>OZ023164.1:2947414-2952414 GCA_963678695.2 Diplodus puntazzo
CGTTGGATGCTCAAATGAGTAAAAACTCAGTATAAACCCAATACTTACATTTAAATGCGAGATCTGCGCCACTTGAGGTCGCCATTATTTACTTATTTATTTCTTCTCTCCGGGCGCGCGATGAATTTTGGGATATGTGAGACCACGAGGTGTGGTAGCGGTGCACACTCAAAAAACAGGCTAAAGGAGTGCACATTTGCGGGGTGCATTATGAGAACACTTCGAATTGGGACACCCTTCGCCGCGGAATAGTGACGTAATCGCACTTCAAATGCGCACTCGAAGTGTGCAGACCCTGAATTGAGACACAGGCTGTGTCCAAATTCAGGGGCAGCATCCTTCAAGGACCCATCCTTCGCTGCCAGCAAAGGCAGGGTCCTTCAGAGAGACCTGCAGGCAGCGTCAGCCTGTTGTGAAATTGGACAGTCTACCCGTCGCAGCATTTCCTGGTTGCGAGATGATCCCGCCCCTACCCGTACGTCACTATTTATGCAGCCCAGGTCCGCAAAAATGACAAGAAGAGTAAAGTTTGACTGTCAGATCTGTTTGAGCTTCAGGAATTCCTGATTTCCTTTTTAATCCTTCTCTGGAGGAAGAGGAGAAGCGGCTCTGGTTTATCTCCGGCTGAGAAGAACGTGGAGAGGTAAACCTGTTATTGATCCCACAGCAATGTTAGCAATATTATCATTATTAGCTAGCTAACAGTTTGGAGTCATTAACATACTGATACATTACGTTAATGCTGACATGTAAACTGCTGATCGCCACATATGGTTTTATTTTGATTTTAAAAGCATTGTATTTAAAATGTTTGGTACATAGTTTTGTTTGTTGTAATTTATTATGATTATTATTATTATAATTAGAGTATGAAATTATAATTCTTGCCTCTTTCTTAAAACATTCTCAGTGACATGGCAGCCGTCAATCGAGTCAGAACTGCAGACCCAGTAGATGGAGGATGTGGTGGACAGAGGAGACTGGACCCCCAAACACCCTGAGTACCGCCCCAGATGATGTCCCACTGACACCATCCAGCCCAGCAGCACTGCAGGGACTCCTGCTCAGCCTGTTACTGTCCATCATCTCTAACTGTTTTAATATTGTTTTCAATAATAATTGTTTTTGTTAATAGTGAATAATAATCAGTTAATTGTTATTTATGCTGTAATTTTGTCTATAGTTGTAAATGTTAAGACCTTGATAATAAAAGAAAACATTCAATCCCTTGTTGTCCCTGAAAAGTAGCACTTGATGCCGTTTGCTGTCAGAAATTGTACTTAAGCTGTAAATACTGAATGGAATAGACAACGTGCTACGATAGAACAATATTTTATTTCATGAATTATATAAAACGATTATAAACAAATAATATAAAAAGAACCCATACATTAACTAAATAACAACAGCTCTAATGTAAGGATTGTCCTCTGGAGCAGAGAAGAGCCTCTCCATCCTCTCTGCAGCCTCATGTCCTCCTTCATCCTCCTCGAAGCAAGAGAAAAGGTAAACACAAGATCACATTAACACAGGGATGCAAAGATTTACAAAAAGTGACATCAGGACTGACAGATCGGCTATTTATTATTTATTGGTTGTGAATGCAGAAGGCATTCACAACATATGTTCTTCGTTTTCACGGAATTCTTTAATTGGTTGTGAATGCAGAAGGCATTCACAACATATGTTCTTCGTTTTCACAGAATTCTTTAATTGGTTGTGAACGCAGAAGGCATTCACAACATATGTTCTTCGTTTTCACGGAATTCTTTAATTTTCTTATTATTATTATTATATCTTCCGGGTCAGAAATTTCAAATCTTAACTCCTTCCACATTTTTCAACGGATTCACTCCATTCAAACACAGAACATTCATCTCAATTGGGAATCAATTGCGTCTATTTTTCTAATCGATATCATTCATAATTTCAGAAATATTAGACATTTTTCGGCCTTTTTTTCCCATTCAAGCAGATGACGGAATCTTCAAAAATCTTTGATTTTCACACTTTTTCATGCATTTTCAAAGCTAATCTAATAATTCATACGTCCACATTAAAACTCCATTCAAACTGTGAGACATTCACAAAGATTAGGACTTTCTTCCCTGAATTCAGCTTTTTCACAGCATTCATACATTTTGCACAGTTGCACTTCAAACATTGGAAACTTTTCAGCCACTTTGAGATTTTTGCATTGGTGTGTATGGGGTGGAATGTTGACAGCCAGAGTGCAGAGGCCAACTGACAGAGTGGAAAGGAGCTGCCCGATATTCAGAAAATCTCGTCTTCAACTCGCCACCATTTCCACAATGTTCACTCCAGCAGAAAAATAAAAACACCAGCTTGTAGGTACACTCGTGCTCGTGCTTACAGCGGATCTCTGGAGGCAATCGGACAAAAACTTTTGGCTCGGTGGGCATTTTACTGACAGGAACACCGACCAACTGACGCATAGAGTCCCATTAAAATGAGAGGAAAAATATCTAGAGGCAGAAAAAAAACATTCACTTTTCTAAACTGCTCAACAAGACACATTTCTGACCACAGATACATAAAAACTTCACAGGATGCTCAAAGGACTCTCATAGTTTTGACCATACCATTATTTTAGTGATAGCAGTTACTGTTTTGCAAAGAGAAGTATGATAATGTGAGGTGAGCCTCAGCTGAAAACACTGTTAAAACAGCTCTCCCAACAGCTCTCACTGTTGGTTACCACGACCAGCGTAGTTACCATCACCGTGGCAACCGAGATCAACTGAGCCAACACAGAGAGACAGATTTATCAATGAGTCAGTTTGACACACACACATGCATACTCAGATATGCATGTGTGAGCATGCATACATAACCACACATGAACAGACACACACACACACACATGCACACACACACGCACACACTCACATACACACAAATGCGCACACACATATAAAGCCATGCTTAAGCACACACTCATATGCACAAAAACGCACACACACACACACATAAAGCAATGCTTAAGCACACACTCACATGCACATAAACACACACACACAAAGCCATGCTTAAGCACACACTCACATGCGCGCACACACACGCACGCACACACACACACACACACACACAGTATATTTCTTAACATTGAAACTATATTTAATGATTATCTTTTTTCTGTCAATCAAGTCGGGAACTCCATTCAAATAATTAAATGTTTTAATCATCGATATGTTGAGATTTATTGAATTTCTCAGTCAGATTCAGAGTATTTGATTCATTCTCACTGTAACATCTCTTCTTACTCCATCAGCTGCTTTTCAACACAAATTTAAGCTAGCATTGCAGTTTGGCTCAAACCTTATATTCCATTTTTTAATGCTTCATTCTCACCAAACTATTAGGAAGCTTTATTCTCTTCAGATGAGACTTCAAATAAATTAAAGCAACCAATTTAGTTTGGCCTCAGTTTTTCAACCAATTCTACATTATTTTCAACCCAGGAACTCTGTTTAAATTTATTTAAATATTTCCAATCATCGACACATCGAGATTTATTGAATTTCTCAGTCTGATTCAAAGTCTTTGACTCATTCTCACTGTAACATCTCTTCAAACTCTATATATTTTAATGCTTCATTCTCACCCAACTATAACAAAGCTTCATTCTTTTCAGACGAGGCTTCAGATGAATTAAAGCTACCAATTCAGTTTGGCTTTAGTTTTTGAACAAATTCTACATTATTTCACAGTTTTTTAGATATTGTGGACATTATTCAAAGTTTTCACAGCCAGCAGTCCGCATTTGGCTTCAGCTGGTCACGAGGAGCATTCACAACCGCAAGTTCTTCAGAACTTGCCTTTTCTAGTTATTATATATTATTGCCTTACTCCCATCCAGCCGGTGGAATGTTTCGCCCTGTGAACTAATGTTGTTCTGACCTCAGACAGTGATGAAGCTCTCTGTTGTTCCCTAAAACAAAATGAAATGTAAAAGATGTTTGTGTTACGTCAACAGACAAAAGAGTTCTAATACGGCAATGTACCTGAAGTAAAACGAGTCTCTAACATCTCCACAGTCACAATACGATATAAAATATAAGTCAACCTCTGAACGTCTAATGGTTGAAAGTAAAAGGCATTAAGTTGAGCATTACCAACGTATTTTTACTGATATTTTGAGGTCCCTTGAAGTTTAACATATCTGGCGTTTGACGATAAAATGAGTAAAAAGTATAGAACCAATACTTACATTTAAATGAGAGATCCGCGCCACTTGAGGTCGCCATTATTTATTTATTTATTTCTTCTCTTTGGGCGCGCAATGAATTTTGGGCAATTTGTAGCCACGAAGGATAGTATCGGTGTGTCCTCCAGAAACAGGCAAAAGAAGGAGGCATTTGTGGGGAGCATTTGGAGCACACTTTGAATTTGGACAGGCTTCGCGCGGCGTAGTGACGTAATTGCACTTCAAATACGCTCTCCGAAGGATGCTGCCCCTGAATTTGGACATAGCCACAGCCTGTTTGTTTTCTTCTTCTTCTTCTTCTTCTTCTTCTTCTTCTTCTTCTTCTGTGTGGTTTATTGGCGGTTGGCAGACGGTGCATTACCGCCTCCAACTGGACTGGAGTGTCGTTTGTGTTCAGCTTTTGCGGTCCGTCACGGACTAGTCCACTTCATTGTGAAAGTAGGGGGTGTATGTGAGACCGATACCCATAAACTTGACATTTTAACTAATACTTGAACGTTTTTTGAAGTGTTCATGCTGATAAATTTCTTATTTTCCTCTTTTTTTTTTTTGGAGGTTGGTGCCCCCCCCTGCCACTGCTGGTGGAGGGGCCGCAAGCAACCGCCTACCTATGCCTTTATGTTAAAACCGGCTATGCATGTAGCAGCATCAATCAAAGTTATATGTAGCTACATATGTACATATAAGTATAATGCACATATATGCAATTTTTTTCAAGTTTAACTTAATCATCTTAAAAATAATCACATGTCGGTATGGTCATGGAATCCGT
>OZ023164.1:2957414-2987414 GCA_963678695.2 Diplodus puntazzo
AATGAAGCATTAAAATACATAGAGTTTGAAGAGATGTTAGAGTGAGAATGAGTCAAAGACTGTGAATCAGACTGAGAAATTCAATAAATCTCGATGTGTCGATGATTGGAAATATTTAAATAAATTTAAACAGAGTTCCTGGGTTGAAAATAATGTAAAATTGGTTGAAAAACTAATGCCAAACTGAATTGGTTGCTTTAATTTATTTGAAGTCTCATCTGAAGAGAATAAAGCTTCCTAATAGTTTGGTGAGAATGAAGCATTAAAAATGGAATATAAGGTTTGAGCCAAACTGCAATGCTAGCTTAAATTTGTGTTGAAAAGCAGCTGATGGAGTAAGAAGAGATGTTACAGTGAGAATGAATCAAATACTCTGAATCTGACTGAGAAATTCAATAAATCTCAACATATCGATGATTAAAACATTTAATTATTTGAATGGAGTTCCTGACTTGAATGAAAGAAAAAAGAAAATCATTAAATATAGTTTTCAATGTTGGGAAATATACTGTGTGTGTGTGTGTGTGTGCATGTGAGTATGTGCTTAAGCATTGCTTTATATGTGTGTGTGCGTTTCTGTGCATGTGAGTGTGTGCTTAAGCATGGCTTTGTGTGTGTGTGTGTGCGCGTGCGTGTGTGTTTATGTGCATGTGAGTGTGTGCTTAAGCATTGCTTTATGTGTGTGCGCGTGTGCGTTTTTGTGCATGTGAGTGTGTGCTTAAGCATGGCTTTATATGTGTGTGCGCATTTGTGTGCATGTGAGTGTGTGTGTGTGTGCGTGTGTGTGTGTGTGTGTCTGTACATGTGTGGTCATGTGTGCATGCTCACACATGCATATCTGAATGTGCGTGTGTGTGTCAAACTGACTCATTGATAAATCTGTCTCTCAGTGTTGACTCAGTTGATCTCGGTTGCCACGGTGATGGTAGCTACGCTGGTCCTGGTAACCAACAGTGAGAGCTGTTGTAACAGTGATTTCAGCTGAGGCTCACCTCACATTATCATACTTCTCTTTGCAAAACAGTAACTGCTATCACTAAAATAATGGTATGGTCAAAACTATGAGAGTCTTTTGAGCATCCTGTGAAGTTTTTGTGTGTCTGTGGTCAGAAATGTGTCTTGTTGAGCAGTTTAGAAAAGTGAATGTTTTTTTTCTGCCTCTAGATCAGAGGTTGCGCTAGACTTTTTCGTTGTCTGTCATTTTGACTGACAGGCTCATAAAAATCCCGTCATAATGTATTTTTACCAGTCACCAATTTTTTAAATGATAATAATGACATATTCAATTTCATTTAATTTCAATCCATTTTCAATTAATATTCAGTCCAAACAAGCTGAACAAATAATCCACACCATGGATACACACATCAAGCAGAAGAATATGTAACTTTTTCTCCGCAGTAACAAAAAACATCTGACTGTGTGGCCCCACTAGCTACATATGAACAATGAATGGTGAAATATGAACAGTGCACCTGTGGCCTAATCACACAGTCTCACACCTTCCTCCTGGTCCGCATGGATTTGAATCGCGTGCCTGCTTGCGCGTAATCAAATGTCTCAAGTGAGACTGCTGCAGAGGCAATTGTCATGAGGTTTTGGACTTTTTCCTCGGACAGACGACTTCTCATGGCTGTTTTGATGTTGTTCTGGAGACTGAATCCGCGCTCTGCTGCCACACTGGAAACTGGAATTACAAGCGCCACTTCAGCCAAAGTTTTGAAATCAGGGAACATTTCTCCAAGTGAAGTGATCAGAAGTCGGCAAGACTCTCTGAACGAGGGGTTTTCTGATCCTGCAAGCACCCGCTTCAGCGGCAGAAAATCCTGCAGCGTGCGCTCCTTCTGCACCAGTGGATCAGCTACACCGGTCTGTGACCCGTAGTGGTCACAGACGCGCTCCAAAGCCTCCTGTCCATAGCTCTTTAACACGCTGTCAGCACCACTCGGATAGCAAGACACATTGAGTACGGTGTCCAGGTCAGAAATGATGCTCAGATGCTCCGATGGGAATCTTTTTTTGATTGATTTGGTCACCTCCGCAACGTACTCTGTGCGTAAAGATGAAAATGTCTGCGTGTCTACATGTGTCAGTGTGACGCCACAGAATCTGCCGTCTTGTGAGGCCTCGTTGAATTTTTTCTCCGCCTCACCTGGCCCATTCATCAAGTCTTCTAGACTGGCCAGAGTCATGCTCACGACAGGTGAGATGGACGAAATATTGACGTCTTCTTTTTGGAAGATGAGGTTCATGCGGTTCACCACGGCCAAAACGTCAGTGAGCAAGTGAGTCAAAGCAGTGAACGTGTATGTTTGAAGCCGCTTTCTGATGCCCTTAGCTGCAGGGCAGTTTTTCGCATCTTCCTCCTCCCTCAACTCCGACACCACAGCAACCCAGTTGGCACGTATGCCCTTAACTGCCCTCTCCAGCGACAGCCAGCGTGTAGTCGATGGTTGTTTTAGGCTCAGCAGGTCGTGTTCCCCCATTTCTTTTTGAAGGTTATGTAGTCTGTATGTTCGTATGGGGGAATTCTTGTAGTATGTGTATATTGCATTAAGAGTGCTGACATATGCACTGACTTGACGCACAGCCGTGGAGGCATCACGCGCAGCAAGCGCTGTCCTGTGCGCACCACAGTGAATGTTTACGAGGAAGGGACAGTCATTCTGGCGCAACTGCTGTGCAACTCCGGCCTTTTGACCCACCATCACATTGGCTCCGTCACTTCCAAGTCCAACAACCCGAGCCATAGCGACCCCACGGCCCGACAGCACATCTTTTATTTTTGCTGTGATGCATTCAGCAGTGCCAGAGGGAATTGCGTAATTGCCGATAAACGCAGTTTCAGGCTCCCCTTTCTGTTGAAATGTCAGGTATGTGATTAGCATTTTCTCCACCGTGATATTAGTGGTTTCATCTACTATTATTCCAACATATCTGCTGTTGGCGATGCGGTCATCAGTATCACTGGTTATGGTCTCCGCTAAGGCCTCCTCCATCTGACTGACTGTCTCATGGTGAGTGTATGTGTGTGCACTGTTAAGGTTTGGACAGCCGGCAGACTGTAAGAGATTTATCAGGTCAGGATACAGGTGGCTCGGAGTGTTTGTTTTAGCCATATGTAGCACAACTTTAAGTTGTGTTTTTAATGCCTCGTTGCAGGCAACCTGTGATTTTTCCACATGCTTAATCATAGCCACACTCTGGTTGAGCACCCTCGAAGCCTCAAGGTGGCTGTGGCTACTTTTGTGGTCAGTTAACGCTGATTTCTGCATGTTCATGCATCCTCGGACAAATCTGTTGCTCATATTCACTTTTTTACATATGTCACAGAACATTTTTCCATTCTCCCTCCTCAGCCAGGAGAACTCTCGCTCCCACTTAACTCTGTACTCCCGCCTGACCTCCTTGCTGCCGCTTCCTCGCTCCACCGAGGCCAAGGGCTGAGTTTGTCCTTCATCTTCATCCGCATCTATCCCTCTTTTTTCACCCCTTTTTTCATTTTCACCTCTTTTATCAACATCGTTATTGGGCTTTTTAAAGAAACTTCTGACACTCAACTGCCGTGACATTTTTTCTTCTTTTCTTCTTCTCTTCTTCTACAAGAGCTAATTACTGTAGTATGCTCTTCGCTACCAAGTGGTCAGGGGTGTGAATTGCAATCTGTCAAAATGACAGATGGCCCTCAGATTTTTCAGTCACCGTTTTAAAAAACGGTCAATGACGGAAAATATTCGGTTAACTCGACCCCTGCTCTAGATATTTTTACTCTCATTTTAATGGGACTCTATGCGTCAGTTGGTCAGTGTTCCTGTCAGTAAAATGCCCACCGAGCCAAAAGTTTTTGTCCGATTGCCTCCAGAGATCCGCTGTAAGCACGAGCACGAGTGTACCTACAAGCTGGTGATTTTATTTTTCTGCTGGAGTGAACATTGTGGAAATGGTGGCGAGTTGAAGACGAGATTTTCTGAATATCGGGCAGCTCCTTTCCACTCTGTCAGTTGGCCTCTGCACTCTGGCTGTCAACATTCCACCCCATACACACCAATGCAAAAATCTCAGGGTGGCTGAAAAGTTTCCAATTTTTGAAGTGCGACTGTGATAAAAGTATGAATGCTGTGAAAAAGCTGAATTCAGGGAAGAAAGTCCTAATCTTTGTGAACGTCTCACAGTTTGATTGGAGTTTTAATGTGGACGTATGAATTATTAGATTAGCTTTGAAAATGCATGAAAAAGTGTGAAAATGGAAGATTTTTGAAGATTCCGTCATCTGCTTGAATGGGAAAAAAAGGCCGAAAAATGTCTAATATTTCTGAAATTATGAATGATATGAATTAGAAAAATAGACGCAATTGATTCCCAATTGAGATGAATGTTCTGTGTTTGAATGGAGTGAATCCGTTGAAAAATGTGGAAGGAGTTAAGATTTGAAATTTCTGACCCGGAAGATATAATAATAATAAGAAGAAGAAAATTAAAGAATTCCGTGAAAACGAAGAACATATGTTGTGAATGCCTTCTGCATTCACAACCAAGAAGAAGAAGAAAATTAAAGAATTCCGTGAAAACGAAGAACATATGTTGTGAATGCCTTCTGCATTTGTTGAATGCCTTCTGCATTCACAACCAATAAGAAAATTAAAGAATTCCGTGAAAACGAAGAACATATGTTGTGAATGCCTTCTGCATTCACAACCAATAATAAGAAAATTAAAGAATTCCGTGAAAACGAAGAACATATGTTGTGAATGCCTTCTGCATTCACAACCAATAAGAAGAAAATTAAAGAATTCCGTGAAAACGAAGAACATATGTTGTGAATGCCTTCTGCATTCACAACCAATAATAATAAAAAGAGGCACGGTGAATATCAATAGTGGGCTGGCGAGCACAGCCCACTATGGACACCTATAGTGCGTATAGTGGCGTTGCTATGGCGCCGTACGAGGTGGCAGCCTGTAACAGCAGCTCCTGTGGGTTTTCAAGTTTTTTCAAGTTTTTTCATAGTTTTTGTTGTATTCTCTGTTCTGATTCTCGCTGAACTGTGGCAGCTCTTCTCCGGAGACTGAGAGAGGACGAACACCTTTCTTTTTTTGGGGGGGGGACTTTTGTGGCACTTTTTTGTGATGTTTTTGCTAGCCCTAGCAACGGAGGGTCAGGAGCGCATCATTGAGCGCATTGTTTACACACGCGACCAGCTGATTGCGCTGTGTGAACCTGCACTGCTACCCGGAGCCAGACCTGAGGTCCTGAAGGAGCTGCGGAGGAGACGCCGTGGCTGCAGAGCCGGAACGAAGTGGAGGAGGAAGAAGAGGAGACACAGACTGGCTGTACCGGCGATCGTCATGGGAAACGTGAGGTCTCTGGGGAACAAGACGGACGAGCTCGCCGCGCTGATAAAGGCTCAGAGGGAAAATCGTGAGTGCAGTGTGTTGTGTTTCACGGAGACATGGCTTCACTCAACATCCTGGACCACAGCGTGGCGATTCCCGGCTTCAGCACTATCACTGATGTGATAAGCAGCGGAAAGAAGAAAGGGGATTGCACTGTATGTGAGTGAGAGGTGGTGTAATCCCGGACATGTTCACGTGAAGGAACGTCTCTCTACCCCGGACATTGAGCTGTTGACTGTGGGGATGCGGCCTTATTATTTGCCCCGGGAATTCACATGCACCGTCATTATCGGTGTGTACGTTCCTCCTTCAGCTGATGCAGCGCTGGCCTGTGACGTCATCCACTCCGCTGTTGCTCAGATACAGACGCAGCATCCTAACGCATTTATTGTCATCACTGGGGATTTTAATCATGTGTCACTGGACAAAACCCTCCCAACATTTCACCAGTATGTTGACGGCCCCACCAGAGACTGTAACACACTGGATCTGTTGTATGCAAATGCTAAGGATGCATACAGCCCTCCCCCCTCTTGGGAGATCTGACCACAACCTGGTCCTGCTGACCCCTAAGTATGCCCCTCTTGTTCAGCGACAGCCTGTCCACACTAGGAGCGTGAGGAGGTGGACTCAGGAGGCTGCTGACGCACTACAGGACTGTTTTGAGTCGACATACTGGGATGCACTTGTTGAGCCACATGGAGAGGATCTTGACAGCATGACCGACTGCATCACAGAATACATCAGGTTCTGTGAACACACCACCATGCCAACCCGGACTGTACACTGCTTCCCTAATAATAAGCCGTGGATCACCAATGACCTGAAAGTCCTTCTTAAAAAGAAGAAGAGGGCGTTCAGGTCTGGAGACAGGGAAGAACTGAGGAAAGTGCAGCATGAACTCAGGGATATGCTGAGGGCCTGTAAAGACGCCTACCGGAGGAAGCTGGAGGCCAAACTTCAGCAGAACAATGTGAGGGATGTGTGGACTGGTATGAAGCAGATCACTGGGTGTAAGGTGAGCGGCAGACAGTCATCGGGCAGCCTGGAGACAGCAAATGAGCTGAACAGATTCTTCAATAGGTTCAGCTCACAGCCTTCTGTCGTCTCCCTGACACCTCCAGACCCCCACACACCCTCACTGCCCCAAATGCTTCCTCCCCTCCCCCCTCACTCCCCTGCCCTGAGCTTTCCTGTGCAACATCTCTCCTCCTCCTCCTCCTCCTCCTCCTCCTCCTCCTCTACCTCCTCCTCCTCCTCCTCCTCCTCCTCTACCTCCTCCTCCTCCACCTTCACCTCCTCCTCCACCTCCTCGTCCTCCACTGAAGACACCAGCAGCCTCCCCCGCATGACTGTGACTGCAGGACAGGTTAGGAGACAGCTGGAGAGACTCCACCAGCAGAAGTCTGCAGGCCCTGACGGTATCAGCCCCAGGATCCTGAAGACATGTGCCAGCCAGCTGTCTCCTGTCCTACAACACCTCTACAACCTGAGCCTTGGTCAGGAGAGAATACCGGTGCTTTGGAAGACTTCCTGCCTGGTTCCTGTTCCAAAGAAGTCGACACCATCAGACCTCAATGACTATCGACCAGTGGCCCTCACATCTTACGTCATGAAGGTGCTGGAGAGACTGGTTTTGGCCAACCTGAGGCCGCAGGTGAGAGCCCTGCTAGACCCTCTGCAATTTGCTTACCAGCCCCACTTGGGAGTTGATGACGCTGTCATCTACCTGCTGCAACGAGCCCATTCGCACCTGGATGGTGGAGGAGGCACTGTGAGAATCACATTCTTTGATTTCTCCAGTGCTTTTAACACCATTCAGCCACTGCTACTGGGGGAGAAGCTGCGGGTGATGGGTGTAGACGACACAATGATCTCCTGGATTACTGACTACCTGACAGGCAGGCCACAGTTTGTCCGTATGGGCAGTGTTCTGTCTGATGCGGTGGTTAGTGATACAGGAGCTCCACAGGGGACTGTACTGTCTCCTTTCCTGTTCACCTTATACACCACTGACTTTCAGTACAACACCGGGTCGTGTCACCTGCAGAAGTTTTCTGACGACTCGGCTGTTGTTGGGTGTATAAGTGAGGGACAGGAGGAGGAGTACAGGGCACTGGTGGACAACTTTGTGGAGTGGACTGGACAGAATCACCTGCGGCTGAACATCAGCAAGACCAGAGAGATGGTGATAGATTTCAGGAAGAAGAGGAGGTCGGCTTTCCAACCACTGCACATTCTGGGAAGGGATGTGGAGGCGGTGGAGGATTATAAGTACCTTGGTGTTACCATCAACCACAGACTGGACTGGAGATCTAACACTGAAGCTGTGTACAAGAAGGGGATGAGCAGACTTTACTTCCTGAGGAAGCTGAGATCCTTCAACGTGTGCAGCAAGAAGTCAAAATAGCTGACTTCCTGTTGGAGTGGCGATATCGGTCCAAAAGGATTTTTTGTGTGTCTGCTCATGATGAATGTGCGTACCATATTTTGTCCATCTATGTGCATGTGGGAGGCGGGGCTAAACAACAGGGGGCGCTACAGAGCCTGCAGGCGGGAGGAATAGGCGGATTAGGAGGGGGGAAAAAGTTAAAAATCCTCCCACTTTATGTAATGAGCTATGCAAGTCTAGGTGGAAAAGGGGGAAAAGCCATCCGACAACCAATGGGGATGTCTCGTTCCGCTGTCGTCCCCCGGTCAGGTCGGTCCCAGAGAAACACCCGCGTAATTTTGGTTCCTAACAAACATTCCTTCGGAGATGGTGCTGAAAATGTGGATTGCTGCCGTAGCAGAACACCCGGTCCTCTACGATTTCACCCTGTTCGCGTATAGGGATTTGCGATTAGATCGGCCCGCAACACTAAGCCAGACCTGGCCTGAGCCTGTGCACGTTGTGTCCGAGCCCAGCCTGCCTGGCACGGCCCGGCCCGACCCGGCCCGGCTCGTTAACTGTATGAGCTGATCACTTTTTTTCAGTAACGAGTAATCTAACGCGTTTATATTTCCAAACCAGTAATCAGATTAAAGTACTTACTCAAGTCACTGTGCGTTATTATTATTGTTGTTATTTTCCTTAGTAAAAATTTATATTTTCGCTTTCTTCTTACGTCTCGGGGAGTGATGTGACGTGTGCAATAAGTCATGTTTTCAGCATGAAGACAACTCACTCACGTGTCAGACCATGCAGCGACACAGACAACATAATACAGTCATTATTTTGAGTTATTAAAAAACACAAATTCTTGATCCAGGGCCCGGCCGAGGATAGTGGGGCGAAATATCGACCGGTCAGGGTCAGGCTCGGGCTCTGGCAGAGAATCTAAACTCTAATAGGGATCAGTTAAAGACGGCTGATGCGTGGAAGAAGGTCGCTCTAGTCATTGGTTTGCCTGGTGAGCTTTTAATTGTGTAATATGTTTGTTGCGTTGCAACGTAGCATGCTAGCATGCTATTTAATTACTTTATCAAGTAACTTTCCATCAAGTTACTTTCCGTGATCAACGATGTCGGTAAATAGATGGGCTGCTACAGCAGTAGTTGCGTGGTGGTGTTGAACGCGAGCGGGCCCTTTAAATTTAGAAGCAAGAATGAACAGGGTGACAAAAGCGACTTAAAGTCCGTGTAAAGCAAAAATAAATTTGTGTGATGAGTTTGTCATACCACAGAAACATGTGTCATTGACCACTGAGCCAAATTTGAAAGATTAAAAAAATTGCCAAGTATATAAAATTAGGTCTCAAAATCCTGGAAAAACAAGCACTTCTCTCTGCTGTGAAACGCTGGGGGCGTGTCAGTTAGAGGCGCTGGAGCCACGCCCACACAGGAGGGGAGCCGCCTCCGTGTACTGCAGGAGGACCTAACCTATTTTTTTTTTTGTATGAAAATCTTTATTTAACATTTGCAAAAGTACAGACAATCAGATATAGCAGGCACTGAGTGATAAGACAAGATACAAAATGAATAAAAAATATATCTCTTGATAAAATAATAGATGTAATTGGAATAGAATAAAATAAATATGTATAAGGCATTTCTTATTTTGGGGTAAGTGAAAATTACTTTAAGTATTGCAGTGTCCGTTCACTTTTCTTATTTGGCATCAGTTTTAAGGTGTCTATGTAAAGAATAAACTCATTTGTTCACATTAAAGTTTGGGAGGGACTTGGAAAATTTACTCTTATGGATGTGGAATTTACCTATTAAAATCATGAGGTTTATTGAGGAGCAAATTGATTTGTCGTTATATTCGAATTTTGAAATAATATCTTTGGGTCTTATTGTTACATATTGTTTAGTTTTGTGGAGGACATAACCTACAGTAACAATGGAAGCTACTAGCAGCGTCATCGATGGACCCAGCCGGACCCGTTTGAGCCATCAGAGCCAGAAACTGACTCTGAGTCAGACAGTGATAGTGCTCAGCCTCGTTCCTCACAGGCCATGTTTTACATTACACACAAACATAACACCCCAGTCTACATATAACTCCTTGTCATGGCTATATTGGTGCACATATAAATATAATATGTGGATTATCATTGTGCTGTCAGATGGACTCGGGACTCAGGGACTCAGGCCAAATCATGTCATGATTAAATGCAATAACATCTGCTAACATTACATGGACATGACAGGATGCACGATGTAAAATCACCTTCAGGATTTGCACCTTCAGCAAAATGCATTTAATTGCCCGTGCACGTTGTGTCCGAGCCGGCCGGGCGACACATTAACCAGGGTTCTCCCCAGACGGTGGAACAGCAGCGCTGCGACGCTATACTCATCCTCAATATTAGCTGCTTTACAGTGGGTGTTTGTGGGCTGCAGCGATCTTGTAAAAAAAAAAAAAAAAAAGCGCCCGCCTCTGGCGGTGACGAGCGTCCGACCATTCTCTGGCTGATGGCGATAACGACCGGGATAACGACCAGGTCGGGCTCGGACAGAGAATCTAAAGTCTGGCCGGTGGCGGGGATGAGAGCACCTGTTGTCGGCAGGACGGTTGCAGTGACTGTGACGGTACACGTCATGTTAATGACGTCGGTGTTTCCCCAGGTGTTCCCTGAAGGTGTTCCCCTTGTCTACCTAAACCCGCGGACAGTTTATTATCATATGGATGCTGTTATAACGTGTAGTGATCCAGATTCTGACCCACCAAACATCCTGGACAGTGACGGAGTGAAGTTTTTCGCGCTAAATTGCATAATTATACATAATCACCATCAGTAAACAGGACGCTGTCTGGCTCTGTCACTCGCGGGGACGGAGGCTGTTTTCTGGGGGAAAGTTCCCTGAAGTCTCGGTCAGGAGGGCTGGCAGTCACGCGGAGGACGGACAGGAGGACGGACGCTTCTCCACATACAGCTGCGGTATTTGTTTTCCTCATATAAGTTGCTAAAGACGGTTACAGTTACTATATTTTTGTCCGGTCCTGTAACGTTGCTTTGTGGGACATTTCTCTGTATTTAGTTGAGTGAGGGACCTGTGCAGTTATCAGACTGTCAGACCGACACGCCATCGCTCCGCGCCTCCGGATTATCCGTTCACACTGGGACGGCTCACCAATAATGCTCCACATACCGCCGGGACCCGCCGTCAGCGGGATGGAAAGTGTCGGCTGCGGCGGCGCAGCAACATTATGCGGTGGGACCCGCCGTCAGCAGGACGGAGAGGGTCGGCTGCGGCGGCGCGGCCACATTATGTCGGTGGGACCCGCTGTCAGCTGGGCGGAGAGTGTTGGCTGCGGCTGCGGTGGCGCGGCCACATTATGTCGGTGGGACCCGCTGTCAGCTGGGCGGAGAGTGTTGGCTGCGGCGGCGCAGCAACATTATGCCGGTGGGACCAGCCGTCAGCAGGACGGAGAGTGTCGGCTGCGGCGGCGCGGCCACATTATGCCGGTGGGACCCACCGTCAGCGGGAGGGAGAGGGTCGGCTGCGGCCACATAAGGCCGGTAGCACGCGCCATCAGCGGGTCGAGGGGGGCCGGGGGCGGCCATAAGGCACATAAGGCCGTTGGCACTTGCTGTCGGCGGGAGGAGAGGATGCAAGCCGGGACGGAGAGGATCGGTTCGGCCCCAGTGACCAGCCTAAACGGACTCTGCAGAAATCCAGACATTACCTGGTCACAGTTGCTGAAACGATCAGGGGTAAAGTGGACACTGCAGAGACGGTGTTGGTGGTGGTGTTTAACTCCCCACAGTAACGTTAGCTCCTCTTCACAAAATCGATCCACCGTTTCTTTACGTTGTCATCTGAAGGAAACTTAAATAAGCTAACAGCGCCATCACCCTGCACACTGTGGCATCCAGGAAAGATGCAGGAGCGATGAGGAGGAAATGTGACTGTTTAGCTGACTGGTTGGCTGGTTAGCTAGCTGCAAACTATTGTAAGCAATGCTATCCGAGACTGGAGAGCGAGTGGGAGAACCGCTGAAGCTGATGCGCTGCACGTATTTATACCACTTCTGCAGCAGGGCGGGGTTTATGCAAATCATGGCCGCGTTACGTAACGCGGCCATGATTTCTGACCCGCCCATTAAATCCTGAACACAGAAATGTTGAAAAACAGTTTTTGAGCCTAGCTCCAAAATTAAATTTTAAATGGTCGAATGGCTTTTACATGTTTTAAGTAAACACATTTATGACCTGTTTAATGTGTTTAGAAGAAAATGGCTGATTTTGCTTTACACGGACTTTAAGCAGCTTAGGAGTGGACAAGGCGGATTTTCCTCTTTGTGCACTTTTGGTCTGAACGCTAGTTTTGAGCAGTTTGGTGTAGATAGGACATTGTATGTTGAAAAAATGGTTTCCACTGTCCCGCCCACTAAAGTATGACGTAGCTGAGAGATTTTGATAACTTATGTTCTTCAAGGCATGAAGATGATAATCGAGTTAATGTGAAAACTGTGGTGTTTAAGCTGTAGGACAAGATAGTTTTCAAAGTAGGCATGAATTCGACAAAAATGCCGCCACACATCAAAATGGCTGACTTCCTGTTGGAGTGATGATATCGGTCCCAACGACTTTTTTGTGCTTCTGGTCATGAGGAATCTGCGTAACGAATTTCGTTCATCTATGTGCATGTTGAAGGCAGGCAAGAACATTAGGGGGCGCTACAGAGCCTGCAGGTCACGCCCATGCCCAATGACATAGAATTATAAAATTTTTCGCCAGGTGTGACGTATGTTCAAAATTTGGTGAGTTTTGGGGTATGTTCAGGCTTCCAAAACAGCAGTTAAAGCGCAGAAGAATAATTCTTTCTCTTTCAATTACAATAGGGACCTCACAGGTCGATGGGTCGATGACCTGCTCGGGCCCTAATTATTATGATGACAACTGGGCTTAGGTGCGTGATTATATCACAGCCGTGGGGAATTTGCTGACTACATTTAACCAATATGCATAAAGACACATAAGATGATGCATTTTCTCATAGCAACATTATTCACAATGAATGAAATGCATTTCACTGAATGAATGAAATACAATAATCAGAACAAATTACTGAATCAGATGCCTTGTCCCGCTGCACCATCTCATCACACGCAAAATAGCTCAGGATAATTCTTTGTATTGTTAATGTGACGGGAACAGAAAGGGTTAATAAGAGTGGATAGTACAGATAACACTGGACACAGCAGTGAACCATTTCTCCATCATCACCCGAAGCTGACAGAACTGAGCAGTTTATTGGCGACATCTTTCAGGGTTGTTGCGTTACATGAAGGATTTTACAAGTTTATTCATGTTGACTATCCCATAGGTGCGGCCACACGGCTGCTACTTATCTGAAAGTATGTGATGTTTGAGTAGAAAAGAGGCACAGGCTCTTATGGATATGGAAATTCATCAAAACACACGTCATATACGTCAGCGTAGACAAAAGCCAATTAGGGCAAAGTCCTGACGTCATGAAGGTGGGTCTAGACTCGCGCGGTACCTGGAGAGCAACTGCGCAACTGCTCTGCAGCCGCCTTGCTCCTGCGATAACTTAAGGTCATGTGACATCAGATACGGAGCAGAAACCACTCCCATCCAGGTCATCATGGACACATTTTAACCAGCATGCATCACGATTTAGGCAGCGCTGCGCAGCACTGCGTGATCTTGAACTTGCCTATAGCTTGCCTCAGCATTTGGCTGATGGTCGCCAGTTAACATAGTCCCGTGTTAATCCGAAACACCGGTTTTATGCTGGTTTAGTCTGACCGAAGCGGCTTCTGACCGCTGGACTGAGTTGTTCTAAGGTTCTGAGGTCCAACTCAGCGCTGCACTGTGATAGTACTTTTACTAACACGTGGATTGTCTCCCTATGCTGCTGTGAAAACAGTACAGCACTGACCTGAAAGTGTGTTTCATCTCACAACCCACATGGTCGTTTTTAATACTTGCTCATTGTTCTATATTTTAAAGAAATTTCATAATGCCTTGGTCTCGCAATACAGTGGCAGAAACCCTGGAAACATCAGACTTGTCAGTTTTGGTGCTGATTTAAACTAATCTGCCTGTCCCTGTCTCTCAGTAGGAACTGAACCAATGACCCTTGGCTCTCCCACCTCTCCCAAACCAACCTCTGGAGCTCAGTTTCTGCCAGGCTTCCTGATGGGCGACCTTCCAGCTCCAGCTACCCCCCAGCCACGGCCCTTCAGCCTGACCACCCCGATTGTGGAAAGCACAGGTATGCCACACTGTCATCAGACACCCATCTGCAGACCGACTTCTTGTTGTTTATTCTGTAGATTCATTAGTGTGCCCTGCCCTGCACTTTAGTAGGAGGGGGAGGAGGCTCCGCCCCACAGCCTGTTGTTCCCACCCCCAAGGATAAGAGTGGAGCTCCACCTGTTCGTAGTATTCATGACGAACTGGTTACTGTGGTGACGCCCCTCAACACACACAGACAGGTTAGTACACAAGTTATGTCTGACTGATGGAGACCAGCAAAAAACAACTGAAAGGAACTTTGAACTTATGTTGGTGTAAAACTCCTCCATCCGGCCAACGACCTGATGTCAATGATATAATGTAATCTGGCCTGCAAAATTGTTTTTAAAAATATATATATATCATGTCAGGGGTAGACAATAAGGGAAATTTTCTGGGCCAGTGCCTTTTGAAGATCACTGGCCCCACCATTCTAACCACTGGCCCAGGACAATATCAGGTATCGATCCCCATAAAAATGAAAAAGAACATATCCCAGCCAATTCCTGCGGTCTAGCCATCAAGGCTGGAACTTTCTACGATACCAATACTAGTAAATTTCCATGATTCTCAATACTTATTCGATACCACGATTTAAGAAAAAAAAATTAATTAGGCTACTTTATTTAATAAATAAATAAATAACTGTTTCACATCAAACTTGTGTTTAAGCTCCACTGTGCTTTAACAATGAAGTAAAAACGGAGTTAAAATGGTAAATATGCCTCAACGCAAACGGAAAGTCATGTAGTCATTACTTTTATCTTCCAGTAGTTCAATGATAGAACTGTTGTTCTCATTCATTCACTTTTAGGCTGCTTCCACAGACTGATGCAAAACTAACTCATTGTTTCATTTTTCAGCTCTATTTTGTGTTTACACACGTTTGTTTTTTCTCTGCTCCAAACCATAGATGTATTATGGTCTAAACGCGCACCACCGCTGTGGCGCACACCGAGCAGCTGGAGTGGCTCGAGGATCGGCCGCGTTCACATAAACGGACCGCGAGCTCGACTGTAGCTGCACCGAGACCCAGCGCGTGCTCTGGCCCGCGTGTAACGTCCGCATCGGTCCCAACAGGACTCGACACGACGCGCACTGAGGGCAAAGTTTCCCGGTACCGAAAAAAAGGGTCTTATCGGTTCTAGTGACAAACTTCAATCAGCAGCAGGTGAGCGAGCGGCGCGCGTTCCGCAGGAGCGAGCGAGCTGTGCACACTGCAGTAGCTTCTAGGTGGTGTGCTGATGTCCCAGGGCACAGCGCTCGCTGCGCACAGAAAGTAGATGTCTCTGTCTTTGATCGGGTCGAGATCTCGTAACACTATAAGCGGTAATTAGCTACCGAGACGATTTCACAGAAATCATTACAAACCACAGGGAATTAACGTGAAATTAGATTTATTACATGTTTTAATTGTTATCTTTTTTCGAGGCATTATTTTTCACTGGCCCCACTGGGCCAGTGCTTGGAGCATTCTGTTGACCCTGACAGTTTTACAAGTACATCCAGGCCACACTTTGTGACAAACTGTGCCAAATGGATTACTTTCCACTTCCCATGGAAACTGGCTGGGAAATACAACTTATGTCCAATAGACTAGTGTAATGCCATCTACTGGAGCTTTTGGATATAACATTTACCTTGTGCTTCATCAATTTGTACCATTGTGCATAATATATGTATAATTAAAATCAATGAAAACAACAACAAAATGTATCATTTTGTCTCCATGGAGTAGTTTTATGAAAACAGTAACAGATATTGGCAGCAATAACTGAATTAAACAACTGTAAGAACAATTAGAACAAGAGCAAAGTGAAAAGAGAGTGCAACAAATGCAACTGTTTACATGGCCAAGAATGTCATTGTGCAAGAACGTTGATGTGCAAGTAAACAAACCAACAAACAACAATCACAATTAGAGAAAAATAATGTACTCTTGAGAACAACAATTGTAACAGCAATTATAACAAACAGCAAGCAACAAACAGAGCAAAAAAGTGCAACAAATGCAACTATTTACAATGGGATATAAGGGGGTGGGAGGGATGGCTTGCTAACAGCAGGCTCATTTTTGAAGTCCCATGCCATGGTACTCAAGGAAGCAGGTTCGCTCAGGAACAAGGCAAAGTGACACATTGCACCTTGAGCAGTACACAGGTGTCTTCATGTCCCTGATTTTGTAGCCCGGCATCTGCTTGACCTTCACCTTCTCCTTGGCTGCACAGACCACACACTTCCTGCGGTCCTGGGTGCCAGTGCTCCCTCTGAACAAAGGCATGCAAGTGTTGGTGAGGCTCGGGCGGGGGGTGGCTTCAGCAACGAAAGCCTTAGCCTGCTCAACCATCTCCTTCATCAGAACTTCTCTGAATTGTTCGTGGGACATGGGGGTCTGGTTGTGACAGCTGGACACAGCTTTATGCAGGATGTAGCTGTTGACGACAGCAATGTCAATGAAATGATAAAAAAAGGTCTTGTACCACCGCATTGTCTTGCCATGCACTGAGTAGTAGTGGATGAGGGCGTCTGAGAGGTCCACCCCACCCATGTTGATGTTGTAGTCCCTGCATGCATCAGGCACATCCACAGGAGCCCTGTGCCAATGTTCATCTGGCCTCTTCACCCTCCTCAGTACAGTGGCTCCGCTGTACGCCTTGTGAATGGTGCTGCAGAGATTGACCACTTTAGTGTCCATCCACCGTGCAAACAGGAGGTTGCCCTCACGGATCCACCTCATGTCTCCCCTCTCAGGCTTCTTTGGGAGGTCGTTGTTTGTCGTCCTTGGAAATCCCTCTCTATTTGTCCTAGTAGTGCCACAAGCTGCTGTGTGATTTTTGAAAAGTTTTTTGAAAAGGAGTGG
Source organism: Diplodus puntazzo (assembly GCA_963678695.2). Taxonomy (NCBI): domain Eukaryota; kingdom Metazoa; phylum Chordata; class Actinopteri; order Spariformes; family Sparidae; genus Diplodus; species Diplodus puntazzo. The sequence continues at coordinate 2,974,364 of OZ023164.1, forward strand.
ACTGGTGTAAAAGTTATCAACATAAAGATGATGTCCTTTTCCAAGGAGGTCAAACCTCATCAGGTCCATGACGGATGTGACACTGAGGCCATCATCCTTCTGTCCCCTCAGTTTGACCTTACTCTCATCTTTACCCTGATAAACAAAAAAATTGGAGGTGTAGCCAGTTTTAGAGTCTGCCAATACAAACAATTTGTAGCCGAATTTTGTTGGTTTATCTTTCATGTACTGCCTGAATCCAATGCGGGCTTTGCTAGCTACCATACTTTCATCAACTGTGATGTTCTGGTACGGCTGGAAAAGGGAGTTACAGGCATTCACAATCTCGCCATAGCCTGTCGAACTGAGGTGTCCCTCTCTTTCTTTCATTCTCTTCATCTTCTGTAATGTCAGACAGATGAAGAGACCAAAAGATAGCCTCAAACCGGTCCCTGGACATGCTGCTCTTGAGGAAAACAAATTGATACGGCCACTCCCTCCTCCAGCAGTCTGCCCTGGAGTGCACACGTACCAAGCCAAAGAAGAGGATGATAGAAATAAAAATGTAAAATGAGTCAACTGAGAGGGGAGACCACTTGTACTTGGAACCCTGTGCCAATCGTCGCACAGCATTAGCATTTGTATTGTTTATAATGCTGTGCAGACTGCTGCTGCTGAAGAACAGTTTGAAGAGGCTGAGGGGAGACCAGTCGACAGTGGTGTCAATCCTGGGGCCAGGTGGGTTTTTCGGCTCAAACTGTGGTGTTGGGGATTCAACGTCTGGCTCGTCCTTTGTCCTCCATCTCCCCTGCTGAGGCTCAAAGTCTCCAGCAGCCAGTTTTGGCCGCTTGGTGGCTTGTCCTCTACGGCCAGGACCATAGCCACGGCCACGACCGCGACCTCGCTTAGCTGGCTTGTCAGGGGAAGAGAACTCCGGACTGGAGAATGCAGATCGGCGCCTGGAGGAACTGCTTGGTGGGGGGGCATAGTCCACGTCCTCATCTCCTTCATTATCACTGTTGCATGAAAACAGAGCAATAGATGTTGAAAGAAATATATTCAAAGGACTGATTAATCACATACATTTCTAACAGCAGAAAAGCATAGAAATGTATCATTGAAGCAGTAAGAGACAAAACCTATACAAATAATCAGTACACAAACCTTGATAGGAGAGATGACGCCTCAGATGGAGACACGGGTGGCTGAGTGTCTGGAGTAGGGGGGGGCTGAGGAGAGGATGGGCCTGAAGCCTCACCCTCCTTTTCTTGTTGGCTATGAAAATGATGATAATAATTAGTATTTAGGACAAAATATGTATATGTATATGTTTACATATAACCTCTTCAGCGTATTCTGTACAGTACAGAGCGCAGCCTGTCAAAAAATGACTAACTCACACACTAACATTTTTTTTATAATGATAAAATAAAAGAATAAAATATAATACATTTTAGAACTTTTGACCACAAAAGAGCAAAGGTAAGATGCATTTTACAATTTTGTGAAGTTCATTTTCGCTACTCTTTGGCTGCTAGTTTGCCGAATTTACGTCACACAGTGAAGGGGGAGACATCTTTTTAGTCAGCAGAGCCTCTGCTTTCATATGACATGTCGTTCGTTTGGCTAGCATCTGTTAGCATGACGTGGTGAATGTCGTTTGTTCGGTTAGCATCTGTTAGCATGACATGGTGAAATGAGAAGTGGCAGAAAAGTGAGCCTGCGCTGTTTTGGCGTCTTTTTTACATGCCAACATAACATTACTAGCTTGGGGTTTCAGGTGTGTTTCGTTTGGCTAGCAGTGTTGAGGATGGGCTTTTAGCACAAAAAGGAGCCATTAGAAAGAAATACCAATACTTACTCGTGAACGTGATCCACGTCCCGCGGAACTGCGTCGTCCTCCGAGCCGCCACTCTCTGAGTCAGATGAGTCCGAAAAATCAATGTCCGACCCTCTCTGAATCTCGGCCAAAATTTCAGCCATGCTACTGTAAAATCTCTTTGCCATTGTGGCAAGAAACACTAAATACTAAAACAATAACAACAACAAACACTTACTACCGACAGAGTTTACACAGCAACAGCAATAGCAACGAGAACAACGGGTGGTGACGCTGGTGACAGAGAGCTGGCACCCCCTTACGTGCACTGTTCGTAATGGCGCACTGCAAGGCATTTTCGCTGTTACCTTTACGCGGGGTTTCAATCTCTGCTGGATATTGTAGTCCATAGAAGGCTTGGTCTCACTCATTTCAGGTGCCCCTCCCCTTTCAAAGGACTACAAACATGGACGCACCACATTGTGTTCTACGATGATGCAAGGCATTTATTTCCTCGGATAACACTTTTTAAATGTCGCAGATTTCACACCAACAAGGTTTAAAATCATCTTTAAATACTAACGTTTTCGTTAAAATGCACATCTGACCTTCATTGGTGAACATTAGAGTGTAACATTTGATCAACAATTGAAAGTAAACACCATTGTCCTGTCTTACTACTTTTTTTTACTGTCTTAATCACTGGCGGTTTTTTTCGGCCCATGCACGGGCCGAGCGGGCTTAAAGGGTTAAACACATTAAAAAGTTCATAAATGTATTTCCTTAAAGGGGCACTATGCAACAGTATTAGCAAAAATTACCCTAACTATGCAGGCTGAAAGTCATTCTGAATGTTCTTTGACACTTTCTGGGTCGTTTGGTCATTGCTACGACTCCCCCTAGCGCTTCTGGGCGGAGAAACGAAACATGCAACTTGCTGCCACCGGTCCGAAGTCGATCCGGAAGTGAGCCGGCGGAAGTATCCCGCCGCCCCTCGAAAATGTAGTCAGATTGTAGTTTCGAAACTGCTTTACGGCAAACACACCCCCAAACATGGAACCGGGTAGATATAAACTGCCAGTTGCAAGGCAATTGTTGTATTCCTCATGTATCAGTTGACTAAAAAGAGACCCAGGAAGCCACAGTCGGAGGAACAGAAGAAGAAGAAAAAGGAGCTTGACAAAAAAAAGAGACCAGACACGAGTAAACATTGGACGAGCTTTTGAGGAGTCCAAAACAGGCGCCGACTTGGCCGTGTTGCTGTTGAAATTGTGAGTGGATGAACTTTGTCTTTGCAACATGACTTGATAGTCTTTTGAACAACGTTATTGCTTGACTGTTTTACTGTGAGCCCTGCATGTGTTTAGCTCGGTTTCTTGATGGCTCGCTCGATAGTTAGCGGGTGTTTAGCGTAGCAGTCACTTGCTACCAAACACGTTCGTTTGCGTTCTGAATCCAGGTTCTTGTTGGTATTTAGATATCTAGTTCGGTCTTTGAATGTCGCATGATTTGTCACCTGTATCTTGCGATATGTCCGGCTGAACATAGAGCACGAAGTGCACTAAGTGCCAGACGTGACTCGCTGTTTAGCCGGCCGGCTTCTTAGAAAGCAGATGCATATGGTAACGTAGTAGCAGCTAGGTGGGCGGGGGAGGCTCGTCAACAAGTCTTTTCAAAAGTGTATCTGCGCCGAAGCTGTAGGGGGAGCCCTGTAGCGAAAAACGTATGCACAAAACTGGTGCAAAGCTAGAAAACGGCGAAGGAATCTGGTCTGGAAACTGCTGCTGCATAGTCCGGCTTTAAAACATGTAAAAAGCATTCAACCATTTAGAATTTAGTTTTGGAGCTAGGCTCACAAACTATGTTTCACTATTTCTGTGTTCAGGATTTAATGGGCGGGTCAGAAATCATGGCCGCGTTACGTAACGCGGCTATGATGATTTGCATAAACCCCGCCCTGCTGGAAGCCTATAAATACATTCAGCGCATTAGCTTAGGAGGTTTTTCGGCTCGCTGTCCAGTCTTGGATAGCATCTCGTTTGCTATAGTTTGCAATAGTTTGCAGCTAGCTAACCAGTCAGCCAGTCAACTAAACAGTCATGTCTCCTCCACATCGCTCCTGCATCTTTCCTGGATGCCACAGTGTGCAGGGTAACGGCGCCCTAAGCTTATTTTAGTTTCCTACGGACGACAACTTAAGGAAAGGGTGGATCGATTTTGTCAAAAGGAGCTACTGTGGAGAGTTGAAAATCACCACCAACACCGTCTCTGCAGTGTCCACTTTGCCCCCAATAGTTAAAACAACTGTCACCAGGTAAAGTCTGGATATCTGAAGAGTCCGCTGACGCAGGTCAGTGTGGCTGAACCGGCCCTCTTTGTCCCCGGCTTGCATCCTCCCGTCCCACCGCGACGTGTTCTCATCGCCGCCGCGGGCATTATGTGCCTGCCTGCGACCGTCTCGCCGACAACGGGTGCTCTCATCCCCACCACCGGCCAGACTTTAGGTTCTCTGTCCGAGCCCGACCCTGACGCGAACCGGACCGTGGGCCGGCCGGGATATTTCCGACAATTTCCTCCCCTTGATCAAGCGTGTGTGTGTGTGTGTGTGTGTTTGTAATAACTCAAAATAATGACTGTATTTCTATGAAGGTAGATTTGTGTCTTTATTATTCAATCAAAAAAAAGGTTGCTTCAATCAAAATATATATTTTCCATTAAAAAAACCTTCACTTCAATCAAAAAACCCTTTTCAATCAAAGAAAAAAAGTGTTTGAATGTAAAAATATAGTTGAGACTCAACAAAAATGCATTTGAACACTGTTTTTCTTTGATTGAAAATGTTTTCTTTGATAGAAGTGAAGGGTTTTTTGTTTGCAGCAACTTTTTTGATTAAAGTAATGTTGTTTTGTGTTTGGGCCATATTATGGGTAGGACATTTGTGCCATTATAATTCAATCAAAAAAAAAGTTGCTTCAAACAAAAAAAAAATATTTTCAATAAGAAAAATCACTTCAATCAAAAAAAAAAGACTTTTTCAATCATAGAAAAAAAAGTTTTTGAATGCAAAAAAATATTTGACACTCAAAAAGTTGCATTTGAACACTTTTTTTTTGATTGAAAATGTTTTCTTTGATTGAAGTAATCTTTTTTGTGTTTGGGCCATATAATGGGTAGGATATTTGTGTCTTAATTATTCAATCCCAAAAAAGTTGCTTCAATCAAAAAAAAATATTTTCAATCAAAGAAAAAACTCAAAATCAAAAATAAAAATCATTTGAAGTGTTGTTGTTTTTTATTGAAAATATTTTTTATCGATTTGAAGTGATTTTTTTTTTTGGAAATGAAGTGAAAAAAGTTTTGAAGTCTTTTTTTTTTTTTTTTTTTGATTGAATCATTTTGACACAAACATCCCGCAGTGGGCGGGTGCTTCCCCATTGGTCAGACATGTTTGAGTGACAAGTGTCTACACCAACGACGTCTTTCTGACAAGCAAGTCATAGTCGCCAGCAAGCCAGGGAGCAGTGGTGGATTTGTTAAGTGGATAAAACAGTATTAAAATGATTGGCGTCATGTTATTAGCCTACTCTGTTTGATGGGTGCAGGGTGCGCTAACGGCTAGCTGATAACGTTAGCCGATGGCCCTGCACACTGAATGAATTGTTTATTTCACTTAAGTACAGAGGCTTGCTATGTGCCAGTGCTATGTTATGTTATAATAAGTAACGTCATTAGTGGTCAAACAACAATCCACAGGCCAACTGTTGCCCGCAGCGCTGCCTGTTTAGCGCTATCGGGGGGTTGGGGGGGTTGGGGGGGTCGGGGGGAGACGGTCGTCTCGCATCCTCCCGTCCCGCCGACAGCGCATGCCCGCCTGTGACCGTCCCGCCAACAACAGGTGCTCTCATCCCCGCCACCGACCAGACTTTAGATTCTCTGCCTGAGCCCGAACCGACCCTCTCTGTCCCCGGCTTGCATCCTCCTGCCCGCCGACAGCGCATGCTCTCATCTCCGCCGCCGGCGTTATGTTCCTGCCTGCAACCGTCCTGCCAACAACAGCTGCTCTTGTCCCCGCCACCGGCCAGACTTTAGATTCTCTGGCCAAGCCCGACCCGGTCGTTATCCCGGTCGTTATCGCCGTCAGCCAGGGAACGGTCGGATGCTCGTCACCGCCAGCGGGAGGCGGGCGCTTTTTTTTTACGAGAAGACCGCGGAAGCCCACAAACACCCACTATAGATAAGCTAACATTGAGGATGAGTATAGCGTCGCAGCGCTGCTGTTCCACCGTCTGGGGAGAACCCTGGTTAATGTGTCGGCCCAGCCGGCTCGGACACAACGTGCACGGGCAATTAAATGCATGTTGCTGAAGGTGCAAATCCTGAAAGTGATTTTACATCGTGCATCCTGTCGTGTCCATGTAATGTTAGCAAATGTTATTGCATTTAATCATGACATGATTTGGCCTCATTCCCTGAGCGGATTCCATCTGACAGATGATAATCCACAGGTTATATTTTATGTGCACCAATATAGCTATTACAAGGAATTATATGTAGACTGGGGTGTTATGTTTGTGTGTAATGTAAAACACGGCCTGTGAGGAACGAGGCTGAGCAATATCAGTGTCTGACTCAGAGTCAGTTTCTGGCTCTGATGGCTCAAACAAGTCGGGCTGGGTCCATCCGATGATGCTGCTAGCTTCCATTGTTACTGTAGGTTATGTCCTCCTGCATTACACGGAGGCAGCTCCCCTCCTGCGTGGGCGTGGCTCCAGCGCCTCTAACTGACACGCCCCCAGCGTTTCACAGCAGAGAGATGTGCTTGTTATTCCATGATTTTGAGACCTAATTTTATATACTTGGCAATTTTTTTAATCTTTCAAATTTGGCTCAGTAGTCAATGACACATGTTTCTGTGGTATGACAAACTCATAACACAAATTTATTTTTGCTTTACACGGACTTTAAGAACCTAATGATTCGATTCGATTTCGATTCTTTAGGTCGCAATTCGATTCAATATTGATTCAGTTCAATTAGGGATGGGCATGATTAATCAACAATCGATTAATTGATCATTAAGAATTTCGTCGATGACATTAATTTTTTATCGATAAAACTAATGCTGGTTCTGTTGGGTAGTGTGAGTCTTGAGGAATGCAATGAATTTCGCTATGTGGCAGCAATTAAACATTTTACCACCAGGGGCAGTATTTGAAAAAACGCCACAGGCCTCCTCAGTTACCTGCGAGTTTCCGTGTATTTTAAAAGTAATCATGGAGAGGTCACGGTGAAGTGGGGTGTGGGACCATTTTGATTTAAAAAATGACTTAGTTCACTGCCAACACTGCGAAGCTGTGTATGAGTACAACTCGTCCACGATTCAAATGATGTACCACTTGAACAACGCACATCCGACCCTGGTTAGTGGCGGTGCATCCTGCCCTCAGTCTCAACCTAGCATCAACTCCGTGTTAGCACGGACACGGAGGAGCTGCGATGCACAACGAGCAGAGAAAATTACCCAAGGGAACCGCAAGTTCATTAAGATGGATAAGCTGCCCCTACAGACTGGTGGAAAGTGAATGGAATAAGATTCCCCAGGCTTGCCAAGTTAGCAAGGAGGTACCTGTGCATCACCGCATCATCAGTCCCCTCAGAGCGGTTGTTTTCGGCGGCTGGACTGACGGTCACCAGGCTGCGGTCGCGTCAGACCCCAGAGCATGTTAACATGCTCATCTTTCTCAACAAAAAACAGTAGACTGGTGCTGAAGTTGTATGTGAGTTACTGGTTATTTTTTATGAAGCTTTGTTAATAAGTCTAATTCATTGTTAGGAAGGCGAATCTCTCTCTCATTCTCTTTCTTTTTTGATAGTTTTGAGTTACATTTGGCAAAACCTGTCCGACCTAATTATTATATGTTTTTGGTTAAGTTATTGTCTAACATGATAGATCTATAATCGATCGTTAATTCTCCTGACGATTGATTAAGACAGTGTTATCGAATGCCCATCCCTAAATTCAATATTGATTTAAATGCTTCAATATCGATTCAGTAATAAGTAGTAATAAACAAATAATTCATTAGAGTACCTGCTGATGAATTTTTAATTAAAAAAAGTAATCTTAAATTATAAATCTTTCCTCTAGGAAGTTCTAGTTTGAATTGAAATGTTAACAAAGGCACACCATGTGTTTAGTTATAAAATAGTGCAACCATAGTTAAGCTAATTTTTTGTCTGGCATAAACATAGACACATGTCCCTCCACCCTCCGGCTAGACGCGAGGGGGTAAAACGTTGACACTGAACCCCCCTCTCTCCCCAGATGAGAGTGCTTCCCGCGGGCGCACGGTGCAGCGGGCAGGAGGAGCCAAGAGTTTACGGCCTCCAAAAGAGCGGTGCGTCAGACAATCGGCTACCCGCCTCTGCAGCTCCGATGGTGTTTCCGCGGCGCATCATCCTACGACCCTCCAGCTGCTGGAGGCGGGGACCGAGGGGCGTCCGGCAAGGGACAGCGGGTGGTCGGGGGCCGCTGCTTGCCTGAATCGATTCAGAGGATTTTCTGAATCGATATTGAATTGGGAAAAAGTATATTGCAATGCACTGATGAATCAATATTTTTAACCACCTCGAGGAGCCACCTTTGAGTTGGAGTTGTCAAATCCAAAGAAGTCTCTTTCCAAACCAAAAACAAAAGTGGATGATTTGCACTGACAGTTTCAAGGCAGCTGGATATTACAGTATTTTTTTGTGGAGTTAAGTGAAAATTCTATCTGCCTGATATGCAAGGAGCCCTGATATGCAGCCCTAAAGGAATATAATCTTAAGCTTCATAATGACTAAACACGAAAAAATCAATACGAGATGTACCAAGGAAATGAGAGGAAATAACGAGACACACAGCTACAGTACATAAAGAAATATTGTCTCAACAAGGTCTTTTCTATAAAGCGTAGAAGGACGCTAATGCTACAGTTGAAGCAAGTTATGTGGCGAGTGAACTGATCACTACAGCGGCAGAGCCATTCACAGGAGGGCTTTCACTGAGGGATTGCATGTTGTAAGTCACTGATATTCTATGATCAGAAAAGAGGAGCTTGTTCAACAATATCTCACAGTGGCAGAGCAGATTAACAAGATATCAAGTGACATTTATGAACACTTACTGAACAAAGTCTGAAGTTTCATTGCATCTGTAGTGCTTATACATTAACGGGAACTGTGCAGCAAATGCTTGCATGTCTGTTGTCCTAAAATAACCAAATTAAAATATAAACTAGAACTGCAAGCAGTTATGAACGGGGGCCAAGCCCCCCCGCGCGACTCGAACCCCACACACCGCAGAGCCCACAGAAGTTGGCCCCAAAGGATGACGGGCTCGGGGCAAAAGTGAGGACACAGGCCAACGTCTGAGCCGTGGTATTTGCTGTAATAGAAGTGCAAAAGGCTGAATGTGTGCCGATTTGGATTTAATGTAATGAGCCACGCCCACATTGACCAGTAATGACCACCTTCATGATATGGCCTCAGGATTTCCTACATCATACCAACCAAATTTGGTAAAAATCGTTGTAGCCGTTCAAGAGATATAAACTTCCCATCTTTTAGCGCCCCCTAGTGGCCAAAATTCACCAAATTCGGCTCATCCCTTCCCAGTGTCATGGCAACCAAGGAACTCAAATTTGGTGTTAATAGCATTTAGTTTGACCGAGATATCAACAAGTTTACATTTTTATAGCTAGCTACAGAAATGTGTTCGTTAATAATTTCTGCATTTTTTGACCATGCAAAATTCTTTTGAACTTTATATCAGGTCCAGCTGAAGAGCGTACGTGCCAAGTTTCACGCAGATCGGACAAAATCCCAAGAAGGAGTTCGAAAAAGTAGGTTTTGCATATGTGGCACTTTAGCGAACGAAATGTGCAGCAGAAGTGGGCGTGTCCTATGTCAGAAAACCTAGCTCTATTCAGGGAACATATGGATATAAGGTTTGCGAATGTGTTATTTAAAATGTGGAAGTCACAGGCAAAAATGTGATTGCACCCATTATAGCGCCATCTAGTGGAGTACATGTGCAGTTTTTGGTATGGAAGTACTGTGTCCTATTCTATCTGTACCATATAAATTTCAAAGCTCTCAGCATAAGAGTTTGGCTGAAATTAATGTTTGTTGTTTATCTTGTATTAAGCCACGCCCACATTGACCAGTCATGAACACCTTCAAGCTATGGCGTCAGGATTGGCCCTACATCATACCGACCAAATTTCGTAAAAATCGGTGTAGCCGTTCAAGAGATATAAACTTCCCATATTTTTAGCGGCCCCTAGTGGCCAAACTTCGCCAAATTCGGCTCATCCCTTCCCAGTGTCATGGCAACCAAGGATCTCAAATTTGGTGTTAATAGCATTTAGTTTGACCGAGATATCAAACAGTTTACATTTTTATAGCTAGCTATAGAAATTTGTTGGTTAATAGTGCATTTTTTGACCGAGCAAAATTGTTTTGATAACTTAAGATCAGGTCCAGCCAGAGATGTTCACAAGTCTTTTTTTGCAAGTCCAAGTCAAGTCTCAAGTCTTTTGGTCACGAGTCCAAGTCAAGTCTCAAGTCTTTGTGGGGTGAGACTTGGTCAAGTCTCAAGCCTTTGGTCACAAGTCCAAGTCAAGTCTCAAGTCTCTAAAAAATAAAAGTCTTATGTCTCTTCTGGTTGTAATGAGCCTTCTCTCATATGCTGTTTTCCGGTCTCCTAAGAATACTGCACAGCTATATCTAAGAAATTCAAAGCATTTACTGTGTTATTGTCACTCCTTTATCTATTAGCATACAGTATCAGTACTGATTAGTTGTTTGTTACATATATGATCACTTTAAACAGGCTATTGCAATGCAATATGAAGAAAACACACAATGAATGTTTTCCTTTAAAGGAAACTGTATTATTGTCCCACTTGTGCAGGCTCAGTGGGACCAGAAAAAGAACACATATAGAAAATGGTGCACCTCACCCAGTCAAATACATTGTAATCAACATCATTCCAATTAGTGCAAAACATCGCACTAGAGACATTTCACTGCATGTTACTCTGTGACAAAGGTATGTGACAAATAAAGTAATCTTGTAAATCTAACATTATTAGTCATGCAATAATAACTAATCATCCAATCTCAGTTATTGTTAGCTACATCTGCTGGACATAGATAGATAGATAGATAGATAGATAGATAGAATTACTTTAATGATCCCAGACAGGGAAATTATTTTGTTATTTTGTTTGACATAAAAACATTAACACCTTTCAGACGCTGGTAAATCATGCAAGTGGCTGGTCCTGTATGCTGCACTCACCAGCCAAAATAACAATGGTAATCTAATGAGTGGCTGGTAAAATTTCAACATTCACTAGTCTGGCCATGTTGCCAGTGGACAAACAAGTTAAATGTTTGCACTCTGCAACCATATTGTTAATTACTCTGGGTCTCTAATAAGATATTCCTCTATCCTCTTACTCAAACTCAGTATAATGGTAACGTGGTAAACCGGTTAAATTAACGTTACGGGGTCAACAATTAACCTGTAACCTGCCTGTAAGCCGACAGTATAACTGTGTATTTTTCTATGGTTAATGTCAGCCAGTAGATGGTGGCAGCGGAACATAGACGATTAACGTTACCAGACCTTTTTTTTTTGTTTTTACATCATGTCAACGCCACTCAATGCAAACAAGTGCGACAAGCTAACTAACATTCACTCATCTATCCAAATACTCAGTTACAAAGCTAGTAGCAGGCTAAGGGAACGTTGATGCTGATCTAGCCGTCCATATGCACTAGCTAATGTGACTGACCTGTCTGGGTGAGTTTTCAGATGCCTGATAAAATTTGATGTGGTGGATCCAGCATCTTTGATTCGTGCACTGCAGACTTGGCAGTCAGCGCTCCGTTTGTTATTGCCGTCCAGTCTGAAGTTGGACAAATGGTACAGACGCAACTGCAGGTGTGCCGCCGGTCCCGGTCGCCATGGTCGTCAGCCGTTTGTGCAGGAGGCCGCAAGGCTCGTACCCTTTGTGTAATATGGTTACAATGAAAAAACGGTGGGAATCACATTAAGCTCGTCAGACGTTTCAAAATAAAACATAATGATTGTTCACGAGTCGAGTCGAGTCTGGAGTCTTTTGAGCATGAGTCCAAGTCAAGTCTTGAAGTCTCTGTGTGTGCGACTTAAGTGCAACTCGAGTCCCCATCTCTGGGTCCAGCTGAAGAGTGTACGTGCCAAGTTTCACGCAGATCGGACAAAATCCCACAGAGGAGTTCGAAAAAGTAGGCTTTCCAGTTTTTGCGATTTAGCGAAAAAAACTTTCTAACCGGAAGTGGGCGTGGCCAATCGCAAAGTGATTCAGCTCCATTCAGGGGATCTGGGGATACAAGGTTTTTTAATGTGCGACATATGGTTTGGGAGTTATATGCCAAAATGTGTTGGCCTAGGTTATAGCGCCCCCTGCAGGAGGATATATGTAGTTTTCAGTGTCTGAGATATTCGCAGGAGTCTGGACGAACCCTCCAAATTGCACTGCCTCCCTTGCACGGTTTAGCCTGCAGCACCACCTTTAGCCGGAGAAAAATAAAAATCTTTACAATTACAATAGGGTTCCTAGCACCGCTGGTCCTAGGAAATGCGTATGCTTGCCTATGCATTCCCTCGGCCCCTCGGGCTTGGCCCCCTAATAAAAATCTTTACAATTACAATAGGGTTCCTAGCACCACTGGTCCTAGGAAACGCCTATGCTTGCACACGCGTTCCCTCGGCCCCTCGGGCTTGGCCCCCTAATTATATAAGATCCAGGAATTTACAGCATTTGGGCCTTTTTTTAGAAGAAATCGAGTATACGTATTAGGGATGCACCGATGCATTGGCTGAACATCGGTATCGGCCGATGTTTGCCTCGTTAACTGCCATCGGCAAATAAAAATGACATTCGCCGATGGCCGTGGCCGATGATTATATCTTGATTTGCAGCATGAACGCTGTGCTCATGGAGAAACTCTTTTTTCCCTCTTTTTTTTTGGAGAAATCCGGAAAGGCAGCCCTCCTCTTTTCATGTGGACAGCGAATCCGCATATTTTCCAAAACAATGACGCCATCGCCGCATCTCGCAACGTCCCATAACAACAACAATGGCGGGCCACATGCTCGTGTTCGTGCCGCAGAAGATATCGAGCCTTTCTCGCAACTTACCCGCCTTGTAGTTGAGTGTG
>OZ023164.1:2992414-3014914 GCA_963678695.2 Diplodus puntazzo
GTCGGGCTCGGGAATGATAGCACCTGTTGTCGGTAGGACGTCGCAGGCCTGCGGGCACATAATGCCGGCAGCGGAGATGAGAGCATGCGCTGTCGGTGGGACGGGAGGATGCAAGCCGGGGACTGAGAGGGTCGGTCTAGCCACACAGACCAGCGTCAACGGACTCTTCAGATATCCAGACTTTACCTGGTGACAGTTGCTGTAACTATCGAGGGTAAAGTGGACACTGCAGAGACGGGTGTTGGTGGTGATTTTAAACTCTCCCCAGTAGCTCCCTTTGACAAAATCGATCCACCATTTCCTTACGTCCTTAGGAAACTTAAATAAGCCAACGGCGACGTTACCCTGCACACTGTGGCATCCAGGAAAGACGCAGGAGCGATGTGGAGGAGACATGACTGTTCAGCTGACTGGTTAGCTAGCTGCAAACTATTCTAAGAGATGCTATCCAAGACTCGAAAGGAAGCGGAAAACTCTCCGAAGCTAATGCACTGAATGTATTTATACGGCTTCCGCGGCAGGGCCGGGTTTATGCAAATCATGGCCGCATTACATAACACGGCCATGATTTCTGATCCGCCCATTAAATCCTGAACACAGAAATCGTGAAACAGTTTGTGAGCCTAGCTCAATTCTAAATGGTTGAATGGCTTTTTACATGTTTAAAGGAAATACATTTATGACCTTTTTAATGTGTTTACAAGAAAATGGCTGAATTTGCTTGTCCGTGAATTTACACGGACTTTAATCAGCGCCAATTCACAACCCTTTCGTACAATACAGCTGCATTAAGAAAAAAAGTACCTGCATCCAAGCTTTTACATAATAGTTTTTTTTAGTTTTGTTGAAACAAAGCATATACTTTCATCTGGCTCTTTCTTATTCTGCATATGCTATTGCAACATTTACCTACCAACTTCCTTGCATTAGCAGGTGAGTCTATGACGCTGTGCTGTGACAGCAGACCCCCGTGTACAGTCAGCTAAAGTGTGGAGGTGTGTGCGCGATGCAGCCCACGCTTGGTACCTCTATATCATCCTTTGCTTTTTTCATATTCCTTACATTGTCACGTAAAATGAAGTGGACGCATTGCTTGTCTATTTTACATCTCCTGAAATTTTGCAATCTCCTCGGTTGCCTGTTTTACATTCTCTGCTGTATGAGACCCACAAAACTAGTGCGCATACTGGCATGTTGTAACTCGAAAGTGGAATCAATATAATGTAATGCAGAGATGGTAGGGCATACCGGGGATTCAAAAACTCCAGATGATGAAGAAAGCCCTGATCTTCTACCATGGAGATGAGCTGGTTATCCAGAGCAATTAAGTTAATAACCTTCTCTGTAAAATTTTATCGTACCAAATGAATAGTATTAAATGGAGCTCTCTTGTTACCCCCTCGCGAAACGGTCGTATTGCAGATGTCACATGTTGCCACTGGACTACTTTCGCTTTCTAATTTAAGTTATTTCCAAATTTCAGACATTTTATCCACAGGTTTGCCACTGCAGTCAGCATCCTGCTGCACATGCTCACACTGTGTAGGTGTCCCACACGAGCAGGCAGCTGAGCACTGATCAAAACAGTGATGAGACATACACTAGCAACCAACGTCAGACTCACATCATGCAGTCAAGCTTGTTCTTGGCTTAGATCTATACAATTTGCCATGATAAATAACTTTTTATCATTGATCACGTTAGCTGGTGAAGTAATTTGGCAAGCTAGACAAGGAACATATTCACTATTACTCCTTATCCAGTGCTCAACCCACCTAAACCCACCAAGATCAGGCTTTTGTGTGCAGTTTGAATGTGTATACTCCATATTTTTCGGGCCAATTGACCCTGCAGTAGACACAGGTTTTTATACCCTCGGCTTGGCTCTGTTCCGCTTTGATCTAAACGTAAAACCCAGGTGAACACACTCAATTCCCCTGTGTGAAGTGATGACGTGTTATCAACATCCAGTGGTGGCCAAAAAATAAGGAAGAAATTTGAGATATGGTCTATCGCAGGGGTGCCCAATACATCAATTGAGATCGACCAGTAGATCGCAATGGTAGCACTGGTCAATCGCATGACGTGGCAGGAAATTTAATGAATAAAGGAATCTCTGAAAAGCCAAGTTGAGTCTATGCCACCTGATTGACGTACAGGATGGCCAGTCTGAGATCTCGTCTTGTACGTGTCACGGGTCACCATGCATGCGCAAACGCACTAGCTTCTGCAAAACACAAGCGAGCTAAGTGACCTTGTTAGCGGCTTCAATTGTCATAAACGAGAAGGGATATAAAAACGATAAGTGGGAGGAGGACTATTGACAATGTGTTTTTTGAAATGCATTTGTCTGATTTCTCAAACTACCATCGCTATTCCGAAGGGAATGTTGAGAGGCACTTTGGAACTGTTCATTAAAAGTACGACAATGACTTCCCTCCGAAAAGCGAGCTGAGAAAGAGAAAGGTGAGGGAACTAAAGTCACAGTTAATCTGACAACAGTCGTTTTTCACACAGTGGAATTCACAAGCAAAGGCTGCCACCGAAGCATCATTACGGGTGAGTCACTCTGTCATTAAGCATAAAAAGCCCTACCAAGATGGAGAAATGATAAGAGAGGCCTTCGTTGAGGCAGCTGACTCCTTGTTTGCCAGAAATATTATCATCAATCAAAGCTCTTCAGCTATCAAGAAGTACAGTTACACAGCGCTGTGAAATAATGGCCGAGGATTTGATACAGCAGCTTCAGAGAAACATTGCAGAGTGCGAGTGTTTCTCATTGCAATTAGATGAGTCTACAGACACCAGCGACACAGCCCAGTTGTGCATTTTTATTCGGATGGTGTTTATAGATATGACTGGAAAAGAGGAGCCATTAACATTACTGCACATGAAAGAACAAACGCGGGAAGAGTTCATTTTCCAGTCATTCAAAAACTTTGTCTAGAAAACCACCAGCTCCCGGTGTGTAAACTGTGACCAACAATTGATACAGGGAACGAACGCGGGGAGAGTTAAATTTTCAGTCAATCAAAAACTTCATGGAGAAAACCACCAGCTTCCGGCTTGCAAATTGTGTGCAATATTGATGGCTGTTTGTCACCTGTGTGCATTACTGCTGTCAATTTTTATGTGCAATACCAAGGGTTACATTACTCTCTAAATATCAATTTTGCATTGTGTTATATAAAGTTTACTCAGTATATGTATTAATAAATAGATGTTTAGTATTTTTTATGTAGGTAGATCATTTTGACCTGGTCCTTTTTTATATATATATATATTTTTGGCCTTTTATGGCTTTATTGATAGGATCAGCTGAAGATATGACAGGAAACAGGGAGAGAGAGAGGGGGAGTGACACGCAGCAAAGGGACCCAGGCTGGGATTCGAACCCAGATCCGCCGCAGAGCCTCGGCACATGGGATGCGCGCTCTACCCACTGAGCTAATCGGCGCCTCGACCTGGTCCTTTTCAAAAGTAGCTCGCAAGCTAAAAAAGTTTGGGGGTAGTGGGGTCAATAGTCAAATTTTAGCAGGTTGATCTGTGTTTTTTAGACACCAGTGTAGACCCGCTAATTTTGGTGGAAAAGCGGCATTACATGCTATTACTATTATTACATACTATAACAAACTGGCAGCCACCATAACAGAGACATAAATAGTTTGATGTTGTAGTTTCAATTAGTTTATGTTGAATAAGGTTTGCTTAGATTAAGTTCATTTAAAATTGAAAACTGCAGTGGCAAAAAATGACCATAATTAATACCTGCACATCATTAAAAGATTACGCATCTAACTAATTCGAAAGCCACAGTAAATGGTAATGTTTTAAAGGTGCACTATGTAGTTTTTGGGAAGAAAAAGATCGGTAGATACAGATTTTTCTTTTCTTCTGATTAAAATGTAGTCAGAGGAGAGAAATCTTTTATTTACTGATTATTAATTTATTTTTATTAGCTTTTAAGCTCTGTGTGGGAGTGTCCTTACAGAGTCATTAAGGACAATTGTAAACTGGGAAAGACACCATATCCCAGTTCACTTCAAACCTACCAATATGCTGAAGCAGAAACTTGTCCATCTGAAGGACAAAATAGTACTTGCTGTCAGACTCTCACCAGCCACTGGAGCACAAGCTCAGGGTCATCATAACACTAAACCATCTTCAATAAACATCATATCATGGTTCACTTCAAAGCTAGCAACACACTGAGGTAGAAACTTGTCCATCCCAAGGACAGAGCACCCAGGCATAAACAGAGTAGCGTAGTTTAGGCTTCAATGCAGCCAGGACTGCACAGATGGGGAGACAAAACAACCCCTCCATAAACAAATGGAACAACACAAGAGGACTCAAGACTCTGCTGTCCATTACATCTGAAGGAGAAAAAGCATTTCCTTTGAGGACAACCTTGGCCAGAGAAGACAGATGGTTTGAAAGAATAAGAAAAGAGTAAAGGAATCAATCTATGTCAAACTGGAATGGCTGTCTTTGAACAGAAGAGGTAGCCTGTGACATTACTTATCACCCACCTACAGTGCAGTACTGAGTTTCCTCCCCAGACAGCTTAACAACCATTCATATCTGAGCTCACCTAGCCCTAGCAACCCACGTGGTTGGGTAAAACATCCACAAGTGGCGCTAATGACTCTGAAACTCAGCTCACTTTTGTCCTTAGCAACTCTGTAAGGACACTCCCACCCCGCGTTTAAAAGCTAGTTAGAACTGAAGAAGCCTCTTGGATGAGAGGTGAAATGTCTTCAAGAAACTGAAGCACCTAGAATTGTTATTTATTCATTTATTTATTTATTGTGTCATTCCAGTAATTAACACATTTGGGCTATGCCATCTATGTGTTTGCATAATTCCCTTCCATTACAATTGCTGAACAACTGAAACACACCATCCAATCCAACACTTGCTCTCTTATACTTTTTCAGCTGATTTGAAAGCAGCAGACGGTTCCTCTAGCTCTGCTGACTTGTGTGTATTAGCCATAGTGGTGTCCATAATCAGGAATTAACGGACGACTTGGAGGCCTTAGAGGCAGTCGTCCTCCGCTGCACGTCGGACGGTTGCCTCCACTAAGTCCATTAATTCCTGATTATGGACACCTCAAAGGGCATTATCCCGCTTATACTATGGTCACTTGCCAAAGAAAAGAAATTAAGACAATTAATTTATATTTTCATGCGTTTTATAATCAAAATATAAAGTTTTTCGCAAGCCATAACTTAGCTTCCCTGGTAACGCCTGAGGGTTTGACTAATACCTGGAACAATCATTACCCTCCTGTAAGGTTCTTATGCAACAGAAATGTTGTTCACTCCTCCAGTAAATAGGACAGACCTTAGATATACGACTTGGCAACGGGAGATATTCTAGTCCGCTCAGCGATGAGCCAGAAAGCTAACGCTATGCTAGCAAGATTCAAAGTCAATAACATTGCGTATGGTTGACAAACAGTAAATTTAATTTGACAGTATGTTTAACAACAAGACTAGCTAGTTAACCAGTCATGTCATTGTCCCCAAATCAATATCAAGATTTTCCCAAACAAATGATTGGCCGTGTGTAATGTTACTGTGGCCGCAGCCTGAAGTAGAGAGTTGAATAGCAAACGGTATGTGAGATTATTCGCTTATGTGATACGAAGTATCAGTAAGTTTAGAGGGGAAGTGTTCTTTCTGCAGCTTGTGTGTTACAGTCGCCATCCTGTGGTGTTCAGAGGATAAGGCACTGAAGGACTGACGGACTGCACTCAGTGTTGGAAATAAAATATTCAGATGTAGGTGTCCATATATCAGGGATTGTTGGACACCCTCCAACCAATCAGAATCGAGTATAAAACAGTTTTAATTAGGGGTGGAATGGTTCATCAAAAAAATTCCATTCTGTTCGGTACGCTTGTCACGGTTCGGGGCTCGTGTGTACCGTTCGGTTCATAGGCACGCGCAACTTCTTTTTCTCATTTACTAATGAGGCGAAGCATGTACACTCCAGAGCAGCAGGGGGCGGTACTGAGCTGGATGCCAACTGCCAGTACACAAGAAGAAGCGAAGCGGTGTAGCAGATAGGAATAGAGTATCTTTGGGTCAGTTGTGGAGACGTGTGTGGGCATGGCGAGTGGAAAAGAGTCAGAGCTAGAAGATGCGCCAACAGCACTGTATAGGATTGCTGTATGGGACCACTTTGCATTTAGAGTGACCTACGATGACGGTGGTATGAAAGTTGTTGACAAAAGTGTGATAGTGTGCATCCCAAGTTTATCAAGTCTCCTCCTGTCTGCTGCAGAGATGCTGCTGCTCCAGCAGACTACTCCGTAGAAAATGGCTTATGCCACCATAGAGTCATAGAAAGAGGGTGCGGGATTTCGTTGGATGATTAAAACACTCGAGCCACAATATAAAATAAAATCACACAAACACTTCAGCAACACGGTAATTCCCGCACTTTTATGAAGAGACCCGACGAGGAGTTGTTAGTTGTCTGACAGCCTATGTAGTGCCTACTAGTGATGGATGGACCTCCAGGGCTACTGAAAGTTTCCTGACTGTGACTGCCCATTACATTACATTAGTGACAGTGAATAACTATTTGTTCTTCGCATTTGTTAAAGATAACTTTCTTTGCCAAATAAATGAAAAGCATGTTGGAACTAGCAATGTCTCTTCTCTTGCAGTGCCAGAATTTACCTACTTTTAACCTAAGACTGTCACAATGATGTATCAAATGTCAGACTTCCTCATTCTTTCAGTTTTAACCTGACTATACAAGACATAATTGATTTTCCTAACGATGAGTGTACACCGAACCGAACCGAAAACCGTGACCATAAAACCGTGATATGAACCAAACCCTTCCACCCCTAGTTTTAATCCCGTCCATTAACATGTAATGTCGCCATATTACCATCAGACTAGACGTGACTCCCCAGGTAACACTGCATTGTCACTCATTGCCCATCCGCAACCGTGATTATTTTCTTGTAAGCTGCCCCAGACCCACCTTACCCAAGGGTCAGTTGACTGATCACTGCTGTCTACGTATCTCTTTCTTCAGGTGTGCAGCAAGTGTGCCTGTCTCCAGCTCAGGTGGATCCCTTCTACAGTCAAGGAGAGTCTCTGTCATCTGACGATCAGTTGGACCAGACCTGGGTCACTGTCTTTGGGTATTTATGGACAAATCTGGCAACCACATTTTTTTCCCGCCATCTAGTGTTGCCTCCATTGCTATGGTGGCAACACTAGATGGCGGAAAACTCAACTCAGTGACAGCAGCATGGGTAGTTAGATTAAAGATGTTAAACAGTTACTAATGAAGGTACTTTATATGGATGGCAATTTAGATTTTACACACAACACATTTGGTATGACAAAAGCCCAAATAAATATTGGAGCAATACAGAATAAAATCGATGTTATATTATATCTAAGTTATGGTCTCAGATAGGGGCTCACTTCATAAAATACATGTTATACAACAAGAAACACTCTTTTTCTCTTCAACAACTGCTTTATTAACATCCACCATGTTCACCACAAACACAATAACGAACAATGTCACTTCCTCAGACGTTATAATAAAAGTTCCTGTTTTCTACTAAAACAAATTTGGTAACAATATATTATCTCACACATGTAGTTGTTATACCAGCAGCATGTACACCGATCAGGCATAACATTATGACCACCTGCCTTATATTGTTAAGGTTCCCCTTGTGCAGCCAAAACAGCTCTGACCTGTCAAGACATGGACTGAAGACCTCTGAGGGTGTCCTGTGGTGTTTTACAGCGTATCCTCTGGGTCCTGTATGTTTGGGGGTGGGGTCTCAATGGATCAGACCAACGTCTTACAGATGCTCGATCAGATTGGGATCTGGGGAATTTGGAGGCCCAGTCAACACCTCAGGCCCTTTATTGTGTTCCTGGAGCTGTTCTTGAGCAGTGTGGAACATTGTCCTGCTGGGGGGCCACTGCCCTTGGGTAGTGTTATTGTGATGAGGGGGTGTACTTGGTCCACACAGTGTTTGGATGGGTGGTTCGTGTCAAGTGGCATTCACATGAATGCCAGCACCCAAGGTTTCCCAGCAGAACATCACATTGTGATGAGATGATGTTATTCACGTCACCAGTAATTTTAATGTTGTGGCTGATTGGTGTACAGCACACCAGTGCAATATACAAATGCCTGTGACATAACAAACTCACTCTCTTAAAAAAACTTGTGACCTTCTTTTGTGACCAACTTTTTGAACATGACTACAACATGAGTTGCAACATTTTGCTCAGAGAGTTTTCCAATGTCCTTCACTGAGTGCCTTAAGCAACTTGAGAGCAGAAGTACCTCTTTTCCTGATGCAGTCTGCAAGTTGATTTTTTGGATGGGACCAAAGAACATGCTCAATCTTTTGAGTTTGGATAATTTCTTTGATGATGCTTATTTCCAGATGTAGTATTTTCTCAGTAGGGCTGGGTATCGATCAAAAATTTTCGACACTGGTACCGATACCGATACCTTCACTTTGATACCGGTTCCTGAACGACCTTTTCAATACCAATTTTATAATATCAATTCTAACAAAAAGAAAATGACATAACACATTACAGTACAAATCTTGAGTTTTACTTTTCAGCTTTTCAGCATTTTTCCACTGCAAGCAGCTTTCTTACAGAAAAAATAAACAACGAATAATTTCCAGTGCAAAAGAACACTTGCAAACAAGTGACAAGTCAATGTCTAATGCTCACTGCTACATACTGAGGACCTTTTCACTTAGCAGTTTTTCTTCAGAAAAATCAACATGTCTGCTTTCTCAGGACACAGACAAGCCTGCTCCTGGCTGATGGTGTCTACTGTGAGGAGAAGATAAACATAACAACTGATAAGCTTTATCTGTCACTGTCAATTTCTAGTTCGCTTTCGATTTAGCTAGCTACATAGCCACAAAATAAAGCTACTAACTAATATCTTACGTTAGGGTTACACACCGGAGTCCGGTGGTGGAGATTTTGAAACGGCCGCTCAGGCTCTGTAACGTCCTCAGGCAGATTTAAATGCTAAGAGGAGGATGGCTGCGGTCCGCTCTTCCTGCAGTCAAACACGGAGCAACTTTCTGCTCTTAAATTGATTCCGTGCACGGTCACGCGCTTCATCAAATTAGTCGTGTTGCCAACTTTTTAGCATATATTGCATCGCGGAAGATTGGCATCAGTCTTGCTAAAATGGAGCGAAGCTTTTGACCTTGGTGGCATTTTTTAACCGGCTCGACGACACACACAACTACAGTTCACAACACAGATACACATGAACCCCGTCTGTGGGCGTCACCACAAAACGTCTCTTGTAACCATGTATGTATTTTTCCTGCATGCCGCAATCACGTGTAACATTACAGCCAATCACCTGCAGCATTATCAGATCTTGATCACGTGATTAACCTCTGGGCAACGAATCTTGGCATCAATAGACGAGGCATATTTTGATACTCGGTGCTACCTAAGCATTTCGGTCGGTGCCATAAAAGAACCAAAGTTCGGTACCCAGCCCTATTTCTCAGTGACGGACTAATACGACATTTTGTGCAGGGGTGCCCAATACGTCAGATTGCAATCGACGGGTAGATCGCAAAGGTAGTGCGGGTAGATTGCGTGACATTCCAATTTTTTAGAGTAAGCAGCAGGAAAATGAATGAATGAATGGATCTCTGAAAGGCCAAGTTGAATCTATGCCACCTGATTGACATACAGGACGGTCAGTCTGAGATCTCTTCTTGTACGGGTCACGTGTCACCATGCATGCACAAATGTGCTAGCTACTGCAAGACACAAGCGAGCTAAGTAACCTGGTTAGTGGCTTCAATTGACATCCACAAAAGAGGGGATATAAAAAATGAGTGGGGCAGCTGGACCAAGTAAAAAACCCAAAATATACCACGTCCATGCAGAATGGGAGGAGGACTTTTTTCAGTGTCTTTTTCGAAGTGCTTTTGTCTGATTTGTCAAACTACACAGGGAACGAACGCGGGGAGAGTTAAGTTTTAAGTCATTCAAAAACTTCATGGAGAAAACCTCCAGCTTCCGGTGTGCAAATTGTGTGCAATATTGATGGCTGTTTGTCACCTATGTGCATTACTGCTGTCAGTTTTTATGTGCAGTACCAAGGGTTACATTACTCTCTAAATATCAGTTATGCATTGTGTTATATAAAGTATATTCAGTATAGATGTTTAGTATTTTTTATGTAGGTAGATCATTTTGACCTGGTCATTTTAAAAGTAGCTTGCAAGCTAAAAAGGTGTGGGCACCCCTGCTTTAGTGCATCAACCAGTGTATGATTGTGACACAGGTGTTGGTGTAGCATGTCCAGCATCACCAGTAGTCAGTTCAGAGAGGAGTGTAGCCAGGAAGATGGCATTATCAAAACCATCTGACAAAACTAATGTGTCACCTGCAAGTGTGCTACACGCAATCCTCTTGACTCTTCATGATTGCCAGCACAAGGGTGAGAATTTTTCCCCATCAGAACAATAAACTGTCCTCCTTGCAGGGTTTCCCCCTTAAAAAGTCTTGAATACATCCATATTTTGCATATAGGTCTTAAATTACATTTAGTAGTTTAGTTTTTGCCTTGTTTTGAGGAAACGTGTTGTCGAGATTCACAGTTAGCTCCATGTGTTGTACTTCTTTCTGAAGTATCCAGGAACGTAAGTGGCATTTTGCAAACAGCCCCATTGGAATTTGTCGGCATATACTTCGCCCTTACTGGAAAGACTTAGAGCAGAATCTGCCAGAGGACCCTCAAATTGGGCACACTTGGTGTGAAAGCGCTGGTGCCACACACAAAATCAGGAAAACACCAGTTAGCTTCTAAAAGTCAACTGAAATAAAGAAACAAACTGAAAAACTAATGAAAATTTAAAAACTATAACAACCCTGACACTCACTCACTCCATTCTTCATTGACGTCCCCATTTCCTACTAAAATATATTTGTTAACATATTATCTCACACATGTAGTTATAAGACCAGCAGGATATATAACAACTGGTGCTAAAATGTGACTTAACAGTAAATATTTGTGAATTTCTCATTTAGTTCTTGTTTTCCAGAGTTGAAGTTTGAAGCTGAGAATTGCTCTGGTTCTTTTTCTGATGACCTAGACATCACTATTGAAAGTAATGTGACATAAAAGGTAAAAGTAGATATTTCTTCAATAGGGAGATGCTACTGCGTGCGTGCATGCAATTTAGAAGGGTCAATTCCTGGCCATAATCATATCCGAAGTCTGTTATGATCAGTCCCATCTTCTCTCCTGGCTTGTAGAAGCATGTGTGTATGTTACAGCTGGACCGTGTCAGCATTAAGACTGCATCAGGATTTAATTTAATTTTTGGGAAGATGATTTGACTAATTTCACTTATGTAATTATCTGCTACACAGAATTAAGTTGTGACTTTGCATATTTTTTTGAGGAACAGGGAGAAAGGTCACAGTCAGCTATAAAAAAAATATTTTGAAGTGCTTTAGGGTCTTTCTTTCTCTTCTTTTATAATCTGTATTTTTTTTTATGTTTTTGTCTCAATAAAGTTTTCCTCCAGCCTCAGCCTCGTACATCTTGCTGCAGTTTGCTCAATACGGAAACATCCTTAAACACACGGTAGGGAATGTCACACACATACGAAGTCCTCACATCTCTAACTGTAATTATAATGTTTTTTTTATGTATGACTTATATATTTCTTATTTCAATAATATAAACGTATGAGTGCTATAACAAATGTACAGTGGAGAAATTGTTCAGGAGTTAGTCAGCTCACATTTTATTAAAGATGTAAATTGATTGGTTTTTGGTGACATCTGTTAAGTGTTGAGTGAACTTTATTTTACACTTGTAAACACTGTGCATGTGTTCACCCATCTGCCATGTTCTAATGGAGAGATTGAAAGATGGATAGATAGACGGATGCGTTACAAATACAATCAAAATTGTAAGGGCAAATATAAAAACAATAAAGTACTATATACAACATTATGCTTAAGCAGACACAAAATAAGATAAAATACTGAGCTAAGTGGAACTTAAGGTGCAAGAGAAATAAGGTGCAGTTTTATTTACAGAGATAATAATTTAAAGTGCAATAAATTATGCATGTGTTTTTGCGTGAGTGTTGTAAAGTGTGATGGCACCAGGTAGGAATGATTTCCTGTGGGGTTGAATAAGTCTGTCGCACTATTTTTGTTTACAACACAGTACTCCTGGAGCACAGACCATGTTTGTTAGATGTATTGGACAAGAAATGCCCTAAGGTCAGGATATCGTTAAATTTTAACTGAGGTTTAGGCATTATTACATTCTCATAAACTAACTTATTTTAATGCAGCTAAAATGTGTGCAGTCATAAGAAGGTGCATGAATGTTTCCAGTTACAGTTTACTGGTTATGTTTTAAAGTTACATTCAGAGTGTCATTACTTGTATAAGACTGATTCCAATGAGTTACATGCAGCAAGCGTAATACAGATTTGAGGAAAAGAGGGCAGTGATGTCAGATCAGTATACTTGATCAGTATCCAGGGGGAAAAGTCATATCAGTGTATCCCAAGTTTGTATTAGAGTGTAGTGCCCTTGTTGTACCCATTTGGAGAATCTGCTGTATGTGATACTAAGAGAGGGAAGTAAGTTCCTTGACCAGTGAACTTTGTTTTATAGTAGGATCCAAAAGCTTGGAACCATACAGCTACACTATTAGCTCAGGTTTTTGAGGTGTGCTGTTGGAGAATTGACTGATGTCTGTTTTACTGACAGATGGCTTCTCCTGGTAACTGGATGCACCTTCAGTATCAGTCCAGACTTCAGGCCAGGAAAGCTCTGTCTAAAGATGGAAAAGTGTTTGGTGATGCCATCATGGTGGGAGTCAAACCCTGCATAGAGAAGGTCAGTTCCCTTTTACTCACCCAACTGTCTAACTGTCTTCCGTCTCTCTGCCATATGATTTGCCCTCCACATCAGATTACATTATGACCATTTCAAAACCTGACCTCAACAGTGGTGAAGATGTTTTTCTCTCTGTCTCAGAGTGTGATGGACAGCAGTGTAGCCGTCCCTTCTCCTCTCTCCACCTCCTTCTCCTCCGTCCTGCCTTCCACTCCTCGCTCAGCCATCAGACCACTCAGCGCTGCTTACAGGAGCTCTGGCAGTGATTACCAGGTGACTTGTGACCTCAAGATTCACACTTTGGGTCTCCTTTAAAGTCTGAAATGTGCCATTTGTCTTACTTTAGCAACAAATCTGTGTCTGTCTTTAGGTGGTTGCAGACAGACAGACGCCCAGGAAAGATGACAGTTTTGTTTCCAAGGCAATGGAATACATGTTTGGCTGGTGACATTACACAGTGCATCTTGGGGTACCTTCAGCCTCAGAGGAGAGTGTGGAATCGGTGAACTGAGGGCGTGTGTGCTGAGGTGGAGGTTCTTTCTTCCTCTCTTCTTATAATCTGTATTTTTTTGTTTTTGTCTCAATAAAGTTTTCCTCCGAAGTTTGAATTTAATGATGCTGAAGTTTTGTTCATATGTTACGATGTATCGTCAGCAGCCTTACGGCACTGTTCACTTTACGAAGCACAGTTGCGTCCTCAAATTGACATAGCCAAACCAAGTTTATAGACATGAAGCTATAACAGCCCCTGGCCCTCTGGTTTCAGTTAAGTCATCACTGACGTTGGATAAAGCCTGCGCCAAATGTTTCAACTGATGCATGGATGCCATTGTCATGTTGAAACTGCAAAGAAACAAATAAAAACTGTTGATCCAAAGTTGGAAACACAGGCCCAATTCCCTACCATCCTGTACACCCTCCCCCTACCCACTCTCTCCATTTGCACATTTGTCTGGAGGGACTATTATATTAAGTGTGATTAAAAGACAATTTGCGCTAAGAAACAGCCCTCCAACACTGGCACACACGCGTACACATAACCACAAGATATAAATTTCAGTTGATAGCAGTACAGAACACCAGAGTGCCTTATTAGACACTCAAAATTCAAAGTTCAAAACAGTTATAGGTGGCGGTAGACAAGGCTCTAACACAGAGGGACCTTCTGTTGAACCAGGTAAGAATGGAGTTATTGTAATTTATTTGGATTATACAGTGTGTTTTATTGATATAATGTGTTTTATTGATATATGTGTGTGTATGTATGTATGTATATATATTATATATATATTAGGGCTGTCAAATGATTAATTTTTTTAATCGCAAATTATTCGCAATTTTTTTGGCACATTTTTTTCTTTTCTAAATATATCTTAATGTATTTTTTCATGCTCTTAATACTTTAAAGAAACTTCACTCCTCCCAGAAGTTCACTTATGTACCTGTCATATAAGCGAAAAAGTACTTCAGTTATTGAATATTTCTCCCAATAGAAATTCCCCCAAATTATGCCAAAGCACATTTTTTCCAAACAAAGAATTGTATAATGACCAGCAGGAGACCACTGATGTGTGGAGTGATTTTGCTAACACTACACTGAATAATAGTGAAGTTATTGAATATTATTTGTTGTATCTCTTTTCGGTGTTGCACTTTGTGGACGGTCCCTGCGCCCTCGTCTCACAGCCGGCTGACCATAGAGACCAGAGTTAAGACAGAGTTACGGTTTAGCTCGTTGTCTTCCTTATTACGGTAGCACAGAGTCGTTGTTTGTGTTTTAACAATTTTTCGCTTATGAGTTATTGATCCGGGAAGTTCGAATCAGTGAATATATTTCCAACTTTACCGAACTAAATCATGCCACATAGGTCAGTTACGCATCATATCAACACTGGCTGAGCTCGCTTGCGTACCTGTACTGTAAGTGTTGTTATTCAGTTTTGAGATGCTGCCGCTGTTTCACGGGAGATCATCGTGATGATGAGACTCCACCTGCACGAACCGCGGACTCACTGAAGTTACTGTGAGTGACTACTGTGCACTCGAGTGTATATATGTATATGTATATATGTGTATATATATATATATATGTATGTATATATGTATGTATATATGTATTATATATGTATATATATATATATATATAATGTATATATATGTATATATAATGTATATATGTATATATGTATATATATTATGTATATATATAATGTATATATATATGTATATATGTATATATATATGTATATATATATGTATATATATATGTATATATATATGTATATATATATATATTTATATATATATGTATATATGTATATATATGTATATATATATTATGTATATATATATATATATGTATATATATGTATATATATATTATGTATATATATATATGTATATATATATATATATGCCCGTGCACGTTGTGTCCGAGACCGATTTAAACCCGCCATTTTTTAAGTACGTGGGCTGTTATAACTGACGTTCTCAACTACAATTGCGAGTTGTTTGAACTACAGAAATCTTAATGAATAATGCAACAAGTGCTGCACTTAATGCACTCGAGGTTGTCACTGCCCACGCGTTACTCTAATCTGACCACTGTTTTCAGTAACGAGTAATCTAACGCGTTAATATTTGCAAACCAGTGATCACTGTGCGTTACTATTACTTTTGTCATTTTCCTTAGTAAAAATATATATTTTTGCTTTCTTCTTGCGTCTCGGGGTCACGTTTCCAGCACAAGGATAACTCACACAAGTCACGTGTAACATCACGCAGCAACACAAACAATGGAGGGAGGAGAGAGATGCGCGTTTTCTAGCTGGAAATACACTCATTATTGTGAGTTATTAAAAAAACAAAACACAAATGTTTGATCAAGAGCCCGACCCAGCCGAAGACAGTGGCCTGTTGCAGCCTTTGAACGCAGCATCATTACACAAACTGTCCGCGACTCACAGTGAGAGTGGGTCTACTTGATTACTACCCTGGCAAATGCTGGTGTTGCATCAGCTGGGCGGAGTTTGCCATCAAATTAATGTAAAATAAGCTCATCGGTATATGCCGGGGTAGATTAATCAAGCGGACATGTTTGAGTATCAGACGCTTGAGAGCTACTGTGTTCGGCTGGATTAAATAAAAGTGGGGGGGACACAAACGGGATTTCGGAAAGTGGGGGGGACATGTCGTGCGTGCTTTGTCACAGTTTATGTCCATCTTTGGTGTTCCCAGGGTGATCCAATCTGACCAAAGAGCAACTTTTCGTCCCACTTGTTCTCGCAGATTTTGAGCAGTTGCGTGTTAAGCACAATCAGGCATCTGCCTATCACGCGCAAAGTCTAGGCGTTCTGGAAAGTTTTCACCAGACACTAAAGGCAATGTTGTATGCATACTGTGTTCAGTTGAAGGGTGACTGGGAGGAGGGTTTACCGTGGCTGTTGTTGGCCGCTACAGAGGTTGTTCAGGAGAGTACAGGGTTTATTCCCAACGATCTCGTGTTTGGCCACATGGTATGGGGTCCTTTGGCTCTTTAAAGGGATAATTGGAGGGAAACGGAGCCACCGCAGAATCTGCTGGAATATGTACACGCACAAAACAACATGAAAAGACTTTATGATCGGTAGGTTGAAGATCGTGTGTTTCTCCCAGGAGATCAAGTCCTAGCTCTTTTGCCTATTGTAACATCTCCATTTCAGGCTACATTTTCTGGCCCTTACTATGTGGTTAAAAAGTTGTCTGACCAGAACTATCTGATACTACTCGATCAGATTACTCGATAATCTGCTACTCCCGATCGTAGATCTTCTACTCAACTGTGCCACGTAAATTTGTTGAAACCGTACTATGTTCGTGTATAGGAGTCCGGTAAACAGGAGGTAAAACTGAGTGATGTCCATTCTGCTTGTGTGTCTGTGTCTCTCTCCCCTGTTGTGGCAGAGCAAGGGGGAGATGACGTATCAGGCCCTGATGATGCTGTATTTTATGGCCGGCTTAAAAATTCAATGACTCTGCAGAATTTGAATGGTTTACTCAGCCATTTGGAGGTTGCGAAACGCACTCATTTAGAGGGTTTGATTACACTTTATGTATGTCTATTTAATGATACACCTACCTGCACGCACCTGATTGAACATGACAGATGTTGGCGATTCTAAGCCCATTAAACAGAAATTCTATCGTGTTCATACAAAGAAGCGCAAGTATCTTGACGCTGAGGTGAAGTATATGTTAGAAAACAACGTGGCAGAGCCATCCTGTTCCTCCCGGGCATCACCGTGTTTACTCGTGCCGACGTCGGATAACACGCCCAGATTTTGTTCAGACTTCCGTAAAGTTAATAGTGTTACAAAACCAGACTGTTTTCCTCTCCCTCGTGCAGGATTGCATCGACCAGGTGGGGTCGGCTCAATTTGTGAGCAAATTTGATTTGCTCTATTGGCAGGTTCCGTTGTCTAGGAGGGCGAGAGACATTGCCGCTTTTGTTACACCCACAGGTTTATATTCGTATAAAATAATGCCTTTCGGTTTGCGGAATGCACCTGCAACCTTCCAACGCCTGATGAACAGGGTTGTGGGAGATCTGGAAGGTTGTTCGGTCTATTTGGATGATGTAGTCGTTTACTCCGATGATTGGGACCTTCATCTGGACATTCTGAGAATGTGAAGACCATAATTTGTAATGGTCCAGTTTTGCGACTGATTCGTTGGGCTTTGTTGCTATGGTCATATAGTTTGGAGATCCGCCATATTAAGGGGCCGGACAATGTGGTCGCAGTGGTCGCAGATGCATTGTCGAGGGCTCCCTGTGCTTAAAGTCTGTGTAAAGCAAAATCAGCCATTTTCTTCTAAACACATTAAACAGGTCATAAATGTGTTTACTTAAAACATGTAAAATCCATTCGACCATTTAAAATTTAATTTTGGAGCTAGGCTCACAAACTGTTTTTCAACATTTCTGTGTTCAGGATTTAATGGGCGGGTCAGAAATCATGGCCGCGTTACGTAACGCGGCCATGATTTGCATAAACCCCGCCCTGCTGCAGAAGTGGTATAAATACGTGCAGCGCATCAGCTTCAGCGGTTCTCCCACTCGCTCTCCAGTCTTGGATAGCATTGCTTACAATAGTTTGCAGCTAGCTAACCAGCCAACCAGTCAGCTAAACAGTCACATTTCCTCCTCATCGCTCCTGCATCTTTCCTGGATGCCACAGTGTGCAGGGTGATGGCGCTGTTAGCTTATTTAAGTTTCCTTCAGATGGCAACGTAAAGAAACTGTGGATCGATTTTGTGAAGAGGAGCTAACGTTACTGTGGGGAGTTAAACACCACCACCAACACCGTCTCTGCAGTGTCCACTTCACCCCTGATCGTTTCAGCAACTGTCACCAGGTAAAGTCTGGATTTCTGCAGAGTCTGTTTAGGCTGGTCACTGGGGCCGAACCGATCCTCTCCGTCCCGGCTTGCATCCTCTCCTCCCGCCGACAGCAAGTGCCAACGGCCTAATGTGCCTTATGGCCGCCCCCGGCCCCCCTCGACCCGCTGATGGCGCGTGCTACCGGCCTTATGTGGCCGCAGCCGACCCTCTCCGTCCCGCTGTCGGCGGGTCCCACCGGCGGTATGTGGAGCGTTATTGGTGAGCCGTCCCAGTGTGAACGGATAATCCGGAGGCGCGGAGCGATGGCGTGTCGGTCTGACAGTCTGATAACTACACAGGTCCCTCACTCAACTAAATACAGAGAAATGTCCCACAAAGCAACGTTACAGGACCGGACAAAAATATAGTAACTGTAACCGTCTTTAGCAAATATTATGAGGAAAACAAATACCGCAGCTGTATGTGGAGAAGCGTCCGTCCTCCTGTCCGTCCTCCGCCTGTCCTCCCGACTCCTCATCACATTTCTGCTCAGAAAACAGCGTCTGTCACCGGCAAAGACTTTAACTCACCGAGTGTTTGTGATGAAAATAAATCACCCGCGACTGCCAGCCCTCCTGACCGAGACTTCAGGGAACTTTCCCCCAGAAAACAGCCTCCGTCCCCGCGAGTGACAGAGCCAGACAGCGTCCAGTTTACTGATGGTGATTATGTATAATTATGCAATTTAGCGCGAAAAACTTCACTCCGTCACTGTCCAGGATGTTTGGTGGGTCAGAATCTAGATCACTACACATTATAACAGCATCCATATGATTACAAACTGTCCGCGGGTTTAGGTAGACAAGGGGAACACCTTCAGGGAACACCTGGGGAAACACCGACGTCATTAACATGACGTGTACCGTCATCGTCACTGCAACCGTCCTGCCGACAACAGGTGCTCTCATCCCCGCCACCGGCCAGACTTTAGATTCTCTGTCCGAGCCCGACTGGGTCGTTATCCCGGTCGTTATCGCCATCAGCCAGAGAACGGTCGGACGCTCGTCACCGCCAGAGGCGGGCGCTTTTTTTTTTTTTTTTTTTTACAAGATCGCTGCAGCCCACAAACACCCACTATAAAGCAGCTAACATTGAGGATGAGTATAGCGTCGCAGCGCCGCTGTTCCACCGTCTGGGGAGAACCCTGGTTAATGTGTCGCCCGGCCGGCTCGGACACATATATGTATATATATATATACATATATACATACATATATACATATATACACATATATACATATATGTGTGTATATATATATATATATATATATATATATATATATATATATATATATATATATATGTATATATATATATATATATATATATATATATATATATATATATATATGTGTGTATATATATATATATATATATATATGTGTGTATATATATATATATATATATATATATATGTGTATATATATATGTGTATATATATATATGTGTGTATATATATATATATACACACATATATATATATACACACATATATATATATATATATATATATATATATATATACATATATACATATATATATATATATATATATATATATATATATATATATATATATATATATATATATATATACATATATACATATATACATATATATATATATATATATATATATACATATATATACATATATATATATATATACAGAGGGGAACCCTCTGGGCCTTCTAGGTATTCAGTGAAGGCCTAAGAAAACATATTGAAATCATTTTGTGTACTCCAAATAAATGTATTGAATTATATATTATTTACTTATTTATTTGTTTTTATTCACTAAAATAATATGAATAATGTGTAGATTAGGCTATTTTAAACTTGGACTCACTTGTCTTGGCACACAGTGGGTTAATATAACGGAACGAGAAATGGACCAATCACAATTTTTCTTCTGTTGGTATCTGGGTAAATTACTCCCCTCGCAGGGCCTTCGGTAGCAGCAACGAAGGCCCGTGTAATTCAAGTGAATGTGGCATGAATTTGACATTGACAGGTGTCTTAGCCAATCATATTTCGCTGACGTGGGGGCGGGATCATTTCACGGCATCTTCCGGGCATTCGCGAATACCTAGCATGAACGTATATAAGCAGGACGACCCGCGAAAGTTTTCAGCGAGGGAGTGAGGAGAAGAACGAACGGGAGACAAATAGAGCGTATGAAATGGCGGCGGTTAGTAGTGAAGAAAACTGTGTGATTACTGGATTTATTGAAACTCCATTTTCAAGATTGACTTTTCAGGATAAACTTGAAATTGTCCGGAAAGGTCGACCATCACCCGCCTGGCCAGGATTGGTGCAATCTAGCAAGAGCTACCAGAGGCATTTTTAAGCTAGCAGCTAACGTTACAGCCGCTACCCGTGGCTAACGGGCAGCCGCGCACCAACAAGCTGTACTGCTGGGACTGCCTGCTTTTCAGTCCCGATAAGGAGCCCGGTGCGGCGCGGGATTCAATAATTTCAGTTGCTTGACCAAAGCAGCTCAAAAACATCCCAGCTTGGCTGTATGACCCAGTCATTGCACACTTTGTTAAAAAGGATCACAGGATGGACTTAATTTTTAAGCGATCTTCATTTGGTGAGTAACGTTACCTTTTTTTCCAATAACGTTAACCATAATAACAGGCCCTGCTTTATATAGCCTATACATTTATTTCTTACTGTAAAGGTGCCACAACTGTGCATCAAATTAGATAGACCATGAATATTATTGGTTTGTTGAAGCAGCAAAAAAAATAGATATTCAAAATGTTCAATACACATCTGCCTCTTACTTGCCAGGTCAAAGGAAATGGACTCTTAGTTAGACTGTGATTAGCTCTTCAGGCTGTGTTGCTTCTTGAAGCGGTTTGGAGATAATATATCATAATAGAAAAATTAAAATGGCTGTGACTGTAACTGTGTGCATCTGTATGTCTGTGTGGTCAAGGTTTTAAAGGAAAGTCGAAGCCCAACCTGTCGAAGCAGGAGACCAGCAGTCTGACATGTGGCCTGTGCATCCTGTCTCGTATGTACACAAACAAGACTCGCCTGAATGCCTGGGAGGAGGTCCAGAGATGACTGCTCAAGTAAGGAACAAACGTGACGCATTCACATCCCACTGCACCATCACTGCAACCGTTGACCCTTAAGTGGTAGTGGATTGGTAGTCATTGGATATGAGAATTGCACCTATTCAGCTACCTCCATTGATATCTAATACGATTTCTAAGTAGATGCAACACTCTTCTCATATTGTTCTGACACTCGTCATTGCAGTTAACTTCCAGTCCCACTGTGACGTACCACAAACTGCCCACAGACGATGACTGATCAAAAAGTGAGTTTTAAGTGCCTAAAAGTGTTTTTTCTCTCTCTCTCTCTCTCTCTCTGTCTCATCTCACCTCTACTTTCAGGTCAAAGCTCATGTGTCCAGATACTACCCTCTGCTTTGTGAGATCATGCAGTTCAACCTGATCCCTGAGCGCCAGGCTGTTCTTAGAAAGTTTTATCTTCATATCGGCCTAGTGATTCACATCGCACAGCTACCTGAGCCCAAACCAGAACCTCCGCCGCCACATGTTAAGCAAGAGGCAGACACAGGTGGGGTAGGAGGCTGGGGACGAAGCCCAGTGATGCTGCACCACATACAGCTTGGAACACAGAGCTCTACTGTTGCAACTCGGTGTCACCCCAGGGCCCTCCATGTTGTTTATGAGAGACACTTGACTGGTATCAATCAGCTATCTGCTACCACCCATTTGCACCCTTAACCTCGTCACCACACACACAGAGTACTTATTTTCAGAATAAAACAGTAATGTCTTGTACAAGCTGCAGCGATACCTCCACTGGATAAAACTACTGATAAACAACTGAGAGTTACCCTTATTGCTGATTTGTTCAGATGGAATATATTTCAAGGGAATAGATGAATATTTTAGACATTTTACTTTCATTCCAGCTAATCATACAGTACCAGTCAAAAGTTTGGACACACCTTCTCATTCAATGGTTTTCTTTATTTGTATTATGTTCAACATTGTAGATTAATATTGAAGACATCAAAACTATGAAGGAACACATGGAATTATATAGTAAACAAACAAGTGTTAAACAAACCAGAATATGTTTTATATTTTAGATTCTT
>OZ023164.1:3019914-3284914 GCA_963678695.2 Diplodus puntazzo
AGCTCTCAGAAGCTTAATGTCACTTTTACACCAAAATTAGTGTTCATACGCAGAATTTTTCTTTTTAATAAAACTTTAATAAAAAGGTTAATTTTATCCTTTTACATTGCCAAGAGGGGAGTTTCTGTCTCTCTTTTTACTTTGTGTCGTGTTCATTATCACAAATACGCCAGAAAAACAGAACAGTAAGAAGCTGCATAAACCTCACCAGACTAGACCCTTAAGACACTAAATCTTCCCTCTAAAAATTCTTAATAGTTTTTTCTGGAGATGATAAGGCAAGTTACATTCAGGGCATTGGGGAAGTTGGCGAGGAGTGATGCATTTTGCTTCTTTTCTCATCTCTGTAAGAGTTGTATCTCTAACTTCCTCAGGAGGCTCTCAATTTTTCAGTTTCTATCAGTTTTTTGCATTATAGGGTCAATTTGGAAGGTGGGATTTTCCAGTGTAACCTATGAAAGTAGCATATTTCAGTTGAACTCTGACAACTGCCTTCAGCATCATGCTGCACCTTATCTTTCAAAAATTGTACAGTATTCATTGCTCATGAGCCCTGTTTTATTTCACTCAACAGAACACAGACACTGAGGCCAGCTAGTAAGGAGGGATGGTGCAGAGCCTGAGGACGACCTAGACGACGTCTGTGTCCTGACTGGAAAAAAAAGAGGAATGTGGGGGCATTGCTTTATTTGAACTCTTGATTTGTTTGACAAATGTTCATGAGAGCTATGTTCATGTGAGCTCAAATGCAGAGGATTTTCCTCAAAGTCTCAAAATCTGGACTGTCACATAATGTATACTAATGCCATGTAAATAAATAATGGAGATGAAAAGGGGAAATATGTTTGATGATGACATGATTGTTTCTGTTACTTACAAAAGTAGAATTAAAGTAAAGTTGAAAAAAATGTCTCTTCATTAGTGAAGAATATGTTCCTGTAATGTATTTCTATAAGTTATTAAATCATTACATATAAGTGTGTTCATAATTATATTGTTAAGCTTTTTAAAAGCCTCATGTTGGACTTCTCTATAGTCTTTGTTAGTATGTTTGTAATGTACTATTGAAAATGTAAATATATGTTTTTTTTAGTGCATTCAGCATTGGGAAGTAGACTTAATTAACTTAGTATAATGCATGTGAATTACAGTAAATATTCTTAAAGTTGTTCCAATTTTAAAATATAGCAAAAAAAAAAATACAATTGAAGTTAAGAGCATATTGATGACGTTTTTTTTTTTGCCGGCAAATCTTTTTTTTCCCAAAATGATACATTGATAGCACTTGCAGAATGGTGCAGAATAAAAGTATCTCTTATTCTTAAAAAAACATTGTAAATTCATAATTTTACAATGTTTGTCCAAATTTTTTTTTGGTTTATCTCTGTGTAATACTCTGACAATTGGTTCCAGCTTCTTATAAGGTTTGTCAGCCAAAAGTATAACATCATTGGGATCACATGGTAGCCATCATTTGTCAGCATCATGAGTCTCTACAGTTTGCGCCCAGAATAACAATAATAATAATAATAATAATAAGAAGAAGAAGAATAAGAATAATAATAAGAACAATAAGAATAATTAAAGCTGCAAGCAGTGATGAACGGGCCCTCGCAGTCCGCGCGCACGTTGGGGCATGCTGCCGTCCAAATGCGCCGCAGGTGAAGCCACATTGCTTGATCGTTGTTCACGGAGGCGGCAACCGCCTGCGTTTGGGACAGTGCACGCGGAGGATGAATATCAGTCTCTTCTCCCAAAGTGTGTTTGTAACGCGATGGGTTGCCCCTACCAGTATTAAGCGCTTTCAGGTGAAGTCAGAACAACTTCCTGCAATCCACAGACATCCAAATGGACTGCAGGTGAATGATTTCTAAAACATTTAGTAATCAGGAACGTTTTGACAATCGATTCTGCACTGTTATGTTCTGTGAAGTGTTACGGCCTTCTCTTTGCCTTTGTCTGGAATTCAGGCATGGACACCTGTGTTTTTGCAGGGAATAGATTGGAAGTGGGACAGAGAAGGGGGGGTTGTGGCTTGCAGTAAACTTCCTCAGCCCTAAATTCGAACCCGGGTCCACTGCGTATGTGGCATGCACTCTAACCACTCGACTACAGGTGCAGCTAAGACACTGCCTTCTGTTGTCACTGTGAAGGCAGCAAGGCAGCGCATCATAGGGGAGGATGGAAGTGGAATGCCACAGATTTAGATAGGTAGTGCAGTGCAGCCAGATGTGATTCTTCCTTTTGGAAAGGGAGAGTGGTCAAGTGACCAGGTTTGACGAGCGTCCTGTAGTAGCTGTGTTTAACCAAAGAACTCACTCAGTCGTTTCATATCGCAGGGGAAGCCACTTCGTTCATCGCGGAGAAGTTGGGCAGAATCACAACTACACACATCTTATTTAGTGCAACATTGACAGGGCAGGCACAACACGCGGATGGCACTCTTAGCAAATTGGCTTATTTGAAAATTGTGTGCTGTGGCTTACTACCACTGCCTTATCCATTATGTGGCTCAAGCCATTACCCTTCAAATATGCCCTGTTGTAATGTGCAATTTACACAAAACTACCTGCAAATGCCATGTACATCTGACTATGATTGTCATCACTGCACATAAATGAGTGTAGAATAATGCTTCACTTGCCTTCTTTCAAAAATGTATTTATGGCTGTCTATCAGTGTCAAGCTTTTCATCTAAGTTCTACTTTGTTTGCTAGTTTTTATTCCATTAAGTAGCGTGCAGCCAAATTTTGCAGTTTCAATAAAATCTGATAAATATGAGGCTGACTTCCTGCAATGGAATGGAACTATTCAGAGGTTATTCAGATAGGGTACATGTGCCTTGAGAGAAAACAATGCCATCTAGTGGTGACTTGCATCACGTACACCATAAATTCATGTGCTTCTAATCAAAATTGACCACTTCCTGTTGGACTGAGAGTGTGGGTGTAAATGAGTCACTTGTGCGTCTTGTCATAACACACATGCGTGCCAACTTTCATTCATGTACATGCATGTAGGGCGCCAAAATTGACTGAGATAAACCTTACTTCATGCTTCCAGTGGGTGTAAAGTGGGTGGCGCTATGGATATGACACAGTATTGATGCACAGATCTATTCATGGCGACTCCCTCTAGATTCCCTCTAGATTTGGCCGAGCTAGGAAATAGTATGAAGGAGTTATCAGGACTTGATGCTTCATGACGAAGGACTGTTATGGCGGGCTCCGCAACTGCCAGCAGGTATGATGTAGGATAAAGATTTCTATAACTTTTCATCTTCAAGGTAAGAGGATGCTACTGAGAGACTTTGAAGTCGGTGGTGTTACATCTGTAGGAGGAGATAATTTAAGTACAAAGATTAGCATAATTCAAAATGGCGGCCAAAAGCAAAATGGCAGACTAAGTATTGATGCTGAGATTTGTTTGGGCAGACAGCCTCTACAGTTACGAGCAGTTTGGTGTGGATAGGAAATTATATGTTGAAGTTATACAGCCTCGATGCTTGATGGCGTGAGGACAAAATGGTTTCCACCGCACCGCCCACTAAAGTTTGGCGCAGCTGAATGATTTCAATAACTTTTGTTCTTCGAGGCATGAAGAAAATTACTGAGTTAATTTGAAGACTGTGGTGTTTAAGCTCTAGGACAAGATAATTTTCAAAGTAGGCATGAATTTGTCAAAAAACGCCGCCAAATTTCAAAATAGCTGACTTCCTGTTGGACTGAGAGTATACATCCAGTGGGTTTTTTGTGCGTCTGTTCATGACGAATATGTGTACCAATTTTCGTCCTTCTTAGTTACAAGTAGGAGGCGGGGCATCACAATAGGTGGCGCTGCAGAGCCCACGCGTCACGGCCACGCCCCATGACTACACAGGTCTCATCAGGGGGACTCCTTCTGCATTCCTGAGAGTGTTCCAGAGAGTGGGGGCTGTCACACAGAAGGCTCTGTCACCCAGGGTTTGTAATTTGGTGTGAGGGATAGAGAGCTGGTATGTGCCTGATGAGCGCAGCGTCCGGGACTGGGTGTAGGGGTGGAGGAGATCAGATAGATATTGGGGGGCGAGGGAATGGAGAGATTTATAAGTCAGGAGGAGAATTTTGTAAGTGATGCCTGATTTAACTGAGAGCCACTGAAGGCGGATGAGAGTGGGGGTGATGTGTTGCCAGGGCTTGGTGTGGGTGAGGACCCTGGCAGCAGAATTCTGCACATACTGGAGCCTGTCCAGGGTTTTGGAAGGGAGCCCGGACAGGACTCCATTGCAGTAGTCCAGGCGGGAGGTGATGAAGGCATGGATGAGGGTCTCAGCCACTGGTTGGGAGAGGCAGGAGATGTTTTTAAGATGGTAAAAAGCTGATTTTGTAATGGATTTTATGTGTGATTGGAAAGATAAAGTGGAATCAAGGATGACACCCAGGTTGCGGACTTCCGTGGATGGGGAGATAGAGCAGCCATCCACATCCAGGAGAAGATCTCCAACCTTCTGGAGCAGTGCCTTGGAGGCCACAACCATGAGCTCTGTTTTATTGGTGTTTAACTTGAGTAGATTTGATGTCATCCAGAGTTTAATATCATGCAGGCAGTTGACGAGTGACTGTGGGGGTAGCTGGGTGGATGGTTTGGTGCAGAGATATAATTGAGTATCATCAGCATAAGAATGGAAGTTGAGACCATGTTTGCGAATTATCTGACCAAGGGGGAGCATGTAGATAGAGAAGAGGAGGGTCCAAGCACAGAGCCTTGTGGCACGCCCTGGTTGACTGGAGCTGGGGTGGAACTGGAGTCTCCGATGGTGACAAACTGTTTCCTGTTTACTGAATAATGCACTGCCCTAATATTAGCTAACCAGCACTAGCAACGTTAATGCTGCTAACGCTAACACTAACGCTCTCTCTTGCCTGACTGTCTGACAGGATCACTTAGTATTTCATGTTAATTAATGTTTTTTCTTCTACACATCAAGGTCCCACACACAGTCCAGAGTCATAATAAGTCCATCAACCAAAAACCACCAAAAGGCAAGTCTGCAATGAACTAGAAGCTGCTGGAAGAGAGGTGTCACTGGCTCCATTCACACTGCCCTGTGAGTGTCGGGATCCTGCGCCAATTCTCTGCATTCTCCTCTGTGTGAAAGTCTCAG
Organism: Diplodus puntazzo; assembly: GCA_963678695.2. Lineage (NCBI taxonomy): Eukaryota > Metazoa > Chordata > Actinopteri > Spariformes > Sparidae > Diplodus > Diplodus puntazzo. Next base: position 3,025,058 of record OZ023164.1, read on the forward strand.
ATCGAGACTTCAGTGAACTTTGCCACGGAAAACAGCCTCCCTCCTCACAAGTGACAGAGTCAGACAGCATCCAGTTTCAGACAGCGTCAGAAAAAAGTGCCATTTTAACATCTGGGGAACAATATTTGGAGTCAAGGAACCTTCTTTGGAATGTTCAACTGAAGAAGTTCAAAGAATGTAACAATAATGTTGGTATTACGTCAGTGAGACCTGACAATTCAACATGCAGAGTTTGTTAAGGGCAGACTTTCAAGTAACCCTGCTGGAACAATCATCTAACCTTCCCAGAGGATCCTGAAGGTGTAGAATTTTCAATGGTGTTATGTCAGAAAAGCTTGCCATTTCAACAAAAATGGAACAAAAATGGAAATGAAACTTTCATCTATACTTCAAAGAATGTGCTAGGACGATAACATTTACAATGATTTTACATATCAGACATCTAGGCAAAGTAAGACGGAAACGTGCAGGTAACATTCCTGGAACAATCAAGTACCCTTTCCAGAACATGCTGGGAATGTGACAATAATGCTGGTTTTATATTAGAAAAACTTTGATCCTTTATGATAAGGGGAACCATTCAGTTATTGTTTTTTGAAAAACTTAATTATCCTTCCAAGAATGATCTGAGAACATAACATTAATGTCGATATTGCATCAGAAAACCTTGCGGTTTCTTGAACAATCCATCTACAATCTAACCTCTCCTAACCTACTGTTAACATAACAATAACAAAACATTTAACATTTTGGGAACCCTCAATGAAATGTTCAACTGAAGAATGTTCATAGAATGTAGCAGTATTGTTGATATTACATCAGAAAAACTCAGTCAATTAAAGAATATTAGGGGGAACCATTAAGGCAATTCTCCTGGAACTTTTGTCTTACTTTCAAAGAACGCGCTTCTTCAATCATCACAGTAACATTTCTTGAACATGGTGGGAATGAAACAGTAACATTTGTTGTACTCAAGAAAAATGTGATATTTCAACATCTGGGGTATATTTAGGGCAACTTTTCAAATAACATTCACAGAATATTAAATTTACATTCCCAGAAGGTTCTGGGATCAAAACTATAATAAAAGTATTACAGCAGAAAAAACTACTATTCAATATCCAGGGAACATTAAGGGAAAACGTTCAAGTAAATCCTACTGAAGCAAGTTACCTTGCCAGGAATTCAAAGCTGTAGACTGTTACTATTTTGTGTTATATTTGCTAAAATTGTCATTACGATCTGACAGTAGAATAAGATACAGGTCAGCTGTGTAATAATCCACTGTCTGTGGGTCCACCCAGTGGCTGTAATTTGATTTGCAAGAATCTACCGCTCCGGGCTCAATGCAACCAATCAGAGCCAAAGGGAGTGTCTGAGAAGCAGGCATGGACTGGCCATCTGGCGTACCGGGCAATGCCCGGTGGGCCGACGCACATTTTTGGGCCGGGCTGTCATAATTTAATCAAAAATGTATGTTATAAATCATTTTTATCGAACGCGACGGCCCATTGGTTGAACTTTCTTGAAGGACATTGAGCTATTTCAATGAAATCTCTCAGCTCTCCTCTTTTTTTTTTTTTTTTATTTAAATCTTTTCTAAGAGCACAATTTAGAGGGGACGGCCCATTGGTCCATCTTCAATATAGACAGTGGACTGAACCAATCAGGATATATCGTACGAAAGCGGCCCCACCCCTCCCTGGCTGTCAGCTGTAACTTCTGCTCGTTTCACTGTGTTGAGCGTGAGGAGTGGCAACGTGGAGCAACCATAGAGTTGCGTGCTAAGAGAGTGAAGAATCTCACTGTGCTGCAAAATGTGCTAAAATCCCAGACATGTGCGCTGGAGGGGCTGCTGTAGCCTCCACGTCCTCTGTGACAGCAGTGCTCCAGCAAGGACAGGTGGAAGGTGAAGACAGCAGCAGCGGGCAGGGAGAGGAGCAGCCAGAGATGCAGGCTGACTGACAGGGACAGTGTAGTACAGCCGGTAAGCAGGTAGTAACGTTAGGATAATACAGGGACTGTGAGGTGATGGAGGTAACGTTAGCTCTATTACATGTAGGCTAGAGTTCTCAACGGGTCGGACCGGCCCGACAACCCGACCGGACCCGCGGGTTCAGGCCGGCTTCGCGTGTGGTGAAGAGACAATTGATGCTGGTATGTCGGGCTGCGTCGGGTTCGGGCTTAAAAACCCGCGGGCCGGGTCGGTTTGTAATTTTCAGGCCCCTTGAAAACTCTACTTACATGAGAATGATGAGCAATGACGATTGATTAGTATCAATATTAATTGGTATTGCATAGTTCACAAAATCTGGCAGCCACGACACCTTATTCTGATAAAATAGCAAACGGTCAAGGCTGAGAAGTGTTTGATGAGCAGCAAGTGTCCATTTTAGGCTCCATCATGGCATTTTAGATATTTAGGTTAAAGGTGTGTTGATAGGCTGCATAGTAGTTTGAATTTGTTGCAACCCTCTATGCTGTGGTTAAACATGTTTTTAAAAAAACAGATTTTAAAACTGCTAAATGATAAATAAAAGCTTTGCAATTTAAGCATTACTAAAGTAAGTGTAAAAAAAAGTATAAAAGTATTATTAGCAAAAGGCATGCCCACATTGAATAAGAGTAACACAGTGTTAAATGCTTTTAAGACAAGTTGCTTTGCATGAGTTCATAAAACAGCCCTGTTTTTAGCCTGATAAAAATGCATGTAATATCTTTTTAAAGGAAGGGGCACCTTTTAACCTGGAGAATTAGAATTGAGCTGCTATATCAGGGAAATTCAGAAAATACTTATTCGAGATGATTTCAATAAAAAGGATAAAATAATCAATTGAACTACACAGAGCAGACAAAAGTGGTGGAGTTAACAATAGACGCTAAACGTCTGAGATTTAGGATGCTGATGATACATAATGCTTGAAGTAGAATATACCTAAGGAGGTAGAACTATGTGTTGAGTAAATGTACTTATTTGCTTTCCACAATGGTTCTTTGACAGACTTCTAAAGACCTAGTTATAGGATTGAAAGGGTTTGTGAGCGTTTTTCCAGTCAAGTCAGTAAACATATGCACACCTCACAATAATTAAAGTTGGGTTTGGGATAATAGTAAAATACATTCCTTCGGGGAACACATACATAAATAACAAGTCGGATGTGCTCCGCTAATTATGAGGGGCCGGTCTGAGCCAAAAATGCCAGGGCCGATTTTTTGTCCCAGTCCAGCCCTGCTGAGAAGTGTCAATCACTCCCGTGCATATGATGCTGGCAGTCTCCCTCCCCACTAGAGTTTAGATTCTCTGCCCGAGCCCGAGCCCGACCCTGACCCGACCCGGCCCGTGGGCCGGGCCGGGCCGATATTTCCCGTCACTTTCCTCGGGCCGGGCCGGGCCGGGCCCTTGATCAAGCATTTGTGTGTGTGTGTGTGTGTGTGTGTGTGTGTGTGTGTGTATGTTTTAATAACTCTAAATAATGACTGTGTTTCCAGCTAGAAAACGCGCATCTCTCTCCTCCCTCCATGTTGCTCGTGTCGCTGCGTGGTGTTACATGTGAGTTGTCCTCGTGCTGAAAATGTGACTTCTCCCGCACGTCACGTCACTCCTCGAGACGCAAGAAGAAAGCAAAATATATATTTTTACAAGGAAAATGACGAAAATAATAGTAACGCACAGTGACTTGAATACTTTAATCTGATTTCTGGTTTGGAAATATTACCGCGTTAAATTACTCATTACTGAAAAGAGTGGTCAGATTAGAGGAACGCGTTACCGGCGTCACTGATTGTGTAGTTTTAGTGCAACATGGAGTTTGAGAACGTCAGTTATAACAACCCACGTATTAAAAAAATGTCGGGTTTAAATCGGGTTCGGGCTCATAATTACAGTTGATGTGCCGGGCCGGGCCGGGCTCGGACACAACGTGCACGGGCTCGTGTCGGGTCGGGCTTGATATTTTGGGCCCGATCTAAACTCTACTCCCCACACAGGCGCAGTGCCTGCTCTCACCTGAGGGGTGTTTTGCGAAGCCAGTTTAGTGGGTTAGCGAGCTATGTTGAGTCTAAAGCCAGGCTTCCCTGTACTACAAAGGTGGCTCTCTTTTAACCCGGCTAGATCACCATGGTAACTTATGCTTAGCTCAGAACCTGGTCCCGACCAGGTTATGTTCAGAGTTTCAGCTTAAAAGCGCCGCTGGTTCACTGTGTAACTCATTCGGAGATGGCGTCACCATTCATTAGGAACCCGGTGGACCTGGGAGCAAGAATAATTCAGGCAGCACTACGACGTGAGCGGGTTCTTTGAGAACGCGCTGATCCGCTGGCATTTCCTGATGAAATTCTCTATGAGCGATATAGATTTTCAGCCGAGGGAATACGGTACATCTGCTCACTTATTGAGCCGAATGTCAGGATGCCACTGAAGAAGCTGTGCGCTCACTGTCGGGCAAACTACTTACATTCAGTTGGTGATGCAGAAAATCTGAGCAAGGACACTGCATGATGCGCCACCCGCAAAGTGGTTCTCGCTCTTACTGAGAATCTGCAATCTTAAGATAGTGATGATATTAAAATAAAATGGGATACAGTATATTATCCACACACTTGCTGCCATGTCCGACTGCTGCTTCCACATCTTAATAAAATGCAATTTGAAATATTAATTAGGCCAACATAGTATTTATTTGTCACAGATAATGAGTAAAGTTAATTATTTCTTTGATGTGGCCATGAATAAACTGATGAACTGATCAATGTTTCACCCGCTGTAGGGCAGTGTAGCCCAAACACAAATCTTACAGGCTTGAGCTATTTTCACTGTCAAAAAGGTCTTTATTGTCATTGTACAGGGACAGCAGCTACATGTGCTTGTTCATCCCGACACAGTTATACAAAAAAAAAACACTGAACATTCATAGTCTACGCACACTCAGCCTCGCTTTCAATACAACATACACGCGCATTCTATAACTGAGGTCAGTAAAATGTGAAAACAATATAGACATCATCACAATGAAAAAAGATAGTTGTTGCTTCAGTTTATTTATTTCTTAAATGGATGAGGGTTAATATGTAAAACAATGTTGAGCTTTCAGAAATTAAAACACTAAGGGCTTAATATAATATTGATCATAATATTAATCATCGTTAACTTACGCATTTACACGGTCAGCAGTTTTCTGCCTGCAGCCCTCCCTCGCTCTATTGGCGGCGACAGTGTTACTTTTTGCCGTGATGGTTTCTTTGAATTCTTCATAGCTTTGCATAATAAGAATCTGCTCATCTTGAGTAAAATATGTGGCCTGGGATCGATCCACTTTCGCACGTAAGTAGAATAATATGACGTCAAACGTCCCCTTTTATGTGAACGCGCGCAGAGCACAAAGCAGAGAGCCGGACTTAACAAATTAAGTTGATAACCACCGTCGCAGAACCGTTTAACTCTGTTTGGCGACTTGGGGCTTTGTTGAGCTGCATCATGACCACAAAGCCTGGCTATGTTGAGCCCCCTTCGCAGAACAGGGCTCTGGTTACGTTCACAGAGTAAGTCACTGCAGAAACAGACCCAGAGTTTAAGCTACCTCTCTTTCTGGAACTGAAAACTCAGAGTTTCTCTCATCTCAGGGTTAACAAACTCAGAGTTTTCACAAAACTCGCTATCTGGAATATCCCCCTGGGGTCCGTTTCACAAAGCAGGTTTAGTGAAAACTCTGAGTCGGTTAACCCTAAAATGAGGGAAACTCTGAGTTTTCCGTTTCACAAAGGGAGGTAACTCAAACCAGAGAAAGAGGGGTAACTCTAGCCTGTTTCACAGAGAGAGGTAACTTAAGCTTTCGGTCAGTTACCATGGTAACATACTCTATGAACTTAACCTGGTCGGGACCAGGTTTTTCTCAACAAACCTCGAGTTTCTCTCTGTCTCCGCCCTCTTTCAGCCACACGGTATTTGATTTCTTCATTCATTCAGTCAGCAGGCGAGTTTTAGCGTAGCATAGTTCTGCCGTCTGTTTTTTGAGAAAATCATTGCAAAAATCAGTCAGTAGGCCTACATTAGAAGTTATATTAGGTGGCGACTATTTTCACTACCATGGCATGTCCTTTTGATAATGATCCTGTGGATGAAGGTGCAGCATTACTGCGCAGAGAATTAAATATTCGTCGGGAGATGATTATCACTGCGCACAGATGTTCTTGCATTTCCAGACAATTAAGTTTTTGAGCGGTACCGTTTCACGTCACAGTCCATCATTTACATACACAACCTAATCCGTCCTTACATTTCCAACATTACCAACCGAAGTCATGCTCTCACATCCCAGCAGATATTGTGTGTTGCGCTGCGTTTTTTTTTTCTTTTTTGCAAATGGGAGTTTTTTTATACAGCGTCGGAGATGCAGAGCACTTGAGCAAAGCAACTGTACGCAGAGTGGTCAGAAAAGTGTGCCTCGCCCTGAAACGCCTTCTACCCATCTTTATCATTTTCAGCTCCTTGCTGGGCCACCACCCGTTTTACGGGCATCTGCTTTCTTTCTGTTGGCTGAGTAGAAGTCTGTGTTAGTTTAAGGCTTAATTATTTAACAGAATATGATATAGATGAGAAGACATTTATGTTCGTGAAAGCAGCATTATGTTAAGGAAAACACAACCATACAGTCAAACAGCCACTTAATATTTACTTTGCAATGTAAAACATGATCAAAATGAGGAATCCCCATGAGATTATGCTGAGGTCTAATGTTTTTATGTTTCATCTTAAGCTGCTGCCAAGTGCGCTTCTCCCCCGCAGGATTGCACCTAAATGAAATAAATTAGGCTAATAGGCTACCACTCAAGCAGTTTCCCCCTGTAATATAATTGTGATTGCAAAGGACTACATTTAAACTAACGCACTGACCCGAGCAGCAATGTTCTCCCACGCCGTCTCTCTCTTTTTCTGCTGCAGCGGTGTTACACTTCCTTCTAAAAACGTGCGCAGACTCACCGTATGAGCGCATTAATATTTCCAATTCCAGTGGGGTGAAAAACGTAGCCGCCCTCTTCCCCGTTGCCATGGTGACTCTTCGAATCGGGCCTCCATTGATGCTGTCTTTCAATACTTGTGGTGCACGCGCTTAACTCCAGGTGAAACTACTCCGAGTTGATCAAACTAACTCAAATCTGCTGTTCTGGAACCGAAAACTCAGAGTTTCCTATCTCAGAGTAGATCAACTCAGAGTTCAGGGTTAGACTCAGAGTTTGTTCAACCTGCTTTGTGAAACGGACCTCTGGGCTTATAAGCCCAGAGTTGTTGTTGTTATTTTGAATGCAACATCTTGGTTATCCATCGTCGTTTGTTACCATTGTTACAAGCCTGCTCGTGTGCACGTAACATTCCTGAAATATTCAAGTAACCTTCCCAAGACATGCTGCAAACCAGTGTTGAATATACCATATACTATGGGTGAACTATTTACCAGTGTGATGATTGGATCCCATAGTCTGCATTTTTCTGGTGATCATAATCAGTATTTGTCTTGTTTTTTAAATCCGTTTGCTGATTAAATAAATAAAAAATATTTGAAAATGTGCTACTTTGGCTCTGATAGAGCTTGCAATCTGCAAAGTAACAAGTGACACATTTTATCTATGAATCGTTATGAGTAAAACGTACAATATTTGCCTCCAGACAAAAGTACTTCAACAATTTACTACAGTACTTGAGTAAATGTACTTAGTGACATTCCATCACTATTAGGAACATAACAATCAATCAATCAATCAATCAATCAATCAATCAATCAATCAATCAATCAATCAATCAATCAATCAGTCAATCAATCAGTCAGTCAGTCAAGCTTCATTGTCATTTAGCTGTACCAACTAAAGTAGTGCAGCAAAAATTAGATTACGTTTCTTCGGGATCCCATAACACAATAAACACACAATATATAAATATAATAATTTTGAACTAAAACTATGACAAAGGCTCAGTAGTTTGCATGCTCCAGATCAGCAGTTCAGCAATATAACAGCTTGTGGAAGGAAGCTGTTGATAAGTCTGTTAGTTCGGCCTTTTTGACTCCAGAACCGTTTTCCTGATGGCAGCAGTTCAAAGAATGTGTGGAGAGGGTGGGAGGCGTCCCTGATGATGTTCAGTGCCCTGCTCCTGCAGCGGCTTAGGAGGAGTTCTTGGACAGAGGGGAGGGAAACTCCGATGACCCTCTGAGCTCCTCTCACTATTCTCTGCAGGTCTTTTTTGTTCGACATACTGCAGCTAAATTACCATGTCGAGAGTCAATACGTCAGAACCCTCTCCACCACACCACTGTAGAAAGTCCTGAGGATGCTGTTGGGGAGAGAGGCTTGTTTCAGCTTTCTCACGAAGTACAGGCTGTGCTGGACCTGTTTCGTGATCCCTGAGGTGTTTTTATTCCAGCTTAGGTCCTGCGAGATCTGCACTCCGAGGAACTTGATGTTCTCCACTCTCTCCACAGTGCGGCCACTGATGCTGAGAGGAGCATGCTCAGGCTGTGACCTCCGGAAGTCTATGATCATCTCCTTTGTTTTATCCGCATTGAGCACCAGATTATTTTCAATGCACCAACCCTCAAGGTGTTTAACTTCTTCTCTGTAAATAGATTCCTCATTTTTATGAATGAGACCCACCACTGTGGTGTCATCCATGAACTTGATGATCAGGTTCCACTCGCGTCTGGATGCACAGTCGTGTGTTAGCGGTGTAAACAGCAATGGACTGAGTACACAGCCTTGAGGAGATTCAGTGCTCAGCGTGCTGGAGTTGGAAGTGTTATTTCCGACACGGAGAGACTGAGGTCTCTCCGTCAGAAAGTCCCGTATCCAGAGACATGTGGTTTGACAAGCCGCTCAAAACACTTCATCACAATTGGTGTCAGTGCGATGGGGCAGTAGTCCTTCAGACAAGATACAACTGATTTCTTTGCTACTGGTTTTATAGTGGATGTTTTGAAGCATCTGGGGACGATGGCCTGACTGAGGGAGATGTTGAAGATGTCAGTCACGACATCTGCTAGCTCAGCAGCGCAGGTTCTGAGCACACACGAGTGTTGATGGTGAGGGCTGGCCCGATAGATAGTGGAGAGGGACTGGTTGTCGGTTTTGGTGCTTCAATGCATGCAAAGAAGTTGCTGAGCCTGTCTGGAAGAGAAGCATCATCGTCATTGATCCGCTGCCTGGACTTGTAATCCTTCAGAGCTTGGACTCCCTGCCACATCCGTCTGGTGTTTCCTGTGTCACAGAGGTGTCCCTTGATTTTCTCTGCATAGGTGCCTTTCGCAGCCTTGATTCCCTTTGAGAGTGCAGACCTGGCTGAGCAGAGAGCAGTCATATCTCCTGCCCTGAAGGCTGCATCTTGGGCTGTCAGCAGCGAGCGCATCTCCGTAGTCATCCAGGGTTTTCGGTTGCCACGTGCAGTGAAGGTCTTAATTACAGTGACATCATCTGTGCACTTTGCAATATAGCTGGTTACTGCCTCAGCATACTCTTTGATGTTTATCTGATCTCCCTGGGAGGCTGCTGTCTTAAAAACCTCCCAGTCAGTGTGCATGAAACAGTCCTGAAGTGCTGAGTCTGCCCCCTCAGGACAGGTCCTCATGTGTTTTTTCACTGGCCTGCTGCGCTTCAGTAGTGGTTTGTAAGCAGGAACCGGCATGACAGATAGATGATAAGAAAAATAAGTTGTACGTTGTACAACACTTTTGAACAACGTTTTGCAGTACAGTGTTGGTACTACGGAAAAAAAAACATTGTAATTTTAACGGCTAGGGAACTTTAATGTGAAATTCTTCTTCCTGAAACATTCATCTTTCTTACCCAGAATGTGCTGTGAATGTAGCAGTGACAGTGACTGAAAATCTTGCTGCTTCAGCATCTGGGAAATGTTAACATGAAGTGTAAGAAAGTAACCTTCTTGGAGCATCATAATAATCATCCAAGAATGTGCTGAGTAAATGACGGTGACACCATTTTTTCTTCAAACTTGTTTCACTATCTAGGGAATGTGAAGGGGAAACATGTGAGTAATCTGCATGGACCATTAAACTAACCTTACTAGGATGGTCTGAAAATGGTTTTAAAACTTGCTCTGCTTACCTTAGAGAATGTTAATGTGAAATGTTTAATTATCCTTCCTGAGACTTTCAACTAACTTCCCCAGAACATGTTGGCAATGTTATACTAATGCTAGTTTTATGTTTTTTAGAAATATTGATGTGAAACAACTTTACAATATCATCGGTTTTACGTCAGAAAACCTTGCCATTCTAACATCGAGGAAACAAGAAGATGGAATGTCTTTAAACTTCTAGATCATTGAACTAGTTTTTGTAAAAGTTTCTGGCAATATAAACATTGTTAGTTTTAGGTTAGAAGAAAGACTTGCTGTTTAACCACCTAGAGTATGTTAATGTGAAATGTTCAAGTAACCTTCTAGAGACTTTCAACTAACTCACAATATCACAATATCGTTCTGCCTGCCCTATTTGTTTAAATGGAATTTGCCTTTGATAATTATCAATACACCTGATTTCCTTTACCCCTGTGCAGGGACGTGCACATGATTATAGAGGGGCAGGGGCTCAAAGTCAGAAAAGGGCAGTTTAGCACACGCCAGATTTTTTTTCAGGCCTTAATAACAAAATATGTAGATTAATTAATGTAAAATTAATAAACAAAGTACTTATAGAAAGCTAACTACTTAGCTGAATATCCTGTGTAGCTGTGAGTGATATGCAATTGCCATTTCTTTTGTGTCAACAAATTATTGTCAACATGAGTTTATTCACATCATCATAATACTGAAGTTTGGCAGACATGCAATTCAGCTGCAGTTTGCAAAAAGCAATGAAACACTGGTTTATTATTAGGCTATTTATTGGAGGGCAAGTGCAAACTAGAAATACAGGCTACACATCTAAAAATGTGACAAAACCAAGAAATGACTACTGTGACTGTTAGTAGGAACAACAATGTTTACAACAGCAGTGTCACAGTAAACTCAATATCTGGAAGAAGTTGAAGATTTGTGGCAAGATAAACAGCCGAGACAGACAGCTGTCAGATTATTCTTAACGCTCATTAACAAACAGTTAGCTTAACAAGCACAAATGGGCGCTTTTCTGAAATATGACTCATATTTAAACAAGTTGAATAAGTGGAAGGCGACTTGTTAGCCCCTAAAAGGAAGTTATGTTAATGGAATTATAACTCACAAATGTTCAAGTCACTCCACTGTCACGCCTCAACTCATATGTGTGTGGTGGAGTTCTCCATGAGGCAGCGGCTTCTCTCTCTCTCTCTCTCTCTCTCTCTCTCTCTCTCTCTCTCTCTCTCTCTCTCTCTCTCAATTCAATTCAAAAGGCTTTATTGGCATGACATTTTACATGTGTTGCCAAAGCACAATCACAACAATAAATAACAATAATACTATTCAACAGAACAAAATCAATGACTAAATAGACAAAAGAGATAAAACAATATATGTACATGTAATATGAGTCTCTCTCCTCTGTGAGAGAGAGAGCAGAGCCGCAGAGAAGTGGCTTTATAGGCTCAAAACACACAGGACAACACTATTACATACGAAATGCGTACGGTAAATAACTGTGGCGTTTTTATACCGCCGTTTTTTTTACATTCCTTTGCACAACAGGAATTTATTTATTCATTAAGAAGGGCACTTTTTAATACTAGGCAAAAAGGGCGGGGGCTCAAGCACCCCTTGGGCCTTATTTGTGCACGTGCCTGCCCCTGTGCAAGATTAAAGTGAAACTCTCGCCAAAAAGCAACCAAGGCTTTATTTGTGATTGAATATGAGTGAATCCTTCATGTAAATGCATCATTACAAGGAAAGAGGCACTTTTAAGATTTACCGTAGTTTCGTTTTCGGGCAAGCTAATTCTCAATGGAGTGCTAGGGGCTCTTATGCTAGCATCAAAATCGCTATTTTTAAAACACTAAGAAGGCTCGACACAACATGAAACTTTGCTCGTAGTATCACCAGGGTCTCTACACATGAACACGAGCATTGAGAACATTGTTTGTGTACACAGAGTTTACTAAAAAGAAGGTTTTTGATCTACTCACTGTAGGAGCTGGATCTCTGGCGCCGAATTTACACGAAGGTTTGGCTCATATTCAATCACAAATAAAGCCTTGGTTGCTTTTTTGCGAGAGTTTCACTTTAAGAAAGTGAGATGGGGAAAGAGAGGGATGAAAGAGAGAATGAAGAGGGTGCACAGGAAAAAAAAACTGCCCTTCAGCTTTTATGTGTATTCTCTTCATGTCTGTCACATATTGTACAGATACAGACGAGAAAACTGTAGCACAACACTGGTATGATGTTGTTAAAACTGTCAACAGGTCATTTTTCAGGTCTATATTTGCCAAGAACCAAGCGTGTCACTATAAAAATAGGTGAGACTCCAAATCTCTAGATTAAGTGCCACTGCTTCTTAAACGTGCGAGTCACACTATTCATGCTAGCAGTGGGGCTGCCATAACCTGTTAACATGGACGCCAAAATGAAAAGCAAAATGTAACGCCACGCACATTCACTGCTCACGCAGCCAGTATGTCCATGTATGTCCATGCCTGTATAAGTGGTTGTTTTTGCCACTGACAGCCTGAGATTGTTATTATAAGTATCTGAACCCATTACAGAAATGATCCCTACAGACATCACCAACTGTGTCTTTGGTCCAAATAATTCCTCTAGTCAAAGTTTCAACTACATTAAACTATAATTTTAGCTTTTTATGCTTTTAAAAAGTGATAGGGACAAAAAAGGCCATTTCAAAAGTGGTTGAGACGTCACATGTCCCTAGCATCCTCAGTCTAAATTACATATTTGCTTGTCAATCTGTCCTCAAAGTGGGATCACTAGGGTTGGTTCATCCAGGTTTGAAAGGTTTATCTGAAAATCTCTGATGATTAAATCCCAAATTAATCAAAATATACGCAGATACTCCTTCTGTCCATGTATGCCAAATCTCCATCCTAATGAGAAATATTGGATAGTTTAAATGTAACAAATATTGCTCTGTTACATGACAGAGAAACACCAAATGTGGTGCTTGGCATCATGTCAGTACTGCCTCTCTTCCTCGTGTTGGCCAAACTAATCGTCGATTTAAAAAAAGAAAAGAAAAGAAACATCGCGATATTTGTGGCCAGGGGTTACAGAGACGATATCTCGCGCTACTTGGTCACTCAACGTCTCATTCCACCACGATCAAGCCAGCCGGGAGGGGGTTTCAGCTACTCAGCAGTCATTTCATTCGGAAACTTGAACGGACTTTATATTTATAACAGAGATCATCGTTTTATTTATTTGATATAAACGTTGTTGTCTATCTAACTTTGTAGATAACTGCTGACCTAAGATCTTGGTAACAGAAAAGAAAGCTAAATTAACGCTACAGAATTGCCGGCCGTGCTAACAAAGAAAATCCGTTCTCTTCTGTAATAATCCCCACTACTCTCTTTAGTTATGAGTCATGTGGTCGTTGATAATCCACACGGTCTAGATCAGCAGGTGAGTACTTTCAAGTGGTTATGTCTTTGCTTCAATAATATAAATGTGGAGATTTTCCATTACGCACATGTAGTTTCGACAGAGAAAAAATGAGCTTCATTAGCTAAGTCGCTAGCTAAGCTAACGTTGCGACTGGTAAAATGGAGGTGATGTCGCTGGAGAAATTGTGATGGCGGAGCTCGTCACAACGTTCTGCCAGCGAACAAAACTAACTAGACTGTCAGTACTATGTTTTCCCTTAAAATGTCCAACCGAAGTGTAAAACTTGTTTCGTGTACTAATTACCACTCGTCATTTTATTTCAGTTAAACCTGATGGAAATTTACAATGTTGGCTAACCTTTACGTCCGGCCGGTATCATGCAAGTTAGCCCGGCTAATGTTAGGCCTTCTCAACCTGAAACGTGGCGCAGAAAAGAATGTTGGCAGTGGGCTTTAGCGACCCTCAAACGGTTTTAAAATTGAATGGGCACTATTTAATAGATCCTTCGTGTTGTATAAAATTGTATAAGCGGTTTAACTGAGGGTAATTGCGGGGGGGGGGGAGAATTCTACTTTTATGCCATCTTCACCTGACAGTAACTGCCTTTCGAAATGATCACCGGCTACATGGCTGGGCTGTGCCATGTCGTAGGTTGGACAAATTCAAAAACAAAATACTGAGGATATACGATTAACATGTTAGCCACTGTATTGCCCTAACCTTATTGTCTGTTGTTGGTAGTTTCAGAGCTCTTGGTGAACCCGATGTTGGCTTAACTAATATTTCTAAAATGGTTGCTTTCCGTAGCTTGCTGTCCTAGACTTGAACTCTGCTGACGGCCAAGGCGGAGGCACTGGCAGTAAGTAACAAAGCTGATTTACTTTAAGATATGCCAGTGTTAATGTTGGCATCAGTTCAAGCCTTATGATACTGTTTATATAATTTGATACTTTTTGTATTGTAACATTCGAGCTATTTATTTGATCAATCCAAGCAATACAGAACACTGGTGTAAGCATCTTTATTGTGATGGTGTTTTTCTTAAGATACTTGTATGTATACTGTATTTGTAAATACCAATCCTGGAAAACAACTGTGATTAACTGTTTCACCCCCCCCCCCCCCCCAGGGCGTTACATTCCACCTCACTTGAGAAACAAAGATGCCTCTAAAAATGGTGAGTTCAATTTAACAATCAGACCATCAAACTGCGTTTTGAATTGTAGTGTTAATATTAAAATCAGAGCATGGTAAAAGCAAGCACAATTGAGGGAAAAAATGTAATATTTGTTTCTTATCACATCAGTCTTTAAGAATTGAGACAAAGGTGGTGGTTCTGCAGGGTTTTGCTGCTTCAGGGGTCGTCCAGACAGGCAAAAATGATCTTTTTTTTTCTCCGTCTTCCTCGGCATCATTTCAAGAATTTTTGCGTCCACACGGATCCACTGAAAACGACCGAAAACGCTGTAGTTCATATTCCAGGCCTATAGATGGCACTTGACATTCACCAAAAACAGAGAAGAAGACACGGAGCATGCGCAATAAGCTTGCGCGCTGTAAACAAACAGACAGCAGACGGAGAAACCGAACACAACAAGAAGATGAAAATGGCTAGTGCAAGGAAACCAGAATAGTTTGTGTGGACCGGTAATGAGGTCGAACTGCTGCTGCGACTCACACTCAACTACAAGGCATGTAACACGAGCATGTAGTCCGCCGTTGTTGTTGTTATGAGACGTCGCGGAGTGGGGCAATGCCGTCATCGTTTTGGAAAGTATGCAGATTCACCATACACATGAAAACAGGAGTGCTGTGTTTTCGGATTTCTCCACCCTGAGACCCGTTTTCAAAAAAGTGCGTTTTCAGGCGGCGCGTTTTCAGGATCCGTATGGACGGTCGGCCAAAACGATGCAATACATGTGCGTTTTCGCAAAGGAGCACTGTCGTCTGGACGGGGCCTCAGACCGCCACAATATTAAAGACATTAGTTTGATTTGAACCGTGCACAGAATGAGAGAAAGCCATGTCATGTGGGTTTTCGGTTTTTGTGTGCAATAGCTTATTTTTACATGGATAAGGGCGGGCCAGGCGGTACTGTAAAATGGCCTGAAATTTTAATTGAAAAAGACAATGGGACAGATTTTAAAGCTGGTTATGTAAAAACGTTTTAGTTGATATTGTCATGAAGTGGGCATGGGGAGAACATGGTTAAGGTTTTCCAAGCTTATTATTGTTTCACGTTAACAAGAGGAGTGCTAGCCATTTCCTGCTCTGAAAATGTGAAATATGGAGGGGGGATTGGGTGATGGTTGCATCCTAAGTGTTGGTATTTTGAACAATTGTTTCCACAATTCTAGCCCAGGTGAGGTGGTTGTAATTTTCTTTTTTCATTGAAAATTTAAAAAAGAATTGTGTTAAGCCTCTTAAAGGCTTAAAACCAAGACACATGTTGTGCCTGGCATACTCAGCTAGATAGTTTTATACAATTTTACAAAATTTGAATCATGGTTCTGTGTCATTGCACACTTGACGTTTTTCTCATTTTACTGTTTTCTTATTCCACAGCAGGAAATGCATATTCCGCTGGTAGACAGTGCGGTTATTCAGTGGCACCAATAAATCTCTGTAAGTCCCTTCTGTCTGCTTTCGCTGAGGGCAAACTGCATTATCAGATGCATGTTATAGTCATTCTACACACCAGAAAAACCTGTGCGAAGTAGGAGATGGTTGGGTTAGAGGTGTCAGTGGTGGGTTCATTATTGTTGTGCTTTCTCTCTGCTGGGATGCTTGCAGTCATATTAAGAACTGTTAGAGGTTAAGGTCAGTTTGATGTAAGCATAATCTCTTTGGGTGGAGTTAAAAACAAGTGAGGTAACTTTCTTTTGTATGATAAATATCTTTTTATATTTTGTCCCTCTGAATATTCAAGCCCATATTTAACCTGCAATGTCCCCAAAGTTTCTTCTTAACAGTGCCCACAACCATGACAGGCAGAGTGTCCTCAGAGACACAGAAATAACTATACTTGAGGATGGGATGACTGTAAGATTGGTAACTACTATAGAGTAAAGCCAGGTCCAACACTCATACAGCGTGAGCAGGTAATTATGGGCAAGTCTTTTTATAGCCTGCTTCCCTACCTTTGCTCAGGTTACCCAAGACTGGCCTCTCAAGAGCTTGCCTTTTACCATGCCTACAATGGGTGTTGGCGAGACAGATGTGGTATACCTTGACCTCTACCTGCATGCCATGCCATTTACCTGTCAATAGTTTTATAGTGTACATGGACTGGGGCATAATTACAGTCCCCCTGCTTTGTCATAGTTACTTGATTAAACAGCAGAAGTGTTGGCCTAACACAGCATTTCCCAAAGCTTGCAAATTAGGTTGCTTATAATGCATGTGATGGTGCCTTAAAGACTCTGCAGTGCATCACAAGTGTGACTGCCTTACTAATAAAAAGACTATCAGCTGTGATAGAATCTGACACTTTTTTAAAATCATACCCTCTGGTCATCAAAGTAGAATTTTTTTTTTTCTCCAAAGATGCTGAGCTGTACACTGCTGCATTGACATACAGGGCATTCAGAAAGTATTCAGACCACTTCACTCTTCACATTTTATGTTGCAGCCTTATGCTTAAAGTTATTTTTCCCCCTCAGTCTACACTTTACACCATGATGACAAAACAAACAATTTTAGATCCTTTTGCAGATTAATTCAATAGGAAAAACTGATATCACATTGACATAAGTATTCTGACCCTTTAGTGCTTAGTTGGAGAACTTTTGGCTACCATTACAGCATCAAGTCTTCTTGGGTATGATGCGACAAGCTTACCACTCGTGGATTTTGGGGGGTTTCTGCCAGGTTGGATGGGGACCTTTAGTGGACAGCCATTTTCAGGTCTCTCTAGAGATGTTCCATTGGGTTCAAGTCAGGGCTCTGTCTGGGTCAGTCTGTTGTCCCCAAGATGCTCCTGCGTTGTCTTGTTGGTAGGTGGACCTCTGGACCAGGTTTTCATTAAGGATATCTTTACTTAGCGCTGTTCAGCTTTTCCTCAACCCTGACCAGTTTCCCACTCCCTGCTGCTGAAAGTCGCCCCAAAGCATGATGCTGCTGAAAGACGCCCCAAAGCATGATGTTGCCACCACCATGCTTTACTGTAGCAATGGTATTGGGCAATAGATGCAGGTTTTTATCGGCTACCACACTTGCCAAAATTCTGGTCTGATGGAACCATATGGTGCTTTTTTTATTTATTTTTTTTTTTTTTGAAAAACCAAGTGGGCTGTCATGTGACTTTTACTTAGGAGTCTGTTGCTGTGATGGTTGATGTTTAACACTTAATGCACCTCTGAACAGAAACTCTGGCTTTAAGCCATTAGCTGTATTAGCTGTTAGCTCTGGTTGCTGTTTGCTCTCAAGCTGTAAGGCTCAAAACATACAGCATTCTTGTCTGCGCTAGTTATAATCACTCACTAGCCATTCAAAATTAGACATAATGTTACAAGATTTGTTCTGTGATACCAGTCTATCGGTCCCCTCAGTCAAACGGGACAGGACCTTGCTAATATGTTGCGCTGGTTAAAGTGTGTGTGTGTGAGTGTGTGAATTGTCTCGTATTTATTGATCGGCTCTTCTTATTATGTTCTGTAGTGACCACAGATCAAACTTTATACAATGTATATCACACGATATAAATTGGTGCCTGATCAATAGAGCACCCTTAATGGTTGTCAATCTGGAGGTTTCTCCCATCTCCACTCTGGATCTATAAAGCTCGGTCAGAGCAACCATCGGGTTCCTGGTCACCTCTTATCAAGGCCCTTCTCCCTTGATTGTTCAGTTTAGCCAGTTGGCCAGCTTTAGGAAGAGTCCTGGTTGTTCCAAACTTTTTTCATTTAAGAATTATGGAGGCCACTGCTCTTGGGACCTTCAATGCAGCAGAATTTTCTCATATCATTGCCTTGACACAATCCTATCTCTGAGCTCTACAGGCAGTTCCTTTGACCTCATGGCTTGGTTTTTGCTCTATGCATTGTCAGCTTTGTCTTTGAGGTCACTGTTTTGATACCCCTGGTCTGCACGTCAGAGTGTCCTTGGGCAAGATGCTGAACCCCAAACTGCTCCTGATGTGCTGGTCGGCACCTTGCATGGCAGCCACTGCCATCAGTTTATGAATGTATGAATTACGGTAAGAATCAGTTGGAGAAATGGGGGGCAACTGAGCTAAATTTCAAGTGCCATAGCAAAGGCTCTGAATATCTACATCAATGTGGTATTTCAGTGTTTCCTTTTTAGTACATTTGCAAATGTATGATTCTTTTTTTGCCTTGTCATTGATGAGAGGAGAAAATTCATTTTAACGATTTTAGCACAAGGACAATCACACGATTTTGCATGACAAAATGTGAAATAAGTAAAGGGGTCTGAATACTTTCTGAATGCACTATAAATCAATCCCATTCAGTAATCTGAAGTCTACGTTTTCTAACCTTGTAGCTTTTGGTCTGCTGATGGCACATAGGGGTAAAGTACTATGGGTGATTATTGAATAACATCTGGAGAACCACAGTAAACACAGGCATTTGTTCTGACAGACTGCTACGGGTGATTTCATTGACTGGTTATTTCTCTCTGGTGTGACGATAGAATAGCTATTAAAATACAGTATTTTGAGAGCTATTCTATCTTCACACCAGAGAGAAATGACCAATCAACCAAGTGGAACAATAGTATTATACTACTGTTCTTACTGTTCTTAAATTATATTTAGTTAGGTCTTAAATGTGTACATTCATTTATTGCTTCCGTCATCACCTTTTTTGTTTGGAGGAAATGTGTTGGTGAGATTCACATTTAGCTCCGTGTGTTGTTCTGTCTGAACTATCAGGAACGTAAGTAGTATTTTGCCATTAGCGCGGTCGGAATTTATCGGCGTACACTTCGCTTGGACTGTGGAATCTGCCAGAGGACCCTCAAACTGGGCACACTCGGTGTGAGATCGCTGGTGTCACACACAAAATTGGGAAAACACCAATTGGCTTCTAAAAGTCTCCAGCGAAGTCACGTAATCACAGAATTTTGTACACCTTTGTCACCAGTTCCCGGTCCAAGTTCATCCAGCTCTGCTTGACCTGAACTCTGTGCCGCCTCACAGTCAAGCAACATTTAATCCATCCTTGGATCCTTGCATTTTAACACCCTCCTCAACCTGCCCCTCCTAGCCAAATGCTCCACGCGTTCAATTCAATTCAGTCCCTCAAGCAAGCAAGGCTGGCCGGATAAATGATCCCTCTTTGGTTGCTTGCTAATCGCCTGCATCCCCATAGTTCTCAGCCAGTGCAAACAGCATTGAAAAGGTAAAATTAAGACATTGAGTTTACCTGACGGTGTTGTTAACCACCCGTCAAAGTTACTGTTCATCGATGCTGTGTGTGTGTTGCAAATAGTAGTGGTATAAGAGTGGCGTAGCCCCTTTCAGGAAAAGGGCGGTGCATGAGGTGTTTGTGCGTAAGGTGTAAGTGGGCAAGAGAGGGAGCGTGCGGACGGTGAATGCATGCGAGAGGAAGGAAAGCGAAGGAGGTAACAGTAGTAGCAACAGCAATTAATGTACAGCATAGGCTGCAGTTAGCTGTAAATACGGTAGAGAAGTGGTGAAATGTTTAGAAACTAGAAGGTTTTAGACAGGCCAGCTGCTGATTAACATTAGATAAATAAATAGAATTACAGAACAGCATTTATGTTACAGTTGGGCTTTTTTTTCTTTTTTTTTTTTAGCCTAATTGAATTTATTAACATTAAAAATGACCATGACATCATAACAGGGGGTCCAGCTGTGACCAGCTATTGTAGCTAGTTAATGATGCATAGCATAGGCCTATTGGCAACGCCAATGTGATGGCAACTCACACTATAGGCATTTAATGCAATGTCACCCTTTTAAAAGCCTATCTGAAATGATCTGACCCACGTTATTTATTAGTCTATAATCGTGTCTCTGCCAGGCTTAAATCTTGTGCTTTTGTAGTGGTTGCTTTAGGCCTATTTAAAGTGGGTGCTTTTAGAGTAAATTATTACTTCATTTCCCTTCAGTTATCGGAAGAAGGCTATGTGTGAACCTGGTCTGATTCACATCTTTAACACAGAAGTACTTACGCCTATTTATTAGCCAAGTCTATTAGTTAGACTAACGAAATGATAGTGGCACAAAATATTGGACAGGATTTAAGATAACATTTGTGTTGTTTCACTACACAGGGGGTGGGTTGTACTCATAACATTTCTTCAAGGTTGGCAGGTCTGGATATTGAGGTGGGTGTGTGTGCGTGTGAGGGACGCTTCTTCACGTACAGCTACACATATTTTTTTTCCTCATAAGTTGCCAAAGACAGTGACAGTTACTACGTTACTTTTGTTAGGTCCTGTAATGTTGCTTTGTGGGACATTTCTCTGTATGTAGTTGAATGAGAGACCTGTGCAGTTATCAGACTAGTCAGACGGCACGCCCCCGCTTAGCGCCTCCGGCTTATTCGTTCACACTGGGGCGGCTCACCAATAATGCGGCCCTGATACTACCTTGAGGCGGATCAGTGCCGGAGCGAAATTTCCCCCCTCTCAGCATCTGAAACTTTGACACAGAGGAGAGTGCGGAGAATTGCCATAGGATCCCCGCATGCAAACGGCGCTGTGAATGGGGCTACTCACTCACTCACTCACTCACTCACTTGATTCTTCATTGTTTGAGCTGCCCTGTGAATAGCAATAAATTAGAGTTCTCAACCGGCCTGAAAATTACGACCAATAATAATAATAATAATAATAATAATAATAATCATAATCATAATCATAATAATTAATAATAATAATACATTTAATTTTTATAGCGCCTTTCAGGGTACCCAAGGACACTTAACAAAACAGAACAAACAAAACAGAGAATAAATGGAGAAACAAAAAATACATATAAGATAAAAAATAGAAAAGTTGATTGATTTGGCTGGATCTAGAGCTGATAGGTCTTATTAAAAAGATGGGTTTTTAAGTCTCTTATGAAAGTCTCCAAAGAAGTCTGTTTGCGAATTTCAGCTGGGAGAGTGTTCCAGAGAGTGGGGGCTGTCACACAGAAGACTCTGTCGCCGAGGGTTTCTAGTTTGGTGTGAGGGATAGAGAGCTGGTGTGTGCCCGATGAGCGCAGTGTCTGGGTCTGGGTGTAGGAGTGGAGGAGGTCAGATAGATATTGGGGGGCGAGGGAATGGAGAGATTTATAGGTCAGGGGGAGAATTTTGTAGGTGATGCGTGATTTAACTGGGAGCCAGTGAAGGCGGATGAGAGTGAGGGTGATGTGTTGCCAGGGCTTGGTGTGGGTGAGGACCCTGGTAGCAGAATTCTGCACATACTGGAGCCTGTCCAGGGTTTTGGAAGGGAGCCCGGACAGGACTCCATTGCAGTAGTCCAGGCGGGAGGTGATGAAGGCATGGATGAGGGTCTCAGCCACAAGTTCAGAGAGGGAGGGCTGGAGTCTTGAGATGTTTTTAAGATGGTAAAAAGTTGATTTTGTAATGGATTTTGTGTGTGATTGGAAAGAGATAGTGGAATCAAGGATGACACCCAGGTTGCGGACTTCCGTGGATGGGGAGATAGAGCAGCCATCCACATCCAGGAGAAGATCTCCAACCTTCTGGAGCAGTGCCTTGGAGGCCACAACCATGAGCTCTGTTTTATTGGTGTTTAACTTGAGTAGATTTGATGTCATCCAGAGATTTATATCATGCAGGCAGTTGACGAGTGACTGTGGGGGTTGCTGGGTGGATAGTTTGGTGCAGAGATATAATTGAGTATCATCAGCATAAGAATGGAAGTTGAGACCATGTTTGTGAATTATCTGACCAAGGGGGAACATGTAGATAGTGAAGAGGAGGGCCCCAAGCACAGAGCCTTGAGGCACGCCCTGGTTGACTGGAGCTGGGGTGGAACTGGAGTCTCCAATGGTGACAAACTGTTTCCTGTTTGTTAAATAGGACTGGAACAAGGAGAGTGCTGTACCGTTGAGACCAAGTTAGTCAGATAGGCGGGTGAGGAGGATGGTGTGGGAGATTGTGTCGAAGGCTGCAGAAAGGTCCAGGAGGATCAGAATACTGATGTGGCCAGAATCTGCAGCGATTTTAAGCCCGAACCCGACCCGAACCCGACCCCCCGCGCGCCTGCATTGTTTTCCTCATGCGCTTGTTATCATGATCAGACAGACAGCAGACGGAAAGGTGACGCGAGCCAGGAGACAGGTGCTGCGTCAACGTCAGCAGCAGCACCCACTCCCACTGCAAAGAAGACACCGCGCATTGACCAGTGGGAAAATATATTCGGAGAGACAGAAACAGACGATTTCCCCACTCCTCGAAAAGCAAGGGTGAATTCACCTGTGGCAGCGGCGTCAGTTCTGCGTCTGCCCCTCCCCAGGAAGCAGGCAGCCAGGCTTACTCTTCATCACACGTGAACAGCGATGATTCACAACAAACAATATATAATTTACAACCTGCAAGAAATGTGTTTTTATAAAAAAGGAAGCCCGAGGCCCGGCCCGACCCGGCTCATTTGCATCTTTTCGAACCTGCGGGTCCAGTCGGGTTTGTCGGGCCGGCCCGACCCGTTGAGAACTCTACAATTTTGTAATTCCCAGTAATTCTGGGACTGGGACTAATTGTAGGTCCTAAATGTAGTTTAAAATGATCTTAAAGGGTCTTAAAACGTCTTAAATTTGACTTGTTCAAACCTGCAGAAACCCGGTATTATGGTCTTCTCCATGGCAGTTTGTCTGGCATTTGTGGATTAAATTGATTTTGAAGTTGGATTGCTATGATGTATCATTTCAAGGCCTAGCTTTTACGATCAAGTTTTAACTTGCATTGTTTTAGTACCTCTGTCAGTAGTATTTTTGTTTCTTTTTTTTGTCGGTTTGGGTTGACGTGCTTTGCAATTTACACGTGCCTCATTTTTGTCTTCCAGTCTCAGAAAAATACATCAGGATTTGTGGTAGAATTTAGCTACTAAGCTGAAAAGTAAAGGCAACATCAATTAAACATTTGACTTGACACTGAAAATGTCAGAACTTCTAAAATTTTGGTAACCACTTCAGTGCGCTTTTTTTTTTTATTTTTTTATTTTTTTGGCAATGCAGCTCTGTCTGAGAGGTCCCAAGCACTACCCATACAGACGCAAATCCATGTCCTGTCACCATCGACTGGCACTGTTTGGACTAGTGTAAAAAGTATTAGACAGTGTAGGGTTGGTTTGCCTGATCTGAATTTGATTATTCTGATCAACATCAGAGATTTAAAAAAAACGACAAAACTGCCTGTCTGCAACCCTTATCCCCCTGTGCTTACTTGAAGAGGGCACCACAATGCTGATCTAGAATCAGCTCATTTGGCTGAGCCAATTCTCATTCAAAGTAAGACTAATCTGAGAACTACATCTGTGTGGTTGGTCTGCCCCTTAATGCTGTTGTGACATAGCCTCAGCTACTTGGCATGGAAGCAATAACTATAGTTTATCCCTCCACCAGCCTCACTCTCAGTCTACACTTTTAACAGTGTGGCCACCAATGGGAACGCTTACACAGCTAGTGTCCGAAGCTGAGCAGATCGTTGTGGTAAATGGCCCAAACAGGCTGAGAGGGGGCTCAGTAGCTCTCTTTGTACAGAAAAGTCATCCTACTCAAATAACAAGGCCCGTGTCTGGTGTGGTTATAACCTAAATCCTATTTTTATACGTCTTTTCTCTTGCACAGGTCTAGAACTTGCTTTGCATTTTTGCTACTGTTTTTATACTGGACAACATTATTTTACCCAGTGACAAATGTTGTTGGAGCATTTGTTTCTCACAATTATGCAAGCTTTCAGTCAAGGTTTTAGTCTACTATGGACTGCTTGCATCCCACCTATCAGTAATGAGGTTAATGGGTAAGCAGTGGAAGAGAGACTCATGCTTAGTCAGGACTATGAGTACATCCAAATATATACTTTAACACATGCAGCATAATGTGCCTCCTCAAGCCTCGTGTTTTTTTTTCTGTCTTCCATGAAGATTCGCCAGGATGGGACAGTGGACGCAGCAATGGATTTGTGAATGGTTACCATGACAACCGCACAAATGGGGGCTTTGGAGGGCGAGGACCCCCTCGCAATGATAGAGGTGGGCGTGGCGCCTACCGTGGTAACAGGGGTGGAGGCTCGTTTAATCAACCATTGCAAAATGCAGGTGGGGAAATCCTGACATGCCTTAGAATGTTTAATTATAAATCTAGATTTGGATAGATGACAGTGTAGTCTCAGATGTAAACTTGGCCCTCCCCCACCCTTGTTTATACAGTTATATTATCAAGACTCATATGCTGAATATACATTATAGATTAACATTAAATTACACATAAGTTATTAAGTTATAATAGGTTATTAGCAGTAGCTGTGCGCTTAATATAAGATGAAATTACCTGATTTTTAAAGGCTAGTTGCGTTTGGCTTTAGGGGAACGTAAGCTTCACTATTGGCTTTTGGCTCTGAGTTTATTTGCAGAAGAAACTACAAGACTGATGGGTTGATCTGCTTACTACAGGGTTTGGCAGTTATGACAACAAAGATGGCAGCTGGGGAGGACCTCCGAGAGATGCTGCCTACAACAGTTTTGGGGGACGTTCTGATAGGAACAAGTCAGCCTTCTTCAATGACCGTGGGGCAGGCTCAAGGGGAAGGTGTGTTCATTTTTATTTTCTAAATATACTTTTGTAATAAACTGCACTTTGAGGTTTTTTTTTTCAGCCTGTGAAGTGTCTTCTGTATCCTGTATTCATGTTCTTTGACATCTAAGATTTTAGACATTCCGCATAATAAAACAAGGGCAATCAATAATAGAAAAAATCCAATTGCAAGCTTTGATTATTTAATTGTTATTAATCCATATGCCAATATTAGCCTTAAGCATGTAAATTATTTCTGTGCCGTGGTGGTGGTTGGTTTTTGGTAGATGAGTCAATAAATTGCCTTTTTAAACAAAAGTGATGAAGAGGTGACCTTCTAAGCTTGAAGTACTCTAATGATTAGGAAATTCCTTGCTGAAGAAGTTGCACGAAATGGGGCTTCTGTCAAAAGTTCCAACTGGGTGTCTTTTTGTCAAGTACCAGTCCAGTGTGTTTTGGCTATTTATGACCTTTCCTGACGATGTTTTAATACTAGATAATAACTTAAATTGAGAAAAAAATTAACTGTCGCTAAAATGGAATGGTCTACAGGGGAATCTGGGACATTTATATCGTCCACCAAGCTTGGCTTCTGGTCTTAAGAGCGGTGTGGCACCTTTTAATAACAGGGCATTTTGTAATTAGTGATTGGAGATGGTTGATGGCTGAACTCTGCGCTCAATTTTTTGACAGTTAGAAAGCATGCTCAGCAGCATTTAGTTATCTGCCTCCATCATGTTTACGGCACTGCTGTGGAACATGTCCAGTGACACATGATCAACAGATGTCACAGAGCATGATTAATCTAACCCTTTTAACATATTTTTTTCTGTAATTCATTAATCGAAATAAACAGGTTCTTCTGAAAGCTAATTCAAACGTACCTATCACTCAAGATGATGTTTAACATAAAAAGCCAAAACAGAACCTTGCAATAAACATGGAAATAATTCTATATTGAGACACAAATTGGTATAGCTGTTGAGTTGCATATTAAGTTATACACTTAAAGTGTAGCTCTAATTGCTACAGCCATTTTGAAAGTAGTAGAAACTGCATGGTATAGGTTGCTTTTGGATTTTTAACACTTAAGATGTGCTTGTATTGAAAGACATGAATTTAAAGGGTTTGTTTTAGCGCCACACTTTTAAACACTATGTGTACAGATTTGAGCGTGGGGGTTTTGCTGGTGGAGGAAACACCCGCTGGGTGGAAGACTCCAGAGATGATGATTGGTCCAAGCCCACTGCTCCCAATGAGCGCCTGGAACAGTAAGATAAATTGTGCTTGTAAATATACAGTAATACAATTTACAGCTATCTTGCATCTGCATGTGACCACAACTTTGGAAAACCTTAATTTTCAGTGAGCTTTTCTCCGGAAGCAACACTGGGATAAATTTTGAGAAATATGATGATATTCCTGTGGAAGCCACTGGAAGCAACTGCCCGCCCCACATTGAAAGTGTAAGTCTATACTCAGCAAAGCTTGTGTAAGCCTAATGATGTAATTTAAATGGCGGTCCTTTTTCTATAGGAATTAATTTAAAATGGAATTTGAAAGGGATTGATAGAATAGTTCATCTTGTACTGATTTGTCCAATCATTATGTAGTTCCATGATGTAGACATGGGGGAGATTATCATGGGTAATATCACCCTGAGTCGCTACACTCGTCCCACCCCGGTCCAGAAGCATGCTATCCCCATCATCAAGTCCAAGAGAGACCTGATGGCTTGCGCCCAGACTGGTAAGTGTTTCTGAAAGCACTTGATGGCCTCAAGTAGCTCAACCACCCTTTTCCTACCTGATTTTTCTTATAAACTGTTATTGCTTTGGTTTTTGGGGGTTTTTACTGATACCATTTTTTTTAAATGAAACATAAAGGTTTACAGGCTAATTAAGAGTTTACTGTTTGGCTCCATGGTTATATATTTGAGGTTAAAGTGAAACTCTTGCCAAAAGGCAACCTAGGCTTTATTTGTGAATGTATATGAGTCAAACCTTCGTGTAAATGCATAATTACAATGAAAGAGGCACTTTTAAGATTTACCGTAGTTTCGTTTTCGGGCAAGCTAATTTACACTGGAGTGCAGGGGCACTCTTATGCTAGCATCAGAATTGCTATTTTTAAAACACTAAGAAGAAACACTAAGAATTGCTATTTTTAAAACACTAAGTATCACCAGTGTCTCTACACATGAACACGAGCATTGAGAACCTAACAGGAAGGAGAGTAATAGTAGACCTCCTACCTGTTTGGTCGCACTCGGGGATCGACACTTTTTGTCTGCCATGATGGCGGCGCCGGAGATGCCACCGCTAACGTGAGTTGTCTAAAAACTCTTTTTAGTAAACTCTGTGTACACAATGTTCTCAATGCTCGTGTTCATGTGTTGAGACCCTGGTGATACTACGAGCAAAGTTTCATGTTGTGTCAAGCCTTCTTGTTTTAAAAATAGCTATTTTGATGCTAGCATAAGAGTGCCTCCGCACTCCATTGAAAATTAGCTTGCCCGAAAACGAAACTACGGTAAATCTTAAGTGCCTCTTTCGTCGTAATTATACATTTACACAAAGTTTTTACTCATATACATTCACAAATAAAGCCTAGGTTGCTTTTTGGCAAGAGTTTCACTTCAACATAGTATTATCCCTGCTGTGTTTCAGGCTCTGGTAAGACCGCTGCTTTCTTGCTGCCAGTGCTGAGTCAGATTTACACTGATGGACCTGGAGATGCACTTCAGGCCGCTAAGAACAATGGACAGGTACTGAGGAAAGAATGCACAATGAAGATATTTTGCATTACCATCTGACTTTTTCCTAATAAACATTATCTTTCATCTTCAGGAAAATGGAAGGTATGGTCGTCGTAAGCAGTACCCACTTTCCCTGATCCTGGCTCCCACCAGAGAACTGGCTTTGCAAATCTATGATGAAGCCAGAAAGGTGAGTTTCAAGAGTACATCTAACTAGCTGAAACAATCTGTGACACAAAACATTCTTTTCCTGCACACTGAATATGTATCCTGAAGCTTGTTTCCCTGTCTTGCTACATTTTAGGTTGCCTATCGCTCACGCGTGCGCCCCTGTGTGGTGTATGGTGGTGCTGATATTGGCCAGCAGATAAGGGATTTGGAGAGAGGCTGTCACCTGCTGGTGGCCACACCTGGTCGTCTGGTTGATATGATGGAGAGGGGCAAGATTGGCCTGGACTATTGCAAGTCAGTATAATGGAGAGAACAATACTGAGATCAGTATTGTAATAGACTTAATACTCCTAATACTTATATACACCTTTTTTTACATTAAAGCTGCAGTCTGGAGTTTTGAGAAAAAAGTGGACTTAATCAGAAAATTTGAATGATACAGCTCCCAGGTCCCTCCTTCTTCCTCTCTGCTGCGCTGCAGCCCTGCCTTCAAAGCCCCTCCCCACAGAGGAGCCTGCTGTGCATGAGCAGGCTTGTAACCACGTTAACCAGATAACCAAGACGGCACATTCAAAATAACAACAAAACCAGCCCTGATTGTTCTTTCTGACCAATGCTAAATTACAATGACGAGTGCCTAATGCAGATCACTGTAGATATCCCGAGTAACAAATAATATTCCTCACATCGTGGTAGATGGAGTTACCAGCTAATTATTACCTGCTGCAACGGCATGCTGCCTTTCTGAAGCATGAGTAGCGTTATTTCTCTAAACCAGTTCAACCACGTCAGAGTGTACCGAACACAAACTAACGTTGTAACTGCCCGGTCATTTGAAAGACACTTTTGCTAACCAGTAGCCTAAAGCTAAACACCGGAGTTGGCATACAAGCTAACAAGCAACGCAGCTTGGCTGCAACATCGTCTTGCCAAATGTGCTATTGTGAGTATTACTGTAACCGCCACCACCATAGCCTTGTGGTTACAAGATGGAATGAAACCTATATCAAGCAGGAGTCCTTACTTGTCCAGTAGAGAAGCCGCCAACTCTGCGTTGCTCTTGAGTCCTTACAAATCCCACAGCTCCCTCCACCTCTGAAATGACGCTCTGATATTTAGCCTTATTTCCCTCAGCCTCGGTCCAACTCTTTGTTTTTCTTAGTCAGTCTTATTTCTTCTCTTTGACATGGGCAATGTTGGGGCATTCTTTGGCTCAGTTGTTGTTGTTATTGTCTATTCTCCGCCAGGCTTTACAGCTTGAACGTATCTGACCAGGTAAGGGCAGACACTGCGTGGAGGAGGTGCACTGCCCAGTACGCACTGCGCGATGGAGGGGGGCTGCCAGCAGCGTATGCACTAGAGTGGGGAAAAAGCTGAATCATACATTTCTATAGACAATATCATATTTCCAAAATCAATGCACATCATGTCAGTCTCATTCTTATTTCAGCAAGATCATTGTTATATTGCATATTATGTTGTCAATAAAATACCTTTTTCAGTGCTATAAAAACCCATATGGGTATTTAGAATTTCAGTTTTGACCCTTCTAGCTTGCTCAAGTGTTGTGGATTGTTGAAGCTGCAGAGTAGCAGATTGAGTTGACAAGTAAATGAAATACTGTATGACAGCAATTATGAGAAAATTGTTTGAAAACATTTAACTGGCTGTGGAATCAAAAATACACATTTACAACTTTGCCCAGATGATGAGGCTTCAATTAGGCACGTTAATATTCTGATTTGAGGCATACATCCAGACATGCGTAGTGGTTGGGTTTGCAGATTTGCATATCGTAGAAGAGCGGACTATTGGCTTTGGTGGAGGTCTGTGGTGTCTTATTTCCATAGTTGAATAGATGTCTCTCTACAGCTACTTGGTCCTGGATGAGGCTGACCGCATGTTAGACATGGGTTTCGAGCCACAGATCAGACGAATTGTGGAGCAAGATACAATGCCACCCAAAGGCATCCGACAGACCATGATGTTCAGTGCCACCTTCCCCAAGGAGATCCAGGTACATTGATTCATCAGGTCCTCATTATCGTGCTTAATTAGATACGTATCTATATACTTACCTGATTTTGTTGTGCATAGATCCTTGCCCGTGACTTCCTGGAGGACTACATTTTCTTGGCAGTGGGGCGTGTTGGGTCTACCTCAGAAAACATCACACAGAAGGTGGTCTGGGTAGAGGAAACTGACAAGAGGTCCTTCCTTCTTGACCTGCTCAATGCCACAGGTGAGGAATGCATAAACAATAAGAAACAAATTAGTTGCTGTTTTTCCCCCGAAGGTCACATTGGACTCTAACCCATCATCCTGTGTCTGCCTCATATCAAGCTAATATTGACTTGGATACACCTATGCTAACTATTGTTCATTATAGCAAGACCTTGCAGTGAAAGAAAATATTTTTTTTTTTTTTTAAAGCTCATGCAGTGGTGAGCAGGGATTGAAGTTGCTTGCCGTGTTTAGGGGGGTTGACTTCTCATGATGATCTAAAGCTGATATTTTTGTGTACTGAGCAGCTTACATTTACCGGCTGGTTTGGTTTTATCTTAGTTATTCCCAGTGAGGTTCAGGAAAATGTGACAGAGGCACCAGAGAAACCCGGTAAGTATGAACATACCATAACTTCACTTTGACCCACAAACCAGAAACATCACATCCCACAGCTCATCCTGTCCCTCCGCTCCCTAGCTCACATGCTGCCTCAGTTTTGTTATTCTTTCATGTCAAAAAAGGGCTTGTAGGATCTTCAGTAATATTTGTCTTGCACCACCATAATCTCAAATAGAGAATTTCACTCAATAGTACGACCTCCCCCCACTGAAAGGGGAGTCGTTTTTTAGCATAGTGTTACCCAACACCAGCAGTAAGGTCAGCTGGCTCATCATGATCATGTTGGCTGGTTGTCATAGAAAGAGCTCTCAGTTTCCCTTAGTGACATGGCTATTATTGCAAGAAATGGCAAGCCAAGTGTCTTGGTTTCACCCTGACAATCAAGCAGTTCTGATTGTGCTAATGTATTCTTCATTTTAAAGTTCACACTTCAGTAATTGGAGAGGATTGAGCGTTTGATGGATGTTTATATATATATATATATATATATATATATATATATATATATATATATATATATATATATATATATATATATATTTTTTTTTTTTTTTTTTAATTACACATACTGACCTGTGCCAAATTGCATTGGTCAATTTGTTGTGAGCTGTGAATTTGTAATGGCCTGTCCTACCCCATCAACCCAACCATTTTTTCTTTTCTCACTTTTTTTTCCTGTATCCACTCATGCCAAATATTGCTTGCCATCACTATTTAAATATGGCAATCATCAGTGATGGGTGATTGTCAGCTGTTTCTTATTGTTCGTTCTGTGAGTAAAATGATAAAAGGCCAACACTGTTCACTCTGACAGTGAAACATTGTTTATGTGGTTAAAGAAGCACTGTCTGTAACCCCATCCTACAACCCCAAATGGTTCGTGTTTTATGTAGTTGAAACAACTCTAACAGTGTCTTCTCTCTAGTAGGTCACTTGGCATAAATATCATGAGTCACATGCTTCCACAACTGAAGCTGATACTCTTATTAGTTTTTA
Organism: Diplodus puntazzo; assembly: GCA_963678695.2. Taxonomy (NCBI): domain Eukaryota; kingdom Metazoa; phylum Chordata; class Actinopteri; order Spariformes; family Sparidae; genus Diplodus; species Diplodus puntazzo. Next base: position 3,056,870 of record OZ023164.1, read on the forward strand.
ACCAGAACCATCAGTATTGGGATCAGGTGGCTCATGAAGTGTGGTGTGCCAGATTAAGGAGGCATCAACGATATTTTAATGAGTCAGTTTAAAAGCAGCTGGTCTATCATTGCACTATTGCTCTGTTACTCATTTTGGTTAGTTTAAAAACAGATGATCAAAACTGATACAGCAGAACCATAGATGCTGCCTTTATTTGCTCCACCCCATCTCCTTCATTTCTAAAATCCTGCCAACAAATCCACTGACAACATCCCTGCAGGTAATTTATCGGATTATGTTCAGCTTCCTCTGCAGGTACAAAAGGTACTCCTTTTTTCACATATGCAGCATGTGTATAATATGCAAAATTTGTTGGGTTACCCTTTAATTAGATATAAGTAATGGGTCCAATTGTCAGCTCACACCCAATATTAAAGGACTTGATCCAAAGACAAACAATAACTTGCTCGGGACAGTCCTAATTTAAACATTTTTTTTTTGTTATTTCCAGCACTTTGTGCTGAAAGACTGAAGTAATGGTTGTCAGTAAAAGTAAAGCTTTTTATGCAACCCCAGTCTCCATTTCCGAGTTGTCATTTTGGTTTTTGATTTTCTTTTTTACTTCATGATCATGGGATTGTCTACCATCTTCTTTGAGTCACAAAAAATCCTCGCCATAGCCTTGTTCCAGTTTTGAATTATTTATTTTCTTTGTTCTCCTTTATCGCTCTTTATCCTGCTCTCCTCCCTCTGTCGCATCCTCTTTATTTCTGGCAAAACAGGCAAAGACTCATTGACTCTGGTGTTTGTGGAAACCAAGAAAGGAGCGGATGCTTTGGAAGACTTCCTTTACCACGAGGGTTATGCCTGCACCAGCATCCATGGAGATCGATCCCAGAGAGATAGAGAGGAAGCTCTGCATCAGTTCCGGTCTGGACGTTGCCCCATCTTGGTGGCTACAGCTGTAAGTCATCTTTTCTGTTAACTTTGGTTATGATCTTTTTTTTTTCTTGCACCACATCTTTCCCGAGACTTAAGTGTTTAAATCGGCACCATTCTTTGCATTTTTACAAAATCAGCCTTAACAATGTTATTAACAGTTTGGGCTTCAATATCAGAAAGGATAGCATTTTTATTAGATTCTCTAAGATTTCTCCTTAACCAGTAATGGCTTTCCATGTGATCTACTTTTAGGCAAATTTTTAATATAATTTAACAAATACTTCCAGTATGTTACTCTTGGGGCTCAAGTTACGATGTAAGCTGTTCAAATGCCAAGTTTACCTTAACCCATTTAGGCCTGTGGCCGCCTGGAAAAAAAAAAAACCCTAAAACCTATGGCATTTCTATAAATGACTCTCTAAAACCTGAAGGTTTTCTGAAAAATTTTGCGAAAGTGCCAACGTTTACAAAAAATGTAATTTCTCAGGCTCTTTAACAGATAGAAAGATGAAATAAAAAAACATTTGAAAGCTTACACCCTTGGCTATCATCTATAAATACATCCATTGAGTGGCAGAGCATGTGGGCGGAGCTGAGCGGCGGGAATTTCCGCTCCCCGCTTATGTGGGTGTTCGCTCCTTCGCTCCATCACTTAAAGTTATACCGGACAGGCACACGTGAGTCTGGACTTGTGCATGCCCTAGATTCGTGGAGAGCGGTAAAGGAACTGGAGCGAAACAGAACCATCGCTCTGGCCTTTGGATTAAAACCCGCCCTGTGCTCTGACTATATTTCGCACGCTCCACGCTCCGGTCCGCTCACATGCCTTGTAGTAGTGGCTCTGATGGTGGCTCATAATTGGGTCAATACCGTTTTCCTCTTCAAAGCTGTAATCAGCATCGTCAATGTCACTTCCATCACTAAAGTCTCCCATCTGGTCTCTTTGGTCTCTTTTGTCTTTTTCTTCTCTCTTGTCTCTTTTGTCACTCCTCTCTCTCGCATGGAACTGCTGCCGGAAAAGTGTGTGCGCACACCGGACTACCACACCCACAATGCATTTCGACATTCCCACGTATCTATTCTAGCGAATTACGATGCAGGAATTGGGTCACATGTCGGAAAAAAGCCCCAAACCCGGGAAACACCAGAGTGACGTCTACGTCTCTCCCGGCGCCACTGCCGGCGGAAGGGGGGTATTGACTCCCACGTCCCTCCCGTCGCAAATAGGTTAAATGGTGCACGTTAAGTGTAGAGTTGTGGTGTTACAACCAGGAATGGGCAAAACGTGGGGGAACAACACAAATTGGTTCTTGAAGGAAACTGTTGCTTATGCTGATAAACTTAAGAATTTGACTGGTCAAATTAATTGTAAAATTTGACTATGAATTGTGTAATGTTGATGTGATCATTAAATATATTTTTTCCAAACCTCTTATTTTTCCAGGTGGCTGCTCGAGGCTTAGACATAAGCAATGTGAAGCACGTTATTAACTTTGATTTGCCCAGTGACATTGAGGAATACGTTCACCGTATTGGCCGTACGGGACGTGTGGGCAACCTTGGTATGATCGATTGTTTTTTCTTTTGTTTGTTATGGCTTTGTTATTGTTCTATTGATATTTTAATGTATTTGTATAATCTGTTTTTGTTGTGCCTATTTACAGGTCTGGCCACGTCGTTCTTTAACGACAAAAACAGCAACATAACCAAAGATTTGCTGGACATTTTGGTGGAGGCCAAGCAAGAGGTTCCCTCCTGGCTTGAGAGCCTAGCCTATGAGCATCAGCACAAAAGCAGCACCCGTGGACGCTCTAAGAGGTAATTGTTGCACAAAATTCCACACACCAGGTGAATTGCTGATGTTTTGGAAAGGAGTTGGATAGTATGTGCTCTGAAACAAATGCTCAGTTGAACCATATCTTAACCATTGAATGACTCATTCAAATAATGTTGACATACTTGTAAATGACAATTTAGTTGAGTAGACCAATAAATTATACCGGACAGTTGCTGTGCCCTCCATTTGAAACAACTCTGCTTCGACCATTACTGATCTTAAATTTGTTTTAATCATCAAAGAATTGTGCTATAATGTCTAACTAGCGAATGTTCTTACTTAGGTTCTCTGGCGGTTTTGGAGCTAGAGACTACCGTCAGACATCCGGTGGCTCTGGAAGCTTCAGTAGCAACCGTGGAGGGCGTAACACTGGAGGTCATGGAGGAAACCGTGGCTTTGGTGGAGGCAAGGAAACTTAACTTTCTAATCTGTTAACTTGAAAGCATCAACAGCTGTGTGTCAAACCGTACTGCATTATGTTATCCCGTTAAAAGTAATAGCTTAGAAATTTGAGCTCTTTATTTCATACAATCATTCTCAAGTGTCCTTATGAGAAAGCAAGCCAAATGGTGTCCATTTTGATTTTTAAAAATAGTTTTGTTGCCACTTGGCTGTCTGACCTCTGATTTTGTCCTTCCCAGGTGGCTTTGGTGGCAACTTCTACAGCAATGACGGCTATGGAGGAAATTACAGCCACTCTGGTAGTGTGGATTGGTGGGGCAACTAGTCACCATAGGAATAGGTTGCCATGCCAACCCATCCCAATGGAAACCACATGTTAACTTAAGCCAGACCATAACAACCCTCCCTGTGTAGCTTCACTGACACACAGTACATTACCAACCCTGGTTCTCTGCCATTCGCTTCTCTGAAAAAGGAAGTGCAGCACGACGCAAAGGAAAGTCACCAGCACGTGCAATGCACTGGAGACCGCAGAGATTCGCACACCTCAGAGTGAGCATGGATGCTGACATGCATTGTTCGATAGCAACTTCGAACTTTCATTGTTAAAAGTATTTTTGTTCTTTTTGTGGAAAAAAATTAATTGAATAACCTGAGGATCATTTGTATGTTAATGTACTGTGCCTTTGGAATTTAAACAGGAAATCTGTGTTTTCATTTCACCAGATGAACATGGCCAAGAGCTCTAAATTTGATTTTACTATTTTGTTTGAAAAATATTAGAAAGGCAAAATAAGCTTGGACTTAATCAAACCTTGGCAAACACTGGGGTATTGTGGCTCTGAGCCATGATTCCATTTGAACTTCAAATTTATTGCAGGAACATCATGTAGCCTTTTCTATAGTCAAACAGCTAAGGGAGCCATTACTATGTCTAATACAAACTGGGCCACTCCGCAAAGCAACTGTATTTTAATCCTGAGGTACAAAGTTACATTTGTTTTTCTTACTTTTTTTGCTCACTCTATCCTGGACAGGCTCCTTTTTATGGATATGATAGTCTTTGAAATAGTCATTCCTATCTTAATCTTAAGAAACACAGAAGTCATTAAGCTCAGTGCCAATAATTGCTGAGGTTTAAACAAGAATAATCACTGCTGGAACTTGTTACTCCACATTTTTCAATTGACTTGACAGTGTTATGGCAGCTAGTATGTTATCAAGTGCTAGCTACATTAAGTGGGCGGTGTTTTTTGTTTATTTTTACTTGAGACATTTTTGGTGTAGGTGTGTGCAAAATTAAAAAACTGAGTCAGTTTTTTGATTTTTGAATTGTTTCTCTACAAATATGTATCAAAACAAAAAATGCCTGCCATCTTGAAAGTGAAGTTCAAAATGGCTGCATAAAGGACCACAGCATCGGGAGGGCATAGCGTGGTGTTAGTGTTTACCGGCAACCATGAGGCCCAGATGGTATTCTACGCTTGCAAGTGTTTTGTTTTTTGGTCAAGGAGAAAGGTCACGTGAACTGAGTCGCAGGCTTAACTTAATTACAAACGTTTTCTCTTTTCAAGCTGCGTTGGAGGCATGGTTCATCTTTAAGAGACAGGCATTTAAATGATCACTGAGGTTTATCAATTTAACAGAAAGGAATGGAGCAGGGTAGAGCAGCACTCTGACCACTGGGATCTGGGGAAGGGGGGTAGGCGTGGGTAGTGGTTTTCAAGTGCACCGCCATTGTCAGTGGCTTTGGTTTCCATTGCTGCATAGTGTAATTGGAGGTGGCCAAAGATGGGGGGGGGGAATGTCCACTTCCTTATGGAACATTAAAATACTGTCAGGTCCTCTGGGAGTTTCTGCTCAGACATGTATAAAAAAATCTATGACTTACTAAAGCCAGAGCAGGCTTTTCCTCCTGAAAGAGGAACAGCCATCGAGAGCACGAGATGGAGCGTTTCACCTCCCAATTTTCTCATCGGGTGTGTTGTGCCTTGAACCTTTTTTGTGTTTTTTTTTTTTTTTTTTTTTAAGAAATTGAACTAAAAGCGGATGCACTGACAGTGTTGAGAACTTGAGATTGAATGGTGCTACTTGATTTAGCCCTTGCACGTCGTGCCCATCAAGTTTTACAAAAGTTATTTTATTGCACATCTAGAGTTTTATATAGATGTCTTGGATATGTGTCCTTAAGCTTCCAAATATTGTGTGTGGGGAGATTGTGAAAAACGCAGCTTGTTTACAAAGGGGAAGGGTTCTCAAAGTTTAAACCAGGATTTATTTGGGACCAGGGGATTTAGCAGTTGGGGGAATTTAGCCATTTGCACAGATTTCTAGATTCTACTTTTGCTGCTAGTTTTGTGTAATTTATTAAGCATTTTTGACAAATATTTATTTTTGTAAGCCTCAAAGTGATTCTTTGAAAGTTTCAGAAACTTGACCAAAAGACAGTACAAAAAACACTGGCACTTGAATGTTGAATGTCACCTGTATGCGTGAAATTTATATATTTCGGGGTAGTGTGAGCTTTTTAATGTTTAAGATACATTGGACTCAGTAAATAATATCCACAGCTGTTTCAGGGCCTCCTCAGGGCCAGTCATCTCTATTAGATTATTATAATTGATCAACAAAATTTATAATGGAATTGAACAAACATGCCAAGGTTTGGAATATAGCTGTCAAAAGAGCAAATACATTTCCTAAGCATATCAGTGCAGAAGTGTTCAGATTCTCCAATTGTGTGCATTATTGATTCTTTACTCTAATTTGACCTGATAATTGTTTTTCTCCAGTGACTGTCTGGCACATGGCAATCCTTAAAGAAACAAACATGTGGTTTATTCTTATTGTTGTATTTGCATATGACACCTCCTTGAGTTCTCTGTGAATGTGGAGCAAGTCTGCAGCATTGATTTCCAAGGCAGCTGTTGGAATTGTATGGGTTGAACTGAAGGTTCTGTGCAAGCATTTGCAGGCAGAACCTGAGACTTTTTCCACATTTGTGAGAGGACTCTTGAGCTCTTTAGATGTAGACTTTGCTTTCTGTATTAGCTTATAGGCTACTGCACTGCATGGGAAATACTCAGCTGTGCAATTGTATGATTTTACCAAAATAAAATGTTTGAATGCAAAAGTATCTTGAAAAATCAAGCATGTTTCATGATGACTTGTTTACTGTAGTTGTGCAGAGAAGACCTGTAGCAAGCGGCCAGTTGCCTTGTGTGGATACAGGGCAGGCTGCAAAATTCAATTTGGAATAGATTGGGCTTAATTTCTTTTGGAAAAATATAAAGATTTAATTTCTAAATTCAACTGTTTCACTTGTCTTATTTTCCCAAATCTCTTGACACTTGACCACCTGCTGAGCTCAACTTTTTCCACTGACATACTTGCTCAAACAGCCTGTCTTAAAGGGACACTTCACCGATTTGCATTGAGCTTTGTATCTTCAGGAAAACAGTCATGTTTTTGAATGGTCGTGCATCATTCCCTCAGTTTGCCCTGAGACAGGAGAACTAGAGATTTCAGTGTTGGACTTCCTGCTTTCAATGATGTAAAAATCGTCATTTTACGTCATTGAAAGCAGGAAGTCCTATATCTGTGTTGAGAGGGAAGACTACAAGCGCTTCGCTCATTTTTCCAAGGGTGGGGGCTAGAGGTGGGACCCACTCACGCTACAGACCTATCACAGACCAATGGGCGGGACTTCACTTGCAGAACGAAAATACATAGCTGCCATCTTTGTTGGCCGCTAAGCGAACAGACGCTGTGGAGCCAGGTTTGACCCACGATCGCAGATGATATGCAATATGATATTTCAGACAACGAAGAGAGTGATTTCGAGAGCGTGATGCTCGAGTCAGATGTTCGCGGCTACCTGTACGAGCCACAATACAGCGACGAGCAGCTGAGGGAGATGGAGGCGGCAGGTCTTCTGCCTCGGCTGCGGCGGCTGCTGCAGCCGCGGCAGAAGACCTGCCTGTCCCGGACGAGGAGCCCGGACTGGCTCGAGCAGGGGCGGACTGGCGGTGCCACCGGTGCTCTCGCTGTGCGCCTATGGACACCGAACTGGACTCTGTCTGCTGCAGTGAATCCCAGAGATGCCAGTTTGTTCGCGACGAAATATCTACAGCGGACGGAGATATGTGTGGTGTGCCGGATTAGTGGGAGTGGCTTGCAGAGCTGTGCATTGTGGTGCATTGTGGGAGTTGTTGTCTTTCATACAAATGCGCCCTAAAGTCACTTTCTGCCTTTTCTCAGTCAAATAAGCACAAAATTCAAAAATGATGTTACATTTTGACTACAAATATGACCCTCTTTCAATAAAGATCAATGTTCCCACCGGTGAAATGCTTCTTTAAGGAAGGACAGACATGGGAGCCAGTTTAAGTTGTGTTTTTGATCAACTAGAAAAGAAAATAATTAAAATAAATAAATAAATAAAAATAACCTGACCTACGTAAACTTTTTACAAAGAATACTATGTGCCCATGTTTTCCTTGTTCAGTTACCTCTGCTGAAGTTGGTTGATTTGTCAAAAGGATTCTACGAATTACAGAATGGATTTCCATGAAACTTGATTGTTGATGGGACTGGTGGAGATCCCAGTGAGTGAATGGATCCAGGAATTAATTCTCACTTAAACACTGGTAGTAATGCCATCTGTTTTCTTTCATCTGTGAGAACTGTTGGGCTTTGGTGGAGGAGTGCAATCTCCTGAATCCCAGTCTAGTTACAGATGCTTTTATAGGAAAAAAGGCAAAGCTGCAAAAAACATCTTGTGACTAGAGACAACGGCAATAGAAAATTAAGATGTTTCACTACAGAGCAAAGTGAACTCAAAATGTCAGACAAAATGTTTTTTCCAGTTTGAAGTAGTGCTTTGTTGATCTGCATAGATCACTTCAACACCATCCTAAACTGTTGGGATGAACACCAGTTGCAAGTCATAAGGCCTCACAGCACAACATCTTTCATGAGACATTTTTGACATGTCGAAGCAGGAAAAGCACAGTTGTAAATAGACATGAATGATGGCTAAATTTCATTTTGCTTTCTTGATTTCTGGGTTCTGGTATTGTGCATGTTGGCATGGCACACAGTCATGTCTTACTTGTAAAGTTAGATCTAAACCTTTTAATACAATGATCAATAACATTAACACCACTGATAGGTGATTTGATTAACAAGGCATTGTAATAAGATGTTCAATGTTCTGCTGAGAATCCTTGCGTCTGGCATTTATGTGGGTGCCACTTGAAATGCACCATAACACCGTTATGGACAAAGTACACCCCCTCATGGCAAAGGCATTCCCCAGCGGCACTTACAATGCAGAATTAAAATACATTTTCCTCACCATCAAAGGTTCAGAGAATCTGGATAAACCTACACGTAAGGGGCAAGGCTGATAACATACAATGAATGCTGTGACCTTTGATCCCAGAGGCAGCAATACATGTAAAGCCCCTCTTGAACCAGTGGATCTTCCTGTCTAACATTCTTTGTCAAGCAGAGTATGGGCATGTGGTTAATAGTCGGACTTAATCCATTGCTGTCGCAACCAGAGTGCCATTCTAGCAAGAGCAATGACAGCAATTACATGGATATAAGCAGAGATAGTGATGGCGGTCACTTCAACATGAGGTCCTCTTGGGTATTCAGGAGCTGCAGAGTTTATTCATGGTCAAACATTTAATGGTAACCTGTACTGTACATTTACTGCCACTATTGTTCTATCATGGAACCAGCTTAATGTTTTAAGTTTGTTTGACCATAAAACTAAGTGATTTATTAAAATTCTTTTATATTTAATAAGAGTGTGGGTATTAGAGACCTGCCTCCCAATGGAAATGTGTGGTGCATTATGAAGCAAAAAATGAGGAGTTGCTTGAATCAATTTCAGAATGACTATATTTACAAAAGCAACAACAATTATCAGTTGAACATTAAATTAATTGTCTAAGTACCGTATTCAGTTGAATACAGGCTAAAAGGGATTGACTTACATTTTACACAGAGGTGGTAACATCTGTGTTTTCCCTATATAAGACAGGTTGGCTTTGCAAGTGTTGCAGCAGTCAGACCTGGTGAGCTGAAACTCCCGGATGACCCAAATCTTGAGGTGTTGTCACAATGTTGATATTGTTCCTTCCCATGGTAACCAGATGTGCCACCAAAATATGGTAAGATGAGCACTGAACTTTTACGTGACAAAATTCTTTTTGTCTAGTGACTTATTTTGGGAAATTGAGGGTGAACTCATTAATAAAAGAAGGAAACCTGACCTGTATTTCATGTCTACAGATGGACAACTCTCTGGCTTTCTCTGGGGTTTTTCAGGCAGCAAGAAACAAAACAGGTGTTACATATCTTTCATCCTTAATGAAAACCATGTTTACCACAGTTTTGGGAGGTTTTTGACGTTACTCTTGAAAGGCCACACGATCTCTAATGTGCTGAGTAGGTTTCATAAGCACAGAGCCGGTGACACCCATTAAACGTTGTATAATTTCTGTCATTTTGAAATAAGGTTTTAGGGACATTCACATCTGGTGAACCCAGCTGTAGTGAACATGTTTAGCTCTCTGGCGAAAAATGCCGCTCTGATAGTATAGTTATCTAACTTTAGCAAATCGTATTGATCGGCCCTTTCCTCATGTCACACCAATAATAGCATGCTGATCTCCTCATCCATTTCAACATATGCATTTCTGATGAATTGTATGTCCAACTTCCTGCTGTGCGTGTGTGTGTCTGTGTGTGTGTGTGTGTGTGTTGGTAGGCTGTAATCTGTATATTTCTAAATTACCACTCTGCCCCAGTGGTTTGATCAGAGCCTCGCTTTATTTCTGTAATCCTGCAAGCGCCCATCTCCATCCATCCCTCCCCCAATCCAGGGGATTTGACTGCCATTAAGAGATGGCTTTTTGATATGTGTGAGTGAGTGTGTGTTTGTGTGTATATGACCACACACACACACACACACACAAATACAGAGTGAAGGGGGAAGAGTGAAATGTGAAAACACAAGCACATACATCTAGCAAGCAGCTTGCTTTGTTAGACTGTAGCAGACTCACTGTGCAGACTGATATGGGATGGACAGGATGGACACATACATGTATATTTGGACAGTGACCTTTAACACACATGGATGCAACCATCTGGGAAGATCTACAGGTATGTCACTATCATTCTGCATATTGATGTTGACTCTTAAATTTCTGCAGGCTGTTTTTTCTGTCTGCTCATCTTAACACTTGTGATATATTGTAAATAAATGTTCAGCAAAGATTATATATCATCAAAACTCTTTGTTATTCTCTATTATTACAGGTCAAAAAAGCTAAAACTGTGTCCTCGAAGCTAGATCATGTATGGACTTCCAACAACTGGTTTTGTTACATATTAATATAATTCATAATGGTTCATCATTAAGTCCTGCTGTGCTTCTTTTATGCCATTTTAGGTCTCCGTTAATCCTGTCATATCCCAGATGAGAGACTACAGTAATGACTGTCATCACTTTCACTGGTCAGTTTCGATCCCTTCACTCCTCTACTGTTTTTTCCTCTCCCTTAGCAGTAATAATGGTCTCACAACCTAGACTGGCTTGGTCAAAGAAATGATTCCTCACACTGTAAATCTTCATTTAAAAATAATCAGTAATGTCTTAATTAGCTTGGTTTATACCTTAACATATATATATATATCTCTTTTAACAAACCATCCAGAAATTTTGGTTTGCCTTCATTGAAGACCTTTCATCTATGAGGACTGATTGACTGATTGATTGATCAGACTAAAAGGCAAGACCGAACTCAAGCTAATGTGAACTGGATCGAGGGTGAAATCCCAGGCACGGACAATACCTATTGTTGTGGGGCTAATCTCTGATGTAAGCTGCTCTTTCTTAATCACATCATCGTTTCACCAGCAGCTGACAAAGAGACAGTTTAGCCCACAACCTGCCATTCAACGTGACTTAAACATCAAATCATAACTCCACCCTTGTCTTTGTTGCTGCACAAATCATAGCGAGCATCTAGTCTAACCGATTTGCATGTTGTTGTTGTTGTTGTTTTTGCTTTATGCTGCAGATATGATTTGTAGATTTGGACATTAAAAAAAAATATACAATGAGGCAGTTAAAATCTTGTTGCAGAATATGTGTAATTTATATTTATCTGAAGTGGGGTGCCTCCATGACCGGAGGGATAAACTAAATTGAAACATCTGACATAAACAACATTATCAGAAGGTCCATTAAGAAGCTGAATGAGAGCATTCGATGATATCACATGTTCCTGACTGAAATATTTTTCACAGCAGACATAACAACTTGTCAAACACAGGTGTCACCACAACTACACCGCTCAAAAAAATAAGGGAACACATCACATCAGATCTTATTGAATAAATTATTCAAGTTGAAAATCTTTAGTGGTGTACATTGCATAATTTTTGAGAGCAAAATTACATGACGGTCAATGGAAACCAAAATCATCAACCCACTGTGGGCTGGAACCAAAATCTCACCGAAAATCAAAGTCAAAATATGAAAACACAGGCCTTCATCATCCAGCAACTGCCTACACACTCTGGCCACATGAGGCCAGACATTGTCCTGCACCAGGAGGAGCCCAGGGCCCACTCCACCAGCGTAAGGTCTGAGGATTTCATCTGGGTACCCAACAGCAGTCAGGGTACTGGTGAATATGACCTAAAAGAATCAGTCTTTGCGACCCCCCAAAGATATGTCTCCCCAGACCATCACTGACCCACTGCCAAACCGGTCATGCTATAATGATGGCAGCATAACATTCACAATGGCGTCTCTAGATTATTTTCTGAATCAGAATCAGAAATTCCTTTCTTAGTCCTGCAAACAGGGAAATTTCACTGCAACTCAAGACAGTTCAATGTAACATTAAAACAATAATAATAGCAAAAAATAAACAATATACTAAGAAGGTAAGAAGAAGAGTTAGAGCAGAAAGTCCGTGTAAAGCAAAATCAGCCATTTTCTTCTAAACACATTAAACAGGTCATAAATGTGTTTACTTAAAACATGTAAAAGCCATTCGACCATTTAGAATTTAATTTTGGAGCTAGGCTCACAAACTGTTTTTCAACATTTCTGTGTTCAGGATTTAATGGGCGGGTCAGAAATCATGGCCGCGTTACGTAACGCGGCCATGATTTGCATAAACCCCGCCCTGCTGCAGAAGTGGTATAAATACGTGCAGCGCATCAGCTTCAGCGGTTCTCCCACTCGCTCTCCAGTCTTGGATAGCATTGCTTACAATAGTTTGCAGCTAGCTAACCAGCCAACCAGTCAGCTAAACAGTCACATTTCCTCCTCATCGCTTCTGCATCTTTCCTGGATGCCACAGTGTGCAGGGTGATGGCGCTGTTAGCTTATTTAAGTTTCCTTCAGATGACAACGCAAAGAAACTGTGGATCGATTTTGTCAAGAGGAGCTAACGTTACTGTGGGGAGTTAAACACCACCACCAACACCGTCTCTGCAGTGTCCACTTCACCCCTGATCGTTTCAGCAACTGTCACCAGGTAAAGTCTGGATTTCTGCAGAGTCTGTTTAGGCTGGTCACTGGGGCCGAAGCGATCCTCTCCGTCCCGGCTTGCATCCTCTCCTCCCGCCGACAGCAAGTGCCAACGGCCTTATGTGCCTTATGGCCGCCCCCGGCCCCCCTCGACCCGGTGATGGCGGGTGCCACCGGCCTTATGTGGCCGCAGCCGACCCTCTCCGTCCCGCTGACGGCGGGTCCCACCGGCGGTATGTGGAGCGTTATTGGTGAGCCGTCCCAGTGTGAACGGATAATCCGGAGGCGCGGAGCGAGGGCGTGTCGGTCTGACAGTTTCTACTTTGCACGGAGAATTGGAACAAAAACAATTTCCCCCCGGGGATTAATAAAGTATTCTGAATCTGAATCTGAATAACTGCACAGGTCCCTCCCTCACTCAACTAAATACAGAGAAATGTCCCACAAAGCAACGTACAGGACCGGACAAAAATATAGTAACTGTAACCGCAGCTGTATGTGGAGAAGCGTCCGTCCTCCTGTCCGTCCTCCGCCTGTCCTCCCGACTCCTCATCACATTTCTGCTCAGAAAACAGCGTCTGTCACCGGCAAAGACTTTAACTCACCGAGTGTTTGTGATGAAAATAAATCACCCGCGACTGCCAGCCCTCCTGACCGAGACTTCAGGGAACTTTCCCCCAGAAAACAGCCTCCGTCCCCGCGAGTGACAGAATCAGACAGCGTCCTGTTTACTGATGGTGATTATGTATAATTATGCAATTTAGCGCGAAAAAACTTCACTCCGTCACTGTCCAGGATGTTTGGTGGGTCAGAATCTGGATCACTACACATTATAACAGCATCCATATGATTACAAACTGTCCGCGGGTTTAGGTAGACGAGGGGAACACCTTCAGGGACAGTGGCGTGCACAGACTTTTTGAAGGGCAGGGGCGAAAAGAAAAAAAAGGGCACATACAGCGCGTTCTCGCCACTGAAGAGGGCACTAAGTTCCGTGTGTTGCCGAGGGCACTTTAGACATGTTTATATGTTATAAAAATGGCACATTATATAGCCTTAAAACAGACTAACTAGACAGACTACTCAAGTTAATTTGTAGTTAGGATCAGCATCCACGAGAGCTGTGTAGATTCAACATTGACTGTGAAGAACACAGAGACATGGATGTATAAAGGAAATAAAACCCTAGAGGGTCTGAGGGTCCTCCCCCAGAATATTTTCAATTAAGTAGATGCCATTTCCTGTATTCTAGTGCATTTTAACACCAAATTAGCACCAGATAATCCAAACTGGTTCTGTGAGATATAGTTCTGGCTCAATATAGATCAAAAAGGGGCCCAACATAAAAGTCATTGCAACAGTAATGTTTCATAGTATGTCTTGATCTTAATAGTCTTCTGGATTCTAGTGTGTTTTCTTCACCCAATAGGGCTCTGTGATACAAAGGGAACAATACACATTTAAATATTGTCAAATATTTGACAACTCAAAAAAAACAAACTATGATGAAGCATGGACATACAGTGGCTTGCAAAAGTATTCACCCCCCTTGAACTTTCCACATTTTGTCATGTTACAACCACAAATGTAAATGTATTTTAATGGGGTTTTATGTGATAGACCAACACAAAATTGTGCATAATTGTGAAGTGGAAGGAAAATGATACATGGTTTTTAAACATTTTTAAAAATAAAAAACAGAAAAGTGTGGTGTGCAAAAGTATTCACCCCCTGAGTCAATACTAAAACCAACTTTCCCTGCAATGACAGCTGCAAGTCTTTGCTCATTCCTTCTTGCAAAATAGCTCAAGTTTAGTCTGATTGGATGGAGAGTGTCTGTGAACAGCAATTTTCAAGTCTTGCCAAAGATTCTCACTTGGATTTAGATCTTGACTGTGACCGGGCCATTCACACATGAATATTCTTTGATCTAAACCATTCCATTGTAGCTCTGGCTGTATGTTTAGGCTCGTTGTCCTGCTGGAAGGTGAACCTCCGCCCCAGTCTCAAGTCTATTACAGACTCTAACAGGTTTTCTTCCAAGATTGTCCTGTATTTGGCTCCATCCATCTTCCCATCCAATGGATTGAACAGTGCTCTGTGAGATGTTCAAAGTTTTAGGATACTTTTTCATATTCTAACCGTGCTTTATTAAACTTCTCCACAACTTCATCCCTGACCTGTCCGGTTGGGCTTGATGATGCTGTTTGTTCAACAATGTTCTCTAGCAAACCTCTGAGGCCTTCACAGATCAGCTGTATTTACACTGAGATTAGATTACAACAGGTGGACTCCATTTACTAATTAGGTGACTTCTGAAGGCAATTGGTTGCACTGGATTTTATTTAAGTGTATCAGAGTAAAGTGGGTTATATACTTTTGCACACCACACTTTTCAGTTTTCTATTTTTAAAAATGTTTGAAAAACACTTTGTGTTCGTCTATCACATGAAATCTCATTAATATACAATTGAGTTTGTGGTTGTAACGTGACAAAATGTGGAAAAGTTCAAGGGGGGTGAACACTTTTGCAAGCCTCTGTATATGTTTCCAACTGAGCTGTGCACTTGAAAAAGGCATTTTAAAGAAAAGCATTTTCAAATATTAAAATAGAATAAAAAAATCCCAAATGCTTAGCCTGGCGGGGGGTGAACTTAAACCTGGCGGAAATCCTGATATGCAATGCTAACCCAATGCTTCATTTTACTGGCTAGCTTTAAAAAGCTATTCCCGCAAGACTTAGCTAGGCTAGCTCCTCAGCCGAGGCTTAAACATGTGATAGGCATCTCTACCTAATAATAGCACTTCCAGGCTACATACACTAGTATTTAGTAATGCAAAATTGCTAACTTAATAGACAGCTTGCTATATTAGCTACCTACTTCACACAACAGTAGGATGCCGGGTTGCACCTCAGTCAGTATTAAGTCCCCACTGACATGTGAGCATTTGAGAGAGAGTGTGTCTAAAATTGAATACTTAAATGGATGGAATGGACTTATTTTAACAACGGGAATGTGTTCTTAAAACTTAAGTTACCATCTATCTAGCTGCTATCAATTTATTCCATTATTTACTAAATACAATGAATCTAAATGACCTAGCCTAAACTGTAAATTGAAAACAAAATCTAGTAAGTTTTTTTAGCCCGTTTGCAAAAAATAAATGAAAAAAATACATTTAAAAAAAACAGAACATATGGGCTAATGGCCATACAAAGTGTATTGAACATAAAAAGGGTTTAAAATGACTCTGGGAAAGCTTGCATGCCTTAATTGGAATCAATATTCTCCATCCAATGGCAGCGCAATGGCAGAGAGAACTTGTGTTTTACCAACCACAAGGGCACTTAAGCATGCGTTCATACCACCCATCACTAGAGGGCAGGTTATCATGTTTTGCCAACCAGGAGTGCGCTTAAACTTGTTTTAACCACCCAAGAGAGCAATTAAGTGTTTTATTTTCACCGAAGAGGACAGTTTAGTGTGTTTTGCCAATGAGGAGGGCACTTAAAGACGCCCTTTTGCCACCTACATAGATAGTTTATATTTTAACCAGCCAAGAGGGCAGTTTAGTGTGTTTTGCCAACCAGGAAGCACGCATTTTTTCCTCCAAGAGGGCACTTTAGCACGCGTTTTTTGCCTCCCAAGAGGGCACATTAGCACGCGTTTTTGAGAAGGCAGTTGTATTTTGCCAACCAGGTGGGACCTTTAGCACGCGTTTTTGCCTCCCAAGAGGGCACTTTAGCACACGTTTTTGCCTCCTAAGAGGGCACTTTAGCACACGTTTTTGCCTCCTAAGAGGGCACTTTAGCACACGTTTTTGCCACCCAAGAGGGCAGTTTATCATGTTTTAACCAGCCAAAGGGGCAGTTTAGTGTGTTTTTTGCCTCCCAAGAGGGTACTTTAGCACACGTTTTTGCCTCCCAAGAGGGCAGTTTATCATGTTTTAACCAGCCAAGGTGGCAGTTTAGTGTGTTTTTTCCACCCAAGAGGGCACTTTAGCGCGCGTTTTTCAACAACTGGGCCACAAGGGGGGGCGACCGCCCCCCCTGCCCCCCTCCTGTGCACATCACTGTTCAGGGAACACCTGGGGAAACACCGACGTCATTAACATGACGTGTACCGTCACCGTCACTGCAACCGTCCTGCCGACAACAGGTGCTCTCATCCCCGCCACCGGCCAGACTTTAGATTCTCTGTCCAAGCCCGACCTGGTCGTTATCCCGGTCGTTATCGCCATCACCCAGAGAACGGTCGGACGCTTTTTTTTTTTTTTTTGCTTTTTTATTTTTATTTTTTTTTACAAGATCGCTGCAGCCCACAAACACCCACTGTAAAGCAGCTAACATTGAGGATGAGTATAGCGTCGCAGCGCCGCTGTTCCACCGTCTGGGGAGAACCCTGGTTAATGTGTCGCCCGGCCGGCTCGGACACAACGTGCACGGGCAATTAAATGCATTTTGCTGAAGCTGCAAATCCTGAAAGTGATTTTACATCGTGCATCCTGTCATGTCCATGTAATGTTAGCAGATGTTATTGCATTTAATCATGACATGATTTGGCCTGAGTCCCTGAGTCCCGAGTCCATCTGATAGCACAATGATAATCCACATATTATATTTATATATGCACCAATATAGCTATGACAAAAAGTTATATGTAGCCTGGGGTGTTATGTTTGTGTGTAATGTAAAACATGGCCTGTGAGGAACGAGGCTGAGCACTATCAGTGTCTGACTGAGAGTCAGTTTCTGGCTCTGATGGCTCAAACGGGTCCGGCTGGGTCCATCGATGACGCTGCTAGTAGCTTCCATTGTTACTGTAGGTTATGTCCTCCACAAAACTAAACAATATGTAACAATAAGACCCAAAGATATTATTTCAAAATTCGAATATAATGACAAATCAATTTGCTCCACAATAAACCTCATGATTTTAATAGGTAAATTCCACATCCATAAGAGTAAATTTTCCAAGTCCCTCCCAAACTTTAATGTCTTCACAAATGAGTTTATTCTTTACATAGACACCTTAAAACTGATGCCAAATAAGAAAAGTGAACGGACACTACAATACTTAAAGTCATTTTCACTTACCCCAAAATAAGAAATGCCTTATACATATTTATTTTATTCTATTCCAATTACATGTATTATTTTATCAAGAGATATATTTTTTATTCATTTTGTATCTTGTCTTATCACTCAGTGCCTAATATATCTGATTGTCTGTACTTTTGCAAATGTTAAATAAAGATTTTCATACAAAAAAAAAAAATAGGTTGGGTCCTCCTGCAGTACACGGAGGCAGCTCCCCTTCTGCGTGGGCGTGGCTCCAGCGCCTCTAACTGACACGCCCCCAGCGTTTCACAGCAGAGAGAATTGCTTGTTTTTCCAGGATTTTGAGACCTAATTTTATATACTTGGCAATTTTTTTAATCTTTCAAATTTGGCTCAGTGGTCAATGACACATGTTTCTGTGGTATGACAAACTCATCACACAAATTTATTTTTGCTTTACACGGACTTTAAGAACCTAATGATTCGATTCGATTTCGATTCTTTAGGTCGCAATTCGATTCAATATTGATTCAGTTAAATTAGGGATGGGCATGATTAATCAACGATCGATAATATAAATAATCGATCATATAAATAATCGATAATATAAATACCTAACCTAACTAACCCTAACCCTAACCCTAATATAAATAGAATTGTCTATATGTACAAATATAAACAGTGTAATTATAAACAGTTGGGGCAGTGTATTGCTATTAATAAATAATAAATATGAGTATTAAAAATTGTATTGCACAGTGCAGAATAAAGTCTACTGGATCACTGGGTCAAGAGGGCATCCCAGGATGGAGCTGGCCTTCTTAAGAAGTGTATCAAGTCTGTTTCCACTTACTGTCGAGATGCTGCTGCTCCAGCAGACTACTCCATAGAACATGGCTGATGCCACTATAGAGTCATAGAAAGAAGTCAGGAGCGCCCCCTGTACTGCAGACAACCGTGTCTGGCACACAGTCCTGAGTCCTCACATACTGTGGCCAGTTGGTGAGGTAGTTGAGGATCCAGGACGTGAGGTGTTGGTCCACCCCCATGAGCTCCAGCCTGTCTCCAGAAGTGCAGGTTGTATGGTGTCGAAAGCACTGGAGAAACCAAAGAACATAATCCTCACAGTGCTTCCAGGCTTTTCCAGGTGAGACAGTGATCTGTCCAGGAGGAAGATGATGGCGTCGTCCACTCTGATGCCAGGTTGGTAGGCAAACTGTGTCCATAAAAAGTACCCACCAGAGGGCGAGGATGGACAAGGACCAGCCACTCCAGGGTCTTCATCAGGTGTGAAGTGAGAGCAACTGGTCTGTAGCTGTTAAAGTCTTTTGGGTGAGGGGTCTTTGGTACTGGTACCAAGCAGGAGGTTTTCCACAGCATTGGCACTTTTCCCAGCTTCAGGCTCATGTTGAAGATGTACTCCACAATCCTGCACAGCTGGTCTGCACAGGACTTGAGGAGCCTGGAGCTGATCCTTTCTGGACCCGTTGCCTTCTTCACCTTCATAAGGGGGTAGCAGCAGAGGTGACTGGGCCAGGGGAGGGGTGGGTGTCTGGTCAAACCTACTGAAGAATAGGTTCAGGTTGTACACCCACATCTGATCCCCAGAAGCCCGAGAGTTTTCTCTGCCCTGAGATGGTTTTAAGGCTTTTCCAGACTCCACTGACGTTGCTCTGCTGCAGCTGGTCCCCCATCTTCCTCCTGTAGCTGTTCTTCCACTCTCAGATCTTCTTCCTCAGCTCCTTCTGCACAGCCTTCAGATCCTCCTTGTTGCCTGACCTAAAGGCCCTATTTTTCTCCTTCAGGAGAGTCCTTTATGTCAGGATTAATCCAGGGTTTGTTGTTTGAAAAACACTGTACATTCCTGGTGGATACAGAGTTATCCGGCACAGTTTATGTAGTCTGCAATGTAAACTGTCAAACTGTCAATGTCCTCCCCATGAGAAACACACAGTTGGTTGGTCCCACACAGTTGAGTCAAAGCAGTCCCTCAGAGCCTCTTCAGACTCCTCAGTCCATGCCTTGACTGTGCAGGTGTCTGCTGGTTTCCTGTTAACCAGGGGCTTGTATAAAAGCAGGAGATGCACCAGGTTGTGGTCAGATCTTGTTCAGTGGTCAGTTGTATGCCTTCTTGCTGTTGGCATAAAATAAATCCAGTGAATTACTGTCTCTGGTGTGGCAGGTGACATAGCTTTGTTATCTCAAGAAAACATGAACATTTTCTGAAATCTTGTGAAAACCTTTGTTATCCTGAGAAAACAAGATAAATTAACCGTTTATGACAAGAAAACAAAAGGTCATTCCCTCTTATTACTTAAAGTTTAGTGTCTAAATGAATTAATATCATCAATAACACCTTTGACATTAAGTTGGTAGTTGGTTGAGGAGCTTAACTTACTATATGTTGTATTCCTCACTAAAAAGGTACTAATTATTGTTCCGTTCCATTCCGTTTTCTTTCTGCTTATCCGTGAGGGTAGCAGGGATGTTGCCGCATTTTTCCCCCTAAGGAGTTGCGGGGCTTACTGGGGCCAAATCCAGTTTACTCGATGGGCGTAGGCCAGGATACACCCTGGATGAGTTAATTATTGTTACTAACATTAAATGGGTAGTCCCAGAGTTAGACATGGGTCAAACATAGTATTTCCTAATATAAGAAATATTGTTTTCCCAAGGTCCCTGAGAAAACGAGCTTTGTTATCTCAAGACAACCATACAATTTTCTGAGATCTTGGGAAAACCTTTGTTATCCTGAGAAAACGAGATATGTTAACCGTTTCTGACAAAAAAACAAAAGGTCATTCTTT
Organism: Diplodus puntazzo; assembly: GCA_963678695.2. Classification (NCBI taxonomy): domain Eukaryota; kingdom Metazoa; phylum Chordata; class Actinopteri; order Spariformes; family Sparidae; genus Diplodus; species Diplodus puntazzo. The sequence continues at coordinate 3,077,470 of OZ023164.1, forward strand.
CTTGTTGCTTAAAGTCTAGTGTTTTCTAATCAGCAGTGCTGTGCCAGCATGCATGGATGGTGTCTTGAAAAGTGCAGCAACTAATTTAAGCTGAACATGTCGGGTCATAATTATCAATGCAGCAGACTATACCAATCAGTTTAGTAGGATATCAATCCTACTAAATAATATACATGCTTTATAAGCCTGTACCATTCAAAACACCCACCAATGAGAGTAGATCATTTTCCCTAGTCCAAAGAGAGGTTGTAGCCTACTGGACAGTAACACCTCTGCTTTGATTTGACCTCTGCTGTATGTAAGCCTAATGTTCTCTCCTGACTCTAAACAGGATGGACAAATAAATCGTTTTAGCTGTTTACACTGTTATGACCTTACTATCATTATACATGACAGACTTACATACATGACAGAACTAACACTCTAGCCAGCTATTTCTCACAAGTGTCTCACTTTAAAAAGTCGGTTTAGAAACAAGCACAACATAATAATACTACAGTTACACCTTCTCCCTACAGTGCGCATGATGTAAATATACTCATATCAAATCAATAGGTAAAACACGCAGCTGACATTAGTTCATAAAACGTGAATATGTTTTGCCTTGAAACTCCCAAACCCAACCAACGAGCCAACACTCTTATAAAGTTGTTGGCTCGTGATTATTTATCAAGTTATCTCGGGAAAACATTTGCCATTCTGTGATAATGGCTAAATAACTTGTGATTTTGAGAAAACAAATACAATTGAACAGATTATCACAGAAAAAATGGAGGAAATAATATGTTTGCTGGTTGATTGGGGTGAGGGTGGGGGTGGTTTACAACACCCATTAACATAGTGCCTGAGTGCTGGTTTTTGAGAAGGGACATTTCAACTTGTTTGTCTCGCTTTAGTGGTTCTTTACAGCGAAATATTTAGGACTGATTGCTGTGTTTTCACTTCCATGTCTTTTGTGTCCTCCGTCTGTCCTGCTTTAAGTCTCTATGCTGTGCCTGCTGCCTCAGGCAGTGCTGGCACGGTGGGCATGTGTTCGGGCCTGTCCGGTATCCTGCTCCTGCACACAGGAGAAGAGTTGCAGTGTCTTGTGTGACCGCTCTGGCCTGGCTGAGCTGCCCAAAGAGTTTCCCTGTGAGGCCTCTGCCATCAACCTGGAAAAGAACAGACTGAAGTTCCTGTCGGAGAGGGCATTCGGCACTCTGCCTTCCCTCAAGTCTCTCTCTCTGGACCACAACAACATCTCTTTTATTACTCCTGGAGCCTTCAAGGTCAGCTGAGCTTTTGTGTATTAGTTTGTTTCTATGTTTCTTTTCTTAGAGAGAGGAAGAAAAAATTAATTGCATTCTTTTAGGACTTTTTACTGATACGGAAAATGAAGCTATTGTTTGTCCCTTTTGAATCATTTGTATTGTAATTCTGTACTGTATTTACCGTATTGACCCAAATATAGGACGACCCCGATTATAAGACGACGACTCTTTTCAAGACTAACCTTAAGAAAACGACTCTGATAACCAAAATGTGTTTCTCAATAACAAACTCACATACCCTCCTGTCAATCTCTTTGAAGCGGTCACTTAGAGGACCACGATAAGCTTTTCTCTTACTGCTAGCGTTTTCAGGTGGTCTTTTTGGACCCGCCATCTTCGGACGTTACACTCCGTAACTCCATATTTCTTGGCTGGCTGACAGTTGTTTGACGCCTCCAATGCATTGACCACCATTATCTTAAACTTATCATCATAGCTCCGCCTCAGATGTCTGTTAACTTGCCCCACTTTTGATTCACTTTGCTCCGTACAATCACCGCGTCTCTCCATTTTTCATCTCCTGTCACTTCTTCTCCGCTGTGATTGACAGATAGCCACAGTGTCAGTGACGTCTCTACAATAAGCTGGCGCCCTCTGCCGTTGCGGTCATGTAGCGACCCAGACAACTATCAGCATGTGTCAACGGTTAGACCCCGATTATAAGACAACCCCACTTTTTCACATAATTTTCATCGAAAAAAACCTCGTCCTATATTCGGGTCAATACGGTACTTACAAAGAAAAAGCTACATTTTGGAAAATAGAATTGGGACTATACTGTTGTTGCTTGAGCTTTTTTTTCTTGGCTACTGTTGACTGTATTGGCTTAATATTGCTTGCAACTGCCTCGATGTAAATAAATATATCTCTAGTAATAATTATTGTCAGTCAGTCCTAACCTTGTCCTTCCAGAGTTGCTCTAAGTGAGGGCCAAGGTTTTAATTGGCTGGATTTTGAGATTATTTACTGCGGAGAAGTCTGTTGCAACCACAAAACAATGGAGGTGATTGGAATTTAAATGGTGGTACTCTGTGAGTCTGGGATGGACTTTTGGTCTGAACTGCCTAGTTTTCCTTTTAAAACATTCTTATGTCCACATCTACAGATACATGGCTCAAATTTACATATAAATTCATTTTAACCTGGCTTAAGATAGCTGCAGTCTATCTTGTAAATTAAATACTAGCTTGCGAAAGTATATATTCGAATGTGTACATTAACTCACAGCTGAACCTCTATCCTGCAGGGCCTCTCAAACTTAGTGGACCTGAAAATGGCGCACAACGAGTACATTAGTTATCTTCACACACGAACCTTCACAGGACTGAAGAAGCTGGTGCGCCTTGACTTGTCAGACTGTAACCTCTTCAACATCCCTGACCGTATCTTCATTGAGCAAACAGCGCTCAAGGAGCTGCTCTGCTTCCAAAACAACTTCAGGAGAATCCCTGGAGCCTTCAGAGGCATGGAGAACCTGACTCACATTTATCTGGAGAGGAACAAGATAGAGGCTGTGGCCTACAACTCCCTGCTGGGCCTGGGTAGTCTCAAGTAAGTCACATCCTGGAAGTTGATTATGTTTAGCTGACTTACTGGAAATAAGATGACCATCATCTCATATAGCTATCAGCATGAGATAATTTGATAAAAGGCCACAGGCATTGTTTTGTGATTAATAATTATAAACCATACATAGTGGGCTAACTACTAATTCTCATGTGGTAGCCAGCTAGTCAATACAGTAAATAGCCCTGATCTAGGAACATGATGCTGTCATCCTCCTAAATATGGACTTCTCAGACTGACTCAAAGGCTTATACATTTGTCTGAAAAAAAATGAAAACATGACCTAACTAGATGAGTAAACCTTTCTGAGTGACTTTTAAGGAGGGGACCATTAGACCATACTGATTTCAAATCAGATTACAGGAAAGACTTTTACTGAGATAATATTATGGTCCCTTATAGCATGCAAACCCTACTAAATCAAATATGTCTCACTGACTTCAGAGCACTGCTTTGCTCTGCCACTGCTGGTGGATATACTACAACCACTACTACAATAATAACACTGAATCAAATCGATGAGTTGGTCTCCTTTTTCCAACAACTTGGATATAGATTTTACAGACAATACTAGACATTGACAAGTTATGCTGTGGAGTGAAAGGAGTTTCAGCATCCAGGGTTCTAGAAGTCAAAGCCCTGTTTTGTTTCTGTGCAGACAGTCTCACTCATAGGTGGCAGTTGGAGCACTTTCAAGGCTTGAATGGGAATCAAACTTTCATCAATACAGAAGACAAGGCACTCAGTTAGACAACATATGCTCCTTTGATGAAAGGTCAAACGTACACATTTTTGACACACCAACACACATCCCCACTGTCACAGGTAGTGAAAATATAAAGAGAGAAATCAACTGCAACCATGCACTTGGTAAGAATTTGAGTAATACTTTTGTCCTCAATTGCAACTGGGCTCCCATCCTACAGCCAATTTATTACCCTCCTCCATAAATATTCACTTTTGGTACATTTTTGGTTGCTTTAAAATGTCCCATATTATACTGTTTTTCATCAATATCACACAGCTGTCAGAGGTCCAACAACACTGTATTCGATATACATTGCCCCAAACCCATCCATGGTCGTGAATTTCAGCTGTCTAAGTTGCTCTACTGTGCTCTATTCAGAGCAGGCAGTTTCTGTGCCTGCACCTTTAAATGCTAATGAGCTCCGTCTGTCAATGCCTATTTGGAGAGCCTTGCCTGCTATGTCACTCTCAGGGAGCGGATGCTGCTTACGTCAGCGGTAACATGCGGTAATGTTTATGTATCGCTATGGCTCGCAGAGATTTTTTCGTTCAACCATACCAGTTTGACCCAGAATTGGACCCAGAAGGAGAGGCTCCTGAAGAAATACAGACTATGTGGCTGCAGCAGGACGTTTCAGGATGGTTAGTGTGTCTGAATAATGTTATTTTGTTCGTCTGTGTTGTTACTGTTACTACCATGTAGCTACTAGCTAACAGCTAGCGAAAGCTGTGTTTGTCTCCAACACAGTCTCCAAACTCTTGGATACTGTTCGCATCGTGTCTGTCTCCAGTCTGCACATGTTTCCAGACTTTTTACTGTGACAACCAAGCTCCATCGTAATATTATTAACATTAAACTCGCTTCAAACACCATTGCATAGCGGACCGAAGCGGAGCTAACTAGTTAGCCAGTTTCCAGCTGACTTCACCATACTCTAGGCAACTGTAAATACTATCAAACCGTGGCGACATTTACCTGTGGCTCGGGTGCAGTTGCTGGGTCCGGTATGGTTGGGACTGATCCTTTTACAAGGGTCAGCGTCGAGACAAAGCCAGCTTTGTACTGACCCTCGTTACTGAAGCAGTCCGATCTGAAGTGGTTAGCACACACATACATGCTAACACGAACGGTAGCCGGCACGTTGTTGTTAAAAATGAAACACAGCCACTGTCTCTTCTGTTGTTCTGTAGCTGGCACAGAATATAGGCACGTGTTGATTTTTATAGCCAACAACCGAGCAATTTGTATGTCTACCTCTGAGCAACGACATTGCAAAACACTGCTATCTTACCACTGGACACACTGAACTTCACCTCGGGGATGAACGCCCCCCTCTGAGATATCTCCTATCAACGTGCAGAGGAGGCCGGCCTAAGTAAATGACTCCTTTCATTACGTAACGAAAGGAGCTGAATCTGATCAGCCTATAGGAGCACCGTCTTACCAGTGGGTAGGCTGCAGAGACCATGCAGGAATCGCTTGTTTTCCTCATTCTGAGAATTGGCAGGCTCAGGAAAGACCAGCGTATGTAGAGAACAGAGAAAACGTGTATTTCATAATATTGGACCTTTAATATGTGTGATTATGCTTTTGCATGTATTTTGGCTTTAGTGGTCTCCACACAACCTGGTTTAGTTGCTCTATGAAAAGCTTATTGTGATTTTCTCTGTCTTCTTATATCAGGTACCTGAACCTTCAGGAAAACCGCATCAACGTGATCCATGACCAGGCCTTCCAGGACCTTGTGCGACTGGAGAACTTCTACCTCAATGACAACTTGCTGTCTGATTTGCCCCGGAATGCCTTCAAGGGGCTCAGCCGCCTCAAGATGCTTAACCTTGGGGGTAACCAGTTAACCAATGTGTCCAAGACCTGGTTTAGTGACCTGGTGGAGCTGGAGGTCCTGTACCTGGACAGAAACCAGGTGCTATACATCGAGGAGGGCACCTTTGAGAACCTGACCAGCCTGATCACGCTCCACTTGAACAGCAACAACCTCACCACCCTCCCCTTCCCTGTTTTCCAACCCATCTACTTCCTGGGTCGCCTCTACCTCTTCCGAAACCCTTGGGAGTGTGACTGCTCCCTTGAGTGGCTGAAAGAGTGGATGGAAAACTACAAGCTGGTGCGGGACATTCCCTGTGCCTCACCTTCATCTGTCACAGGGCTAGATCTCAGTGAGGTGAACTTTGCTAAGGTGAACAGCACTTGTGTAGACCCTGCAGAGCTAAACCTGACCACGGCCTCCTCTGAGATCCTCTCTACCACGGAAAACCGCTTCAAAAGCTTAATTTCCAAGCTGCTCCAGCAGGAGCTCCGAGAAGAAATGGGGAACAGTACAGAGAGCCTCCGCAATGGGACCCTGCTGGAGCCAGAGGATGGGCAGCTCTCTGCAGGGGCCAGAGGCCAATGGGCCATGGCAAACCAATCACTTATCTGTTTCCTTACAGTGTTGCTCATTGTTGGTCTGATTGGCCAGTCAGGTGATAATTTCTGTCTCTCTTGCACATGAGAATCAATGACATGGGGTTTGCTTCCTAACCCACAGAAACAAGGAGTAACTTTCCAGTTTGCAGATGGGATAAAAGATGTTTATATTTATCCAAGAAAGCACTAAGGGAATTGCATGTGTTGTTACTGATGTGAGTCTTTTTCTGTTGAAATACAATTGTGGTCAATTGAATATTTTCAGCTTCAGAAACAAGACTGACGTTGACATGGCGGCATTTATCATGATATGAGAACTTAATCTATGATATTTATAGATTACTTATATAAGTGAAAGCGCAGCTACATGCCTGATACATATCTTCTCCTGGTTTATAAACAGCTATGCTAAAGCTGCAAGGTTGCTGGATTATTTTTCTGCAATTACAGACACGGGTGTTGATTTCTGTGGTGATGTGGTGAAAATGTATATGTGAACCTCCACCTTGAAAAATCTTCCATTTTAATAAGTATTATGTAATACTCAAAGCATTACAGAGTCTTTTACGAGTGTATTTTTGTATTTTCATTCACATCTATGTGTTAAGTTAAAGGAGATTAGAACTCCTGTAGTTATCTCCAAAGCAGATGTCCTCATTGCTTATTTCTATTCATTCAACTCTAAATGTAGCTTCTACAGCTTTTCCATAAATGCATTAATCTTCTTATTGCATGTGGCTCAATGTTGTTGCTGCCTCTATATGCTACACCATAATGGAGAAACATTGTCATTGCTTTTGCCTCCTTTGCATGGACTGTTTTCCTCTGAAAGGCATGAGTTTTCTCCGTACAGGGACCATGGTGGGTGTGATTGCTGTATGTCAGGTTGTGGATGGGAGAGGGAATCAGGTCAAAGCATGTCATCTCTCTTATGGACAACAAATGCTTTCCAACATTATTTTGCAATTCAATTGACGTTAATGTTGATTTACATCACATTTTGCATACTGCAAAGTTTAGAATGTATTTCAGGCTATGTGCACTGATGTTCTTCTCTGTGTAGCTGAAAAAGAATATCCCTGTTGTATCACCAGCCACTGCTTTCTCTTCACCCTGGTACTTTGGCCAGACAGCCAGTGATCCGATTCAGTGCTGTTTTTAGACAAAATGCTCTGTCACTTGATTTATTTTTCTGAATAAAAAAATTGCTGTTGAACTTTCGACATGACTTCTCAGTGTTCCTCTCACTGCTCCTAAATAGACACTTCAACTGAGGAGTCAACCTGTTTCAGCAGTGAACACCAGTTAATCTGCACACTGGCCTTTTGGCTCTTTAATGTGAGATTAGGCCGGGACTAAGACAAATGGGGTGGCTGGATGCTGCATCTCACCCCTCTCATTTACCATCATTTGCAGCTGTCCCCATGCTGTTATCCTAGATCTCTGCAGAGATGTAATAGAGGATAAGTACAAGCAGAATGTCTGTAATTTATCTGGGCCAAAGTTGAAATGAGAGGTATTACAGAAGAGCTACTGTTGTCTCTGCAGTCACTGGTATACATGTTACACTTGTGTTTTAGGAAAATCTAATACAACCTAATTTTACAGGTCCAGTAAGTTCCGAATAAGTTTCTAGGAAACATCCCGGAGCAAGCCAGGGAACCTGGCTTAAGAGTTAGAGCTGGTGGTCCGCATATTGGTAGGTTGGTGGTTTGATCCCCTATTCCCCTAGGCTTGCACGTCGAAGGAATCTGGAGCAAGATTCTAAACCACCATTCTGGTGGCACATCGAGGTATGCATAGAGATATGCTGAGGTGGTTTGGGCAAGAAGTGCGGTATTGACAGCTTGCACAGCAGCCTCTGTCACGTGAGTATCAATTTGACAGGTGTTGCAAAGCACTTTGAGTAGTTGGTAGACTGGAAAAGAGCTATATAATCAAGTCTATTTTCCATTTTTATAACAGTGACGTTCACAATTACATTATTGATGTTGTTTCTAAGCAGTTGATCACCTCCAATTTTCTCAAAAGAAATGCTAAAAATGTCTGAAAACTGACAGAAATCTATGTTAACCCAAATAAATATTCAGTCATTTGAAATATTTTGGAATTATATACTTGCCTGCCCTGATAGACAAATTTTACATCTTGAAGAGCAAGAGAGGGACTACTTGGTACCTATTCTATTTTTACAGTGTACGCATGACTTACTGACCCATAATGTGGACTTTTGGGAGGAACCTTGACAGAAGCTTTACTGGGGTTATTCTTCAACTATCTGGTAACTCTTCTGTCACCATTACTGTAGTCTGACTTACCAGATGAAGACTTTTGCTCATTTGTTACCTATTCCCCCTTCCTTTCATTATGTTTGTACCCTTTCACAAATCTCCATTGCTATGTGATGCAACAATGACTTACCTTTTTGCTTTTGCAAGGACACAATTTTGCAGGGGCACTATCACTGCAACTCAGTTGAAGTATGGAGCATGGAACTTTTGCCTCTTTTGACAACGATTGTGATTGGTTTAAAGACATGCAAACAGCCCAAAGCATATGTATGTATGTATGTATATATATATATATATATATATATATATATATATATATATATATATATATATATATATATATCCTCCTGAGAACCAAGGGAAAAAAGTGTCTTACAATTTCTGTTTTTGTGTGATTTCCTATGTATTTGGGCCTAAAAAAACACCTTACAATTTTAATTTTTTTGAATATATTTTTTATTTTAATTTCACAGCATGTCCACTGTAGAGGACAACAGGACGATATCCGCGTGAAAATAGAACTAAATTTAGAAAATAAGAAAAAAGGAGAAGGTTATATCTTTAGAGTGATATTCACCCAAGAACACATTCAATTTGAACAAAAACAATAACATTCTGTATCACTCTGCTGTTACTTGTTGCTTTCAAGGACAAAATGTATTGTAACAATACATTACAATGTAATGTAAAACATGTATTCAGTTCAACAGTGAACTATAAGACATAGAACATAAGTAGTTGTGCTTTTCTTCTTCCTCTGGACATTTTAGCTGTGATAATCCTGGAAGCATGTTTTCTTTTTGGTTATGCAGAGGAACATCTTGCATTTGGTGCACCTGATGTATGTCTTCCCATTGCAGCCCTTGTTCCTGCATCTTTCTGCATGTTTGATGTCCATCATCTCTGGCATGTGCCGGGCTCCTAGTCTGCGTACAGATGGCTCTGGTTGCGGCATCCTTGTTTTGGTTGGTGGCTGGTACTCTTCCTCACTGTCTTCACTGCTGTCATCAAATGAAGGACTATCCAGCAGCTCTTCAGCCAGGAGCAACTTGAAGTCTAGGTACTGCTGTGTGTTCTTAGCTGGTCGATTCAGCGCTTTGCTGTCAGACTTGTACTGAATCCAAGCGTTTGTGATCGCAACATCAAAGAAATGCGTCATCACACGTGACGTCCACTTCTTGGTCCTGGTTGACATACGGTAGAAGCTCAGCATTCTGTCACAGAGGTCTACGCCACCCATGTTGTCGTTGTACTCCCTGATTACTGCTGGCCGTCTCACCTGGACATGACCTTTGTCTTTCTTGGACCATCTGCTACAGATATCCTCTGGATCTTTCCCATAGACAGTGGAGGCCATCAGAACTGGTTTATTATCAAACCATTTTGTCACTGCCAGCTCAGACCTCCTCCGGACCACTGTCACTGAAGCCCCTCTCTCTTCTTTTCTCAGCTGCTTATCTTCGGGCAGCTGGCATTGCTTTGGAACCCTGTTTTTCATAATGGTTCCAGTTGCTGGAAGACCCTTTGAGAGCAAAGCGTCCATGAGATCGATCGTTGTGAAATATCGATCAAAGAACACATAAGTTCCTGTAGGAACTGACTCGACCATTCGCAAGACCGCTGCAGCTCCAACTCCCAGTCTTTGGCCGCTGAATGTGTTCTTGCCCCGATAGACCTCGAAATCCAGGACCAGACCGTTTGGGGAGGCAAGCACAAAAACCTTCAGGCCAGTAGGGTTTGGCTTTCCTGGCACATACTGCCTGACTGGGCAGCGGCCTGTGAACGGGATGATTTGCTCATCAACGCACACTTTGTCACACCTTGGAAGGCTGAGACAGCCTTGCCTCACCCGGTCAAGCAATGGTCTGACTCTCCAGAGAATGTCTGACTCCTTTGCCTCTTCAGTTACAGCCAGGTCATTGACAATCTTGATTGAGCTCCTCAGCTTGTAGTACCTATCCCTAGTCATTTTCCTGCTAATAAGTGGGACTTTCGTTTTTTTAGCCCAAAACATTTTGACTCTGGGATAGCCAAGGCAGGCCATGTGTACTGATATGCCAAAGAAAATCTGGATTTCTTGGGCAGTAGTATTCAGTGACACTCCTGTAGTTTGCAGCTGTCTTTGATTGGTAAAAGCTGCTAGATCATCAAAGATTTTGTCATCTATGTACTGTGAAAAGTACTGGATTGGACTCCAGTATTCACGGATTTTGGGGTCATCTTGATAGGCAGGAAGCCCAGGTAGCACAGGTGTGAATCTGTTATGATGGATGGAAAAAAACACACAAATAAATTCAAGTTAAAAGGAGAAACAGTTTATTTTTTTCACAAATATTTGGATCAATGCAGTAATTTCAGTGTCATGGACGTGATATGACTCCCTATTGATCAACTTTATAAGCATATTTTTAGGTAATTTACATATATTTAACAGCATTTACACGTAGCACAAATACTACAATAATCTAACATGATAATAAAATGTAATACATTAGCCTGAAACTAAATAAAACATACAAGTTAGTCCTGGCCCACAGAGCACGACGACTTTCCTGCTCCCTCTCTGCCTCTGACTCTGTCTCATCAGATTCTCCTGCATCTTCTTCCTCTCCTTCATCATCATCATCATCATCTTCTCCTATCACAGGCTGATACTCATCCTCCTCATCCTTTTCCTCATCTGAAAGCTCCAAATCTGAATCTCCCTCTACTATCCGGTATAGGATCCTCTCTGCTTCACTTCTTTCTCCTACACCAAAGTGCAGTCATTAAATACATTAAGATGGTCCTGGTGTCCACTACAGTTGACATTCATTAAATGACTGTTATTTCAAAACAGAAATAATGAAACTGTTTTCAGATGTAAAAATATTGTTAATAACATGTTTATGAACAAGAATATATATAATTATCATGGTAAAAGTAGCAATAAATAAAGAATATTTGACTTACCTCTCCTCTTTCCATAAAATGTGGTTGCTGGTATGGCGGCCATCTTCACAGAGGAAAAAAGTAAAGTTCCCAGCATGCAATCCGACCACAGGACACATCACTGGAAAGCCCAGGATGTCCTCTACAGAATACTATAGGGCTTGGTAGGGTAACTCCAAATACTTAAGGAATATAAAGGTGAACAGAATGTCCATTATAAAGGACATAAATATATATATATATATAAATATATATATATATATATATATATATATATATATATATATATATATATATATATATATATATATACATACATATGCTTTGGGCTGTTTGCTATATATATATATGTGTGTGTATGTGTGTATATGTGTGTGTGTGTGTGTGTGTGTGTGTGTGTTTAAGCAACAAAGTCTTTCTTTTTTAATTCAACTACATACCCACCTTAGAGTGAAGCACGAGCCTCCTCTTGTTTGTCCTTTTTCTTTCTTTTGCTTGCTCCCGATTCATATTGCCGTTTGGAGGCCATCTCTCCACCTGCATCCAACTGCCTGTCGGCGCATCTGACCGCTGATTAGTCAGATGCAGAGGGGAACCCTCTGGGCCTTCTAGGTATTCAGTGAAGGCCTAAGAAAACATATTGAAATCATTTTGTGTACTCCAAATAAATGTATTGAATTATATATTATTTACTTATTTATTTGTTTTTATTCACTAAAATAATATGAATAATGTGTAGATTAGGCTATTTTAAACTTGGACTCACTTGTCTTGGCACACAGTGGGTTAATATAACGGAACGAGAAATGGACCAATCACAATTTTTCTTCTGTTGGTATCTGGGTAAATTACTCCCCTCGCAGGGCCTTCGGTAGCAGCAACGAAGGCCCGTGTAATTCAAGTGAATGTGGCATGAATTTGACATTGACAGGTGTCTTAGCCAATCATATTTCGCTGACGTGGGGGCGGGATCATTTCACGGCATCTTCCGGGCATTCGCGAATACCTAGCATGAACGTATATAAGCAGGACGACCCGCGAAAGTTTTCAGCGAGGGAGTGAGGAGAAGAACGAACGGGAGACAAATAGAGCGTATGAAATGGCGGCGGTTAGTAGTGAAGAAAACTGTGTGATTACTGGATTTATTGAAACTCCATTTTCAAGATTGACTTTTCAGGATAAACTTGAAATTGTCCGGAAAGGTCGACCATCACCCGCCTGGCCAGGATTGGTGCAATCTAGCAAGAGCTACCAGAGGCATTTTTAAGCTAGCAGCTAACGTTACAGCCGCTACCCGTGGCTAACGGGCAGCCGCGCACCAACAAGCTGTACTGCTGGGACTGCCTGCTTTTCAGTCCCGATAAGGAGCCCGGTGCGGCGCGGGATTCAATAATTTCAGTTGCTTGACCAAAGCAGCTCAAAAACATCCCAGCTTGGCTGTATGACCCAGTCATTGCACACTTTGTTAAAAAGGATCACAGGATGGACTTAATTTTTAAGCGATCTTCATTTGGTGAGTAACGTTACCTTTTTTTCCAATAACGTTAACCATAATAACAGGCCCTGCTTTATATAGCCTATACATTTATTTCTTACTGTAAAGGTGCCACAACTGTGCATCAAATTAGATAGACCATGAATATTATTGGTTTGTTGAAGCAGCAAAAAAAATAGATATTCAAAATGTTCAATACACATCTGCCTCTTACTTGCCAGGTCAAAGGAAATGGACTCTTAGTTAGACTGTGATTAGCTCTTCAGGCTGTGTTGCTTCTTGAAGCGGTTTGGAGATAATATATCATAATAGAAAAATTAAAATGGCTGTGACTGTAACTGTGTGCATCTGTATGTCTGTGTGGTCAAGGTTTTAAAGGAAAGTCGAAGCCCAACCTGTCGAAGCAGGAGACCAGCAGTCTGACATGTGGCCTGCGCATCCTGTCTCGTATGTACACAAACAAGACTCGCCTGAATGCCTGGGAGGAGGTCCAGAGATGACTGCTCAAGTAAGGAACAAACGTGACGCATTCACATCCCACTGCACCATCACTGCAACCGTTGACCCTTAAGTGGTAGTGGATTGGTAGTCATTGGATATGAGAATTGCACCTATTCAGCTACCTCCATTGATATCTAATACGATTTCTAAGTAGATGCAACACTCTTCTCATATTGTTCTGACACTCGTCATTGCAGTTAACTTCCAGTCCCACTGTGACGTACCACAAACTGCCCACAGACGATGACTGATCAAAAAGTGAGTTTTAAGTGCCTAAAAGTGTTTTTTCTCTCTCTCTCTCTCTCTCTCTGTCTCATCTCACCTCTACTTTCAGGTCAAAGCTCATGTGTCCAGATACTACCCTCTGCTTTGTGAGATCATGCAGTTCAACCTGATCCCTGAGCGCCAGGCTGTTCTTAGAAAGTTTTATCTTCATATCGGCCTAGTGATTCACATCGCACAGCTACCTGAGCCCAAACCAGAACCTCCGCCGCCACATGTTAAGCAAGAGGCAGACACAGGTGGGGTAGGAGGCTGGGGACGAAGCCCAGTGATGCTGCACCACATACAGCTTGGAACACAGAGCTCTACTGTTGCAACTCGGTGTCACCCCAGGGCCCTCCATGTTGTTTATGAGAGACACTTGACTGGTATCAATCAGCTATCTGCTACCACCCATTTGCACCCTTAACCTCGTCACCACACACACAGAGTACTTATTTTCAGAATAAAACAGTAATGTCTTGTACAAGCTGCAGCGATACCTCCACTGGATAAAACTACTGATAAACAGCTGAGAGTTACCCTTATTGCTGATTTGTTCAGATGGAATATATTTCAAGGGAATAGATGAATATTTTAGACATTTTACTTTCATTCCAGCTAATCATACAGTACCAGTCAAAAGTTTGGACACACCTTCTCATTCAATGGTTTTCTTTATTTGTATTATGTTCAACATTGTAGATTAATATTGAAGACATCAAAACTATGAAGGAACACATGGAATTATATAGTAAACAAACAAGTGTTAAACAAACCAGAATATGTTTTATATTTTAGATTCTTCAAAGTAGCCACCTTTTGCTTTGATGACAGCGTTGCACACTCTTGGTATTCTCTCAATCAGCTTTATGAGGTAGTCGCCTGGAATGGTTTTTAATTAACAAATGTGCCTTGTCAAGAGTAATTTGTGGAATTTCTTGCCTTCTTAATGTGTTTGAGACCATCAGTTGTTGTTTCTCTTTACTTAGTTGAGTGGTTCTTGCCATAATATGGATTAGAATAGTAGTCAAATAGGGCTATTCACTGTATAGAACTGTGTACCAACAGTACAGCTGCACAACACAAATGAAGGTCTCAAACACATTAAGAAGGCAAGAAATAACAAATTAATCTTGGCAAGACACACCTGTTACTTAAAAACCATTCCAGGTGACTACGAAAATATAAAACATATTCTGGTTTGTTTAACACTTGTTTGTTTACTTCATAATCACAGTGTTCCATCATAGTTTTGATGTCTTCAATATTAATCGACAATGTAGAAAATGATAAAAATGAAGAAAAACCATTGAATGAGAAGGTATGTCCAAACTTTTGACTGGTTCTGTATATGCAAAATAAGTCAGTATGATTTGCAATGTAATTGTAATTGTTTTACATGTCATAATTAGATGTAGTGATATCATATAGCCAGCTTTGTGTGCCTTGTTTTACTGAATGGCCTTTGTGTGTTGTGAATTCATTTAGGGCAAACCTTTAAGACTCTGCAATTAATTTTTGTCCACTGTGGTTAACATGACACTGGGGCCTTTATTTAAAAAAAACATGCATGTTTATTTGAGTCCTACTGTCCTGTGGAAAGCACATCCTGGGCTTTCTAGTGATGTAACACACAAGGAAGTGTGGTCAACAGAGCTCATCTTCTGTCTTTTCAAAATGGTGGGAAATGCAACCAACACATTTTATGCCAGTGAGAGAGTTAAGTGATCAAATTTATACAGAAATAATGTTTCTGTTTATCCTGAGGATGTTGTTCTTTATTCATGAGAGTCTTAACTATATTATATTAAAATAGAAGATTAGAAGCGTATGTTAATGTTAAGCCTTTCAAATACTTTTTTGGGGGGACAGTGGGACTTGCTTCTTCTCATTTCCAACCATTTTCCATACTTACAGGAAACAGGCAGGAAAGATTTTGCTTAATATTATTTAGGGAGAGTAAGACATTGAGCTGTCAGGAGATGAGGAGGAAGAGAGCAAGGCAGTAGAGCAGATTTTAAAATGTGTTTTTTATTTGTTTCCAATATTCATCAAATGAGAAAGAATTTTGTAAAAAAAAACTTGTAATGTACTTTTTGTGGAAAAGAATGACCCTGATGTCCACTACAAGGGACAGGTTATAGACAATAAATCAATAACATTTTTGAGAAATCATCTTGGTGATATGTTTATTACAACAATTCATGAAATTATGTGCAAAAAAATGTTTTTCTTCCTGGTCTCAGGGGGATATGCTGACCTTGCATGTCACATGTAGGGCTCTGGCTATTATTTTTATTGCTTTGTTTGATTGTTTATTGCCAAGTGTGGCCCGATGGTCCTAGTGAAGGCCCAGGGTCCAGGGCCACGGTTCGCCACTGGTCAGATGCTACGTGCTGTCAATCATTGCGGCAACGCGTGCGGTGTCAGATTACTCGTCTCTTTTTTTCCCTCTCCCGCCTCGGGCTGACTTGGAGCTCTACGCGCGCCTCACTGCAGCGATGCGCATCCTTTGCGCATTTGCAGAGAATGCCCTTGCGCAAAACTCACTTTTTGCAAATCCTGCAATAACCTTCCTAGAGTGACACTTCACTGCAGGGTCAAAACCAAACCACCAATCTTCTTATTAGGGGACGGCTGCTCTACTCTCTGAGCCACAGTAGGCACATGCCTAAGTACTGTGTGAAACCCCGGTTTTATTTTGCCAGACCATTAACCTGTTCCACAAGTGCACACATGCATGTCACAGTAGTAAGCGCAATATGCCATTTTACATTAAAGTTGCTGTAGTTTTAACTAGCTTCCTGTCTGTTTCACAGTCAGTAATCCCCTCCCTCATCTTTATGTCACCACACTCTCACAGTCTTCTCTTTGCCTCTTTCTTTTCTGTTTTTCATCACATGGCCTGTTTGGTAGTACAAGTTGTCACTGGAAGGGCTGGAATTGGTGGCTTTCCCTGTTCCACCAACAGTGACAACTGTTGGAATAAGTTGTTCAAAACTTCTTTAAATAAAATCAGGCATACAGCAGTTTTAATTTATAGAACTGCTCCCATTACAATATCCTGGTAGTTTTTTGTTTGCAGCACACATTCCATATAGTTTCGTATTTATTACTTTTTACATGAAACATTTAAAGCATTTAAATGTCTTCATGTAGACCACATTCTGCCTGCCAGGGCAGTATGACTTTGGGCAAATACCTTCACATTAGTCAATATCTATCAAAATCTATTGATAGCCATACCATTTAAGAGGATTGAACACGGGGAGCTGTTTAGCTCAGTTGGTAGAGCGGGCCTGGGTCCCTTTGCTGCGTGTCATTCCCCCTCTCTCTCACCCTGTTTCCTGTCACCATCTTCAGCTGCACTATCAATAAAGCCTTAAAAGGCCAAAAAAATACTTATTAATACTTACTTACAAATAGCTGGTTCAGTTGGGAGCATAAGACTCATTTATGCTCCCTTTGCATACAAAAATAGATATGTCCATTTTAAATGTTATAACTGTCAATGCCCACATACTTCCCCCTGAATGCTTTATGTTACCATTGATGTTAAGCAATACAGCCACTTGAGGGTACTGTTCAGAGTCAAAATTGGTTTGGCACGAACCTCCACTTTTACTTCGTAGTGCCTGTAACATCACGCAGATGTTAAAAACTCATCTAACCTCCATAAATGTATCTACATAAATTCTTCTTCTTCTATAAGAAGTGTGTCCTCAGGAAAAACAAACTGGACACAAAGCTGTTGCTGGCCTTCTATCACTCCTCTGTGGAGAGCGTACTGACGTACTGTCTGGGTGTGTGGTACGCAGGCTCAACAGCCGAGGACCGGAAGGCGGTGCAGAGGGTCATAAACACTGCCCAAAAGATCATCGGCTGCCCTCTGACCAGCCTGGAACACATCGCCACATCTTGCTGCCTCAGGAGAACCAAGGCCATCACAGGAGACCCCTCACACCCTGCCTACCCCCCGTTTGATCTGTTGCCCTCTGGGAGACACAACAGGTCAACAAAGTCCCACACCAGCAGGCTGACTGACAGCTTCTTCCCCTGACACTAAATCTAACAAATTTCATAATAATTTTGGCTAAAAGCAGGTCACACATAACTGACTAAATCGAACCCCGTAAATATGAATATTAACTGGTTTTCATAGTGATAGTAAATTGTATATCTGCACACAAAAGAACTTAGTATTTGGGTTTTTGACTGTTAGACAAAAACGACCTACAGGGTTAATTTGGGAAATCAGATGGGCATTCTAAAAATTGCAATGTCACATTTTATACACCAAAGGATTTACCAAGAAAATTATCAGCAGATTAATCAATAATTGATTTCGGCATTGATAATTGTAATGGCTGCTGCCCTAATTTAGCTACTTTCCACCACCGCTTACTCATTAAAGCTTCTAGCACATGCCCCTATAAAAGATAAATAAATAA
Organism: Diplodus puntazzo; assembly: GCA_963678695.2. Taxonomy (NCBI): domain Eukaryota; kingdom Metazoa; phylum Chordata; class Actinopteri; order Spariformes; family Sparidae; genus Diplodus; species Diplodus puntazzo. The sequence continues at coordinate 3,095,454 of OZ023164.1, forward strand.
ATTAAAGCAGCAAGCAGCGATGAACGGACCCTCGCAGTCCGCACATGTCAGGGCATGCTGCTGTCGATGCATTCTGCCGTCGGGCTTACACACACAACACCTTTCGTTTAAGTTTTTCTTATGATTTGGTGGGCTGTTCCTCCTGTCGGTATTAAGGAATGTCTGAAAAGGCTGGAAAGGTAAATATATTATGTTGGAATAAGCAGTACAATGTCCAACATAACATTAGCAGAGGCAAAGCATGCTAAACAGCATGATGGCTTTACATACTGATAGTTAATCACAGCTGGGTGAGGGTTAGGGTTATATTATTTAACCAAAGAAATCACTCAATTGTTTCAAATCGCAGGGGAAGCCACTGCGTTCAACGCGGAAAAGTTGGGCAGAATCACAACTACACACATCTTGTTTTGTGCCACATTGACAGGGCAGACACAACACGCAAATGGCATTCTTAGCAAATTGGCTTATTTGAAAATTGTGTGCTGTGGCTTACTACCACTGACTTATCCATTATGTGGCTTTAAACATTACCCTTCAATTATGCCATGTTGTAATGTGCAATTTGGACAAAACTACCTGCAAATGCCATGTACATAATGCTTCACTTGCCTTCTTTCAAAAATGTATTTATGGCTGTCTATCAATGTCAAGCTTTTGATCTAATTTCTGCTTTGTTTGCTAGTTTTTATTCTATAAAGTGCGTGCTGCCACATTTTGAAGTTTCAATAAAATCTGATAAATATGAGGCTGACTTCCTGGAATGGAATGGAATTATTCAGAGGTTATTCAGAGGTTCCTAACCAAATAGGATACATGTGACTTGAAAGACAACATTGCCATCTAGTGGATGACTTGTATCACTTACACCATACATTCATGTGCTTCTACTCAAATTTGACAACTTCCTGTTGGACTGAGAGTATGGGTCTAAATGAATTTTTTCTGCGTCTTGTCACAACACACATGCATGCCAAATTTCATTCATGTATGTGCATGTAGGAAGCCTAAATTGACTGAGATAAAACTTACTTCCTGTGTCCGGTGGGTGGCGCTATGGATATGACATAGTATGGACGCACAGATCTATTCATGGCGACTCCCTCTAGATTCCTGAGAGATTTGGTCGAGATAGGAAATTTTATGAAGAACTTGATGCTTCATGACGAAGGATTTCAATGGCGGGCACCGCCACTGCCAGAAGGTATAACGTAGGATAAAGATTTTCCTAGGATGTCTTTGGCATGGTCCAAGGAGTATACTGACTGACTGTGAAGTCTGTGGTGTCCAATCTGTAGGAGGAAGATGTGAAAGTATGATGGATGGCAATATTTCAAATGGCCGCCAAATTCAAAATGGCCGACTTTGAATGGATGTGTAGATGTACTCAGGGCGAGACTGTCTACATTTATGAGGAAATCTGTGGAGATGGTGCATTGCATGTGGAAGTTATAAGGGCTTGATGCTTGACAGCAAAGGGAAAAAATGTCGTCCGCCGTCACGCCCACCAGGTATGACACAGCTGAATGATTTCCATAACTTTTGTTCTTCAAGGCATGAAGATGGGTGGCGCTATGGATACGACTCAGTTTTGATGCAGAGATATATTCAGGGCGACTCCCTCTACATTCCTTAGAGAGTTGCTGTAGAAGGGGAACTGTATCTTGAAGTTACGAGGACTTGATGCTTTATGGCGAAGGATTTAAATGGACCGCCCCACCATGGCCAGCAGGTATGATGTAGGCGAAAGCTTTGAACAGGTTTTCATCTTTAAGGTCTGTGGATGATACTGAGTGACTGTGAAGTCTGTTGTTTTAAATCTATAGCAGGATGTCATTACAGTTCTAGGATTGGAAATACTTCAAAATGGCGACCACAATCAAAATGGCCCACTCCGGGCAACACCGTCTACATGAATGTGCCTTATGGTGTAGATTGGAAAGTGTATGTTGAAGTTATAAAGTCTTGATGCTTCACGGCGAAGGAAAAAAATGGTTTCCACCGCCATGCCCACCAAGTATGGCGTAGCGGAAAGATTTCCATAGCTTTTCATCTTCAAGGCATGAAGATGATGCTCAGTGAATGTGAAGACTGTGGTGTTTAAGCTCAAGGACAAGATAGTTTTCAAAGTAGGCATGAATTGGACAAAAATGGCGCCACAAATCAAAATAGCGGACTTCCTGTTGGAATGACGGTATTGTTCCAAAGGGTTTTTTGTGCGTCTGCTCATGATGAATCTGCGTATCTAATTTCGTTCATCTATGTGCATGCAGGAGGCGGGGCATCACAATAGGGGGCGCTACAGAGCGTGCAGGACACGACCACGCCCAATGACAACACAGATCCATTCAGGGCAGCTCCATCTACATTCCTGAGATATTTGGCCAAGATAGTAAATTGTATGAAGAAGTTATGAGGACTTGATGCTTTACGGCGAAGGATTTGAATTGACCGCTCCACCGCGGTAGAGTTTAGATTCTCTGCCCGAGCCCGAGCCCGACCCTGACCCGACCCGGCCCGTGGGCCGGGCCGGGCCGATATTTCCCGTCACTTTCCTCGGGCCGGGCCGGGCCGGGCCCTTGATCAAGCATTTGTGTGTGTGTGTGTGTGTGTGTGTGTGTGTGTGTGTGTGTGTGTGTGTGTGTTTTAATAACTCTAAATAATGACTGTGTTTCCAGCTAGAAAACGCGCATCTCTCTCCTCCCTCCATGTTGCTCGTGTCGCTGCGTGGTGTTACATGTGAGTTGTCCGTGCTGAAAATGTGACTTCTCCCGCACGTCACGTCACTCCTCGAGACGCAAGAAGAAAGCAAAATATATATTTTTACAAGGAAAATGACGAAAATAATAGTAACGCACAGTGACTTGAATACTTTAATCTGATTTCTGGTTTGGAAATATTACCGCGTTAAATTACTCATTACTGAAAAGAGTGGTCAGATTAGAGGAACGCGTTACCGGCGTCACTGATTGTGTAGTTTTAGTGCAACATGGAGTTTGAGAACGTCAGTTATAACAACCCACGTATTAAAAAAATGTCGGGTTTAAATCGGGTTCGGGCTCATAATTACAGTTGATGTGCCGGGCCGGGCCGGGCTCGGACACAACGTGCACGGGCTCGTGTCGGGTCGGGCTTGATATTTTGGGCCCGATCTAAACTCTACACCGCGGCCAGCAGGTATGACGTAGGATAAAGATTTCCATAAGTTTTCATCTTCAAGGTCAGAGGTGGCCGACAGGAAAAATGGTCAAATCAATATTGATGCAGAGATGAGATTCTTTCTTTTGGAAAGGGACAGCGGTCAAGTGAGCAGGTTTGGCGAGCGTCCTGCAGTAGCTGTGGTATGTGTTATTTAACCAAAGAAATCACTCATTTGTTTCAAATAGCAGGTGAGGCCACTGCGTTCATCACAAAAAAGCTGGGCAGAATCACAATGACACACATGTTGTTGCCTGCCACATTCACAGGGCAGTCACAACACCCTAATGGCATTCTCAGCAAATTGGCTTATTTGAAAATTGTGTGCTGTGGCTAACTAACACTGACTTACACATTGAGTGGTACTAAACATCACCCATCAAATATGCCTTGTTGTACAGTGCAATTTGGAGAAACTAACTGCAAATGCCATGTAAATCTGATGATGTTTGTCATCACTGCACACAAGTGAGCATAAAATAATGCTTCAGTTGCGTTCTTTCAAAATTGTATTTGTGGCCATTTATCCTTGTCAAGCTTGGGACACATGATATTTGTGATTTGAAAGACAACATTGCCATCTAGTGGACGTCTTGGATAAAACACCCCATACATTGCTGGCTTTTCACAATGCAGCTAATCAAAATTGCCAATCCTGCAAAGCACACAGGTATAACAAAAGCAGATGATTTTGATAACTTTTCATCCCACAGGTTACGGTACACATGCAGACCAAGTTTCATTCATGTACATGCATGTTTTTTTTATCTATTTATCTCTAAATTGAGTGAGATAAAACTTACTTCCTGTGCCCAGTGGGTGTGCTATGGATATAACACAGTATTGATGCACAGATCTATTCATGGCGACTCCCTCTAGATTCCCTCTAGATTTGGCCGAGCTAGGAAATAGTATGAAGGAGTTATCAGGACTTGATGCTTCATGACGAAGGACTGTTATGCCGGGCTCCGCAACTGCCAGCAGGTATGACGTAGGATAAAGATTTCCATAGCTTTTCATCTTCAAGGTCAGAGGATGATACTGAGTGACTGTGAAGTCGGTGGTGTTACATCTGTAGGAGGAGGTCATTTAAGTACGAAGATTGGCAATATTTCAAAATGGCGGCCAAAAGCAAAATGGCCGACTTAGTATCGATGCAGAGATGTATTCGGGGAGACAGCCTCTACACTTATGAGCAGTTTGGTGTGGATAGGAAATTGTATGTTGAAGTTATAAAGCCTCGATGCTCGATGGCGAGGGAAAAAAATGGTTTCCACCGCCCCACCCACTAAAGTTTAGCTCAGCTGAATGATTTCCATAACTTTTGTTCTTCAAGACATGAAGAAGATAACTGAGTTAATTTGAAGAGTGTGGTGTTTAAGCTCTAGGACAAGATAATTTTCAAAATAGGCATGAATTGGACAAAAATGCCGCCACACATCAAAATGGCGGACTTCCTGTTGGAGTGACCTTATCAGTCCAAATGGGTTTTTTGTGCGTCTGGTCATGAGGAATCAGCGTACCGAATTTTGTTCTTCTACGCACTTGTGGGAGGTCGGGCAGAACATAGGGGGCGCTACAGAGCCCACAGGTCACGACCACGCCCAGTGACGGTGCAGGATCGCAATTTTTCCTTAGCGGGACAGGTATTCCAAATTTGGTGAGTTTTCGTTCATGTTCAGGCATCCAAAACTGCAGTCGAACTCTGATCGGAATAATAATAATAAGAAGAAGAATTTTTCCAATTACAATAGGGACCTCACAGGTCTGTGACCTGCTCGGGCCCTAATAATAATAACAAGAAGAAGAAGAATTTTTCCAATTACAATAGGGACCTCGCAGGTCTGTGACCTGCTCGGGCCCTAATTAAAACTGCAAGCAGTGATGAACGGGCCCTTGCAGTCCGCGCGCACGTTGGGGCATGCTGCCGTCCAAATGCGCCGCAGGTGAAGCCACATTGCTTGATCGTTGTTCACGGAGGCGGCAACCGCCTGCGTTTGGGACAGTGCACGCGGAGGATGAATATCAGTCTCTTCTCCCAAAGTGTGTTTGTAACGCGATGGGTTGCCCTTTGCCAGTATTAAGCGCTTTCAGGTGAAGTCAGAACAACTTCCTGCAATCCACAGACATCCAAATGGACTGCAGGTGAATGATTTCTAAAACATTTACTAATCAGGAACGTTTTGACAATCGATTCTGCACTGTTATGTTCTGTGAAGTGTTACGGCCTTCTCTTTGCCTTTGTCTGGAATTCAGGCACGGACACCGGTGTTTTTGCAGGGAATAGATTGGAAGTGGGACAGAGAAGGGGGGGGTTGTGGCTTGCAGTAAACTTCCTCAGCCCTAAATTCGAACCCGGGTCCACTGCGTATGTGGCATGCACTCTAACCACTCGACTACAGGTGCAGCTAAGACACTGCCTTCTGTTGTCACTGTGAAGGCAGGAAGGCAGCGCATCATAGGGGAGGATGGAAGTGGAATGCCACAGATTTAGATAGGTAGTGGAGTGCAGCCAGATGTGATTCTTCCTTTTGGAAAGGGAGAGCGGTCAAGTGACCAGGTTTGACGAGCGTCCTGCAGTAGCTGTGTTTAACCAAAGAACTCACTCAGTCGTTTCATATCGCAGGGGAAGCCACTTCGTTCATCGCGGAAAAGTTGGGCAGAATCACAACTACACACATCTTATTTAGTGCAACATTGACAGGGCAGACACAACACGCAAATGGCATTCTTAGCAAATTGGCTTATTTGAAAATTGTGTGCTGTGGCTTACTACCACTGCCTTATCCATTATGTGGCTCAAGCCACTACCCTTCAAAGATGCCCTGTTGTAATGTGCAATTTACACAAAACTACCTGCAAATGCCATGTACATCTGACTATCTACTGTCATCACTGCACATACATGAGTGTAGAATAATGCTTCACTTGCCTTCTTTCAAAAATGTATTTATGGCTGTCTATCAGTGTCAAGCTTTTCATCTAAGTTCTGCTTTGTTTGCCATTTTATATTCCATAAAGTAGCGTGCAGCCAAATTTTGCAGTTTCAATAAAATCTGATAAATATGAGGCTGACTTCCTGCAATGGAATGGAACTATTCAGAGGTTATTCAGACAGGATACATGTGCCTTGAGAGAAAACAATGCCATCTAGTGGCGACTTGCATCACGTACACCATAAATTCATGTGCTTCTAATCAAAATTGACCACTTCCTGTTGGACTGAGAGTGTGGGTGTAAATGAGTCATTTGTGCGTCTTGTCATAACACACATGCGTGCCAACTTTCATTCATGTACATGCATGTAGGGTGCCAAAATTGACTGAGATAAACCTTACTTCATGTTTCCAGTGGGTGTAAAGTGGGTGGCGCTATGGATATGACACAGTATTGATGCACAGATCTATTCATGGCGACTCCCTCTAGATTCCCTCTAGATTTGGCCGAGCTAGGAAATAGTATGAAGGAGTTATCAGGACTTGATGCTTCATGACGAAGGACTGTTATGCCGGGCTCCGCAACTGCCAGCAGGTATGACGTAGGATAAAGATTTCCATAGCTTTTCATCTTCAAGGTCAGAGGATGATACTGAGTGACTGTGAAGTCGGTGGTGTTACATCTGTAGGAGGAGGTCATTTAAGTACGAAGATTGGCAATATTTCAAAATGGCGGCCAAAAGCAAAATGGCCGACTTAGTATCGATGCAGAGATGTATTCGGGGAGACAGCCTCTACACTTATGAGCAGTTTGGTGTGGATAGGAAATTGTATGTTGAAGTTATAAAGCCTCGATGCTCGATGGCGAGGGAAAAAAATGGTTTCCACCGCCCCACCCACTAAAGTTTAGCTCAGCTGAATGATTTCCATAACTTTTGTTCTTCAAGACATGAAGAAGATAACTGAGTTAATTTGAAGAGTGTGGTGTTTAAGCTCTAGGACAAGATAATTTTCAAAATAGGCATGAATTGGACAAAAATGCCGCCACACATCAAAATGGCGGACTTCCTGTTGGAGTGACCTTATCAGTCCAAATGGGTTTTTTGTGCGTCTGGTCATGAGGAATCAGCGTACCGAATTTTGTTCTTCTACGCACTTGTGGGAGGTCGGGCAGAACATTAGGGGGCGCTACAGAGCCCGCAGGTCACGACCACGCCCAGTGACGGTGCAGGATCGCAATTTTTCCTTAGCGGGACAGGTATTCCAAATTTGGTGAGTTTTCGTTCATGTTCAGGCATCCAAAACTGCAGTCGAACTCTGATCGGAATAATAATAATAAGAAGAAGAATTTTTCCAATTACAATAGGGACCTCACAGGTCTGTGACCTGCTCGGGCCCTAATAATAATAACAAGAAGAAGAAGAATTTTTCCAATTACAATAGGGACCTCGCAGGTCTGTGACCTGCTCGGGCCCTAATTAAAACTGCAAGCAGTGATGAACGGGCCCTTGCAGTCCGCGCGCACGTTGGGGCATGCTGCCGTCCAAATGCGCCGCAGGTGAAGCCACATTGCTTGATCGTTGTTCACGGAGGCGGCAACCGCCTGCGTTTGGGACAGTGCACGCGGAGGATGAATATCAGTCTCTTCTCCCAAAGTGTGTTTGTAACGCGATGGGTTGCCCTTGCCAGTATTAAGCGCTTTCAGGTGAAGTCAGAACAACTTCCTGCAATCCACAGACATCCAAATGGACTGCAGGTGAATGATTTCTAAAACATTTAGTAATCAGGAACGTTTTGACAATCGATTCTGCACTGTTTTGTTCTGGGAAGTGTTACGGCCTTCTCTTTGCCTTTGTCTGGAATTCAGGCACGGACACCGGTGTTTTTGCAGGGAATAGATTGGAAGTGGGACAGAGAAGGGGGGGGTTGTGGCTTGCAGTAAACTTCCTCAGGCCTAAATTCGAACCCAGGTCCACTGCGTATGTGGCATGCACTCTAACCACTCGACTACAGGTGCAGCTAAGACACTGCCTTCTGTTGTCACTGTGAAGGCAGGAAGGCAGCGCATCATAGGGGAGGATGGAAGTGGAATGCCACAGATTTAGATAGGTAGTGGAGTGCAGCCAGATGTGATTCTTCCTTTTGGAAAGGGAGAGCGGTCAAGTGACTAGGTTTGACGAGCGTCCTGCAGTAGCTGTGTTTAACCAAAGAACTCACTCAGTCGTTTCATATCGCAGGGGAAGCCACTTCGTTCATCGCGGAAAAGTTGGGCAGAATCACAACTACACACATCTTATTTAGTGCAACATTGACAGGGCAGACACAACACGCAAATGGCATTCTTAGCAAATTGGCTTATTTGAAAATTGTGTGCTGTGGCTTACTACCACTGCCTTATCCATTATGTGGCTCAAGCCATTACCCTTCAAAGATGCCCTGTTGTAATGTGCAATTTACACAAAACTACCTGCAAATGCCATGTACATCTGACTATCTACTGTCATCACTGCACATAAATGAGTGTAGAATAATGCTTCACTTGCCTTCTTTCAAAAATGTATTTATGGCTGTCTATCAGTGTCAAGCTTTTCATCTAAGTTCTGCTTTGTTTGCCATTTTATATTCCATAAAGTAGCGTGCAGCCAAATTTTGCAGTTTCAATAAAATCTGATAAATATGAGGCTGACTTCCTGCAATGGAATGGAACTATTCAGAGGTTATTCAGACAGGATACATGTGCCTTGAGAGAAAACAATGCCATCTAGTGGCGACTTGCATCACGTACACCATAAATTCATGTGCTTCTAATCAAAATTGACCACTTCCTGTTGGACTGAGAGTGTGGGTGTAAATGAGTCATTTGTGCGTCTTGTCATAACACACATGCGTGCCAACTTTCATTCATGTACATGCATGTAGGGCGCCAAAATTGACTGAGATAAACCTTACTTCATGTTTCCAGTGGGTGTAAAGTGGGTGGCGCTATGGATATGACACAGTATTGATGCACAGATCTATTCATGGCGACTCCCTCTAGATTCCCTCTAGATTTGGCCGAGCTAGGAAATAGTATGAAGGAGTTATCAGGACTTGATGCTTCATGACGAAGGACTGTAATGCCGGGCTCCGCAACTGCGAGCAGGTATGATGTAGGATAAAGATTTCCATAGCTTTTCATCTTCAAGGTAAGAGGATGCTACTGAGAGACTTTGAAGTCGGTGGTGTTACATCTGTAGGAGGAGATAATTTATGTACGAAGATTAGCATAATTCAAAATGGCGGCCAAAAGCAAAATGGCAGACTAAGTATTGATGCTGAGATTTGATCGGGCAGACAGCCTCTACAGTTACGAGCAGTTTGGTGTGAATAGGAAATTATATGTTGAAGTTATACAGCCTCGATGCTTGACGGCGTGAGGACAAAATGGTTTCCACCGCACCGCCCACTAAAGTTTGGCGCAGCTGAATGATTTCCATAACGTTTGTTCTTCGAGGCATGAAGAAAATTACTGAGTTAATTTGAAGACTGTGGTGTTTAAGCTCTAGGACAAAATAATTTTCAAAGTAGGCATGAATTTGTCAAAAACGCCGCCAAATTTCAAAATAGCTGACTTCCTGTTGGACTGAGAGTATACATCCAAATGGGTTTTTTGTGCGTCTGTTCATGAAGAATATGCGTACCAATTTTCGTCCTTCTATGTTACAAGTAGGAGGCGGGGCATCACAATAGGTGGCGCTACAGAGCCCACGTGTCAAGGCCACGCCCCATGACGACACAGGTCTCATCAGGGCGACTCCTTCTGCATTCCTGAGAGATTTGGCCAAAATAGGACATTGTATGAAGAAGTTATGAGGACACGATGCTTTACGGCGAAGGATTAGAATTGACCGCTCCAATGCGGCCAGCAGGTACGACGTAGGATAAAGATTTCCATAAGTTTTGATCTTCAAGGTCAGAGGATGATACTGAGTGACTGTGAAGTCAATGGTGTTACGTCTGTAGGATGAGATCATCTAAGTACGAAGATTGGCAATATTTCAAAATGGCGGCCAAAAGCAAAATGGGTGACTTAGTATCGATGCAGAGATGTATTCGGGGAGACAGCCTCTACACTTATGAGCAGTTTGGTGTGGATAGGAAATTGTATGTTGAAGTTATAAAGCCTCGATGCTCGACGGCGAGGGAAAAAAATGGTTTCCATCGCCCCGCCCACTAAAGTTTGGCGCAGCTGAATGATTTCCATAACTTTTGTTCTTCAAGACACGAAGAAGATAACTGAGTTAACTTGAAGACTGTGGTGTTTAAGCTCTAGGACAAGATAATTTTCAAAGTAGGCATGAAATGGACAAAAATGCCGCCACACATCAAAATGGCTGCCTTCCGGTTGGAGTGACAGTATGGGCCCTCGAGACTTTTTTGTGCGTCTGGTCATGAGGAATCTGCGTACCGAATTTCGTTTGTCTACGTGCATGTGGAAGGCAGGGAAAACCTTAAGGGGGCGCTACAGAGCCTGCAGGTCATGACCATGCCCAGTGACAATGCCGGATCGTAATTTTCGCCAAATGTGACATATATTCCAAATTTCGTGAGTTTTTGGGTATGTTCAGGCATCCAAAACTGCAGTCAAACTTGGAGAAGAAAATTTCTTTCCTTCCAATTACAATAGGGACCTCGCAGGTCTACCTGCTCGGGCCCTAATAATTTTTCCAATTACAATAGGGACCTCACAGGTCTGTGACCTGCTTGGGCCCTAATAATCTATTCATGGATAATAGAGCAAGTATATTTTAACCCATTAAAGGCCTCTGCAGTGGCTGATTTTCGATGTGCTCACAACTGGCCATTAAACCAGAGTTAACAATCAATAAGCAGCTTTGTGACAGCAGTTATACAGAATCGCAACTGTTACACTAAGGTGGACTTGCTTTGTGTGATCTGGCTCACAAGTCTGGATTTCAGAAAGAAATATTTGTTCAAGACATGCTTCTTTGCAGTGGAGAAGAAAACACAGAAGAACCACTCTAAGGTTAAATTTTCCAACACATAAAAGGAAATATATTTAAAAGATTGTTCATACTGAAAAACTTTGATCATTTACACAAGGGGCAGCTGTATGTCAGTGTGCCATATTCATGTACATGGTTAATCATTTTCACACACTGCCTCAACTTCCCTTGCAAAGCAGTCAGCAACACTTATTGTGCAAACAGTTACACAATTTCAGAATAGAAGTCAGTATTTCATCACTCATTTGATTTTTAAACTTGACTGAAACAATAACAATCTTCACATTTCTGAAATGATAAAAGAGGAATATGGTGAAATTGTTCCTTTTTGTGTATGACAAATAATTAAGAGAAAAATCAAGACTTTTATTCAATCTTTTTTTTTTTTACAAACATATCTCACTACATGGTCAATATGTCTTTCTTTTCTATTTTTTTTTTTAATTCTTATTTTTAAATAAATCTGTGGTTTAGAAATGCCACCCAAAATGCAAGGGATGTGCATAGGTGTGAAGTCAACGCCTGGCTCCGTCCTGGTTAGTTTTTTCTTGCTTGCGTTGGCTGAGTTCAGTCTTCCAGACAGCTGGAATGTTTTTTTAAATATAGATATTTGTCTTTTCTTTCTTGGATTTACGGAGGGACACTGGGAACACTGACTGACTCACAGCATGGAAGCTTGCAAATGTCCACATGCATGATAACCTCATTCAAATCTCAAAAACATTTATGGATTTATTTAGAAGAGACAGTACCTGGTAGGTAGGTAGGTAGGTAGGTAGGCAGGCAGAAGATGCATATGTGTGTGCATGATCGATACTATAACTGTACTTAAGACTGACAATAGGATGAGGTCATGAGAGAATGTATCCTAACTTAACAGTTTATAAAGGAACAGGGGGACGAACACTAAAGTGAGGATATGACATGACCTATAGATGAGAAGACATTGCAGTGTGTTTTGTGTGCTTTTACTTCAGTTTGCTGATCTACAGATTACCCACTGACAGTGTCTTTCTACAGATGGTTCAGTAATACAACACCCAACAGGACTACAGATTGATAGGAGGGTTGTGGTGGAGACATGGAGAGCTAGCAGTGCATCGATATTAGAGGACGGGTAACAGTACTGTCTCTTTAAAACAAACATCTACAGAAATGTTGCCTCCTAGCTAGTACAGACATGACAATATCACTTTTATTTATTGTTTTTATACAACGCTATGACTAAGTCCTCTGTCAGGGCAGGAGCCTAATAATTGGCCACTGCAGGTTGTTTGTGCAGCATTCAAAAGGATCTGGTTGAATCCTGTGTTCGCTTTCAGAGTAGACTGAAGGGGTTTTCCATCAAGTGCAGTGTAGGGAGAGGTTTGCAATTGTCTTGGGTTAGTTGCTGTTTCAATGATTCTTATTTTGACAAGGGAATGATGGGAGTTTGACTGAAGTGTTGTTGCTGGGAGGAAAGGAGGAAGTGAAGGTCGTGGAAGTCTGGGCCACAGGTCAATACACCCAGGACACTGGAACCCACTGGCTGGTGGTGCACACTAGATCAATGGCCTCCTCCAGGTGCCCGATGGTCTCATCGATCTCGTTGTTGATGATGGTCTGGTCGAAATAGTGGGTGTAGGTCTTCTGCAGGATCTCAGACTCCTTCTGCAGCCGCTGGAGAGACTCGTCCTGGAGCAGGAGGAGGAACAGAGAGTCTTAGGTACTGATGAAGGCGGAGATGAGAACGCACATGACAAATAATATGGTTGTTATGCAATTAATTGGATTAACAGACTGGAGGGAGAGTAAGGCACTGGTGTTTTGGATTAAAGAGTCAGATAGCAGCTGGAAAGCTTCAGAGCTTCTGAAGCAGTGGTGTAACATCATGGTGATAGGCCCCGGTGCAAATATTTTTTGTGTGCCCCCCACCCCCGCCCTAAACACAAGCGCACACTCATGCGCACTGCACGCATGCACGCACGCACGCACGCACGCACGCACGCACGCACGCACGCACGCACACACACAAGCTTGGACACACACGCACAGCCACTGGAGAGAACTGCTATTGCAGGGGTGGACTCGCAAACGGAAGTTACAGGATTTTTCCGGTGGGCCGATCAATAATGGGCTGATGGACGGACGTTTTTTATTTTATTCTTATTCATTTATTCATTTATTTTTTCTGCTGCTCCTTGCCTTGGTAACTATCGTAAATTACCAAATAATAGCCGGGTTTCAATTAACCGCAGGGTCCCTTTAAACGCTGGGTGCAGGTGTATATTTTGATAAATAACTGCCGGTTCCAAATAAATACCGAGTCTAATTCATTTCTTTTTTAAAATTCAAGGAAGAAGACGTGACCACTGACACTGCACGTTTTTCTTCTTCGTCTTTTTTATGTATTGTGCTTGCTTTCTGTCAGTCAATATCACATTGATGTTCGCCATGGCTCCGGTGCAGCAAAAAAAATAAAAAGTATGACTTGAAATTCAAACTTTCTGTCATAAAATATGCAGAGGAATACTCGGGAGAAGCAGCTGCTAGACGTTTCTCTGAGTGAGTGAGAGATTGGCGAAAAAATAAAACGGAGCTTCAGCGTCTGTCTGAGGAGGACAGCAAAAGGGCCAGGCTGCCTGGTGGGTGATCAGCAAATGGGCACGCCACGAGAGAGTGTCCTGCATAATGATCAAGGCGATGGCGAAACAAATGTCCGCCACCGTGAGTGACAGCAGAGATGAGGAGTTTGCCGTGAGTGCTGGTTGGCTAAATCGCTTCCTCCGCCGCAACAACTTTAATGTAAAAACACAAAAGGCAGCACAAACTCACTAGTACCATACCATCAAACATACGTCAAGGAGTACAGACATACAGTACATCATTAAAAATAACACTACATAATCAGTATCCTCTCAGGTTTTACTTACTGGCAGTGTTCGACACCACCTGGGCATCTGAGAGCAGTGCCAAGGAAACAGAGGCATGCAGCATGCAAAAATATATCAGTGCAGAGGATTGAGTGAAGAAAAGTACACACGTGACGAGCAAACAGAATGAGACTTTTTCCCAGTGTATGCTGTGTCACTGAAGTTAAGTAAGAATGTAATAACTTACACTTACATAACTTACAACTTACATACAATTTATCAGCTGTTATTTTGATGATCAATTAATTGGTTTGGTCATTTTTCAAGCTAACAAGCCATTTGTTTATTGTCATAAATGATATTGGACACACTTTATAATAACCATCATTAATATAAATGGTACATGCAAGTTAAACTTAAGTTAATAGTTATGTCACTATATACAAACAATGAAATGCTTTATGAAACATTTATTTAGCAACAGTTTATTGCAATTTTCCAACTGGTGTTTAATATACTTTGAAAATAGTTCATAAATACTCTGTAGTTCATATACAAACATTATTATATATTTGCAACTGAGCTTTATAAACTTAAACAATGCTTATTAAAGGGTTTGTCAAACATTTCATTGTAGACAATCATTTCTTGTCGCTGGACTAATGCATGCACCCAGATGATGTGATGCTAATTGGGGAATGTATCAAGATTGCATTAACAGGTTTTTACTAAGTATTTAAACATTCCACTGGATTTCTAGATGTTTTTTAATTATTCGGAAAGGGATTTACTTTGCTGTTTGATTTTTAAATGATATGGCTGATGATTAAAGACATGTGTTAATCTCTCAGTGTTGTCTCACTTCACTACTTTGCAGTGGGACTCAGCCCGAAGCCCATTTGTATGGAGCTAGAACAGTCTCAATATTATTCACAAATAAATGCAGAGGAATTTGTATCTGCAAAACTGGATCCGTATCTGTGCCTCAAATTTGCAACTTGTATATCATCATTTGTACATCAACTTCGTATTTTTCAGTGGAAATATATTTGTGAATACCGTGCTGTTTTTCACACAAAATCCACAAATGCAGGGCGCAGGTGACTCGTAGAATGTCACTTGACTCGTGTCTTGTAAAACACAATTCACAAATCAATGCGGAGTGATTTATATCTGTAAATTTAATCCGTATCTGAGACAAACGGATTTGTATCTGTAAATCTGGATCCGTGTCTCAGTCAAAAGGATTTGTATCTTTAAATTTGAATCCGTGTCTCAGCCAAAAGGATTTGTATCTGTAAATCTGAATCTGTATCTGTGCCATCTAACTTGTATATCATCATTTGCATATCAATTTAGTATTTTTCAGTGGAAATATATTTGTGAATCTCCATCTTTTGCTGTGGATCATTTTGGGACTGTTTTTCGCACCGTTTTGTGTCACACAATTCACAACTTGTGTGTGTCTTCCAGTAGATGGCGCTAATGCAACATTGATAGACGCTGTTACACTAAACAGAAGAAGAAGACCAAACCAAGTGCTGCCACTGGTTGCCTGCTTGATGAAGGGGCAGCAGCAGCATGGCTAGCTAACTAGCTGCTTCCATGCTGCTATATTCACATTTTATTAATTATGAAAAGTCACTCAGAGCCATAACTGCGGTCAAGCCAGACGTGGTTCGCGTTAGCTCGGTCAAATCAGCCGCACGTTGTTTTCTAGTGAGCAAATCTACTAACATTTACGGTAATCGTAGTGAAACCGCTGTGAAGAGCTGCTGGTAGTGACTGTGGGTCAGACTGCAGTCTCACAGTTAGACCCATGAAACATACAAGACTTTTACAATCATTATTCCCGCTAATAAACTGAAGGGATCACAAAGATATGCTTCGGTCTTTCAAAGTAAAGGATGACGTGAGAAAAAAAAAAAAAAAAGTTTCCATAAGTAGTTCAAGATTCATATACTGCTGGACTTAGAACTTCCTAGACTACCTGCATGCATACTACTAGAAATCATGTTCTTTATTATGAAACTAGTGCAGTGCCCGTAGGAAATATGTGTTCCTATAGAAAAGTGGGAGGTTAAGAAGCATTTTCATGGATGACCAAATGAGGCTGTTTGAAGGTGGGACGTCAGGGATATTTAGGTTTGTTCTGAAATCCGATATTCCAGGGTATAATTGGCCGTTTTTCATTTTACCAGTATATTTCACCTTAAAAAATACTTGGTGTCATTATTTTCAGCACAACCTCACATTTGTGACTGTACAGTTATTTTTTCATTTTGACATATTGTATTAACACAATGGACCTAAAATCACAAAAAAAACACAAGATTCGATTAGAGAAAGTTAGATTTTTTTACTGTGAAAACCATAAATATGTTTAACAAACCATTTTTTATTACTTATAATGCAAATATAAATTGTTGTTTGCTAAATATGTGCATAATTTTTAAAAATTTACAAAATTATATGTAAGGATTTACATTTAAATGCAGGCAATGCTCAGGTCTGCCTGAACTCCTGCCAGCTGAATGAAGAGCTGCACTGCCTGCTCCACATTCAGCTTCTCCTCATTGTTTTGACTCATTAAACAAAAAACCGACTCCACTACACACTAAACACACTACACCGAACACTACATAACACACTAACTATACACTCCAAACACGCTAAATGTCACAAATCTCTCCACTCTCAAAATCGCTGTCTGTACACCGACCGTCGTTGCCTGTCATTCATCCGCCGGCGTCCCTCCCACAACTTCCTGTTCCTCAGCAACCAAACTTGCTGCTTGGACACTTGTCAAAAGCCGTTTTTACCGTTTCTTCTGCACCAGACACAAAGCAAACGTGACGGCAATGTTCGCGAAAAAGCGTAGCGGACATTATTTACCCTAAGTCGGGTTTTGGATGTGCCAGTGCGTCCGGTCCGTAGACTCGGGAGGTGGGCCGTGTGGGTTAGCTAGCGGCTAGCAGCTAGTTACACACGAACATCCACAGATTCCGATTCCACTTTGTTGTCCACGCGTCTCCGGATCTCCTCAGACCCGGACAGACTCGGTCCGGACTCGTTTAGTCTCATTAATCCACAACAGTCAGTTTAGATACACAGAACAGAATGGGACCGAACCGCCGGCAAAATCCCGGCCCAGCTCGCGCCGCTGCAGGTATAAATCCGCTCTCCTCAGACCCAAACAGACTCGGCCCGGACTCGTTTAGTCTCATGAATCCACAACAGTCAGTTCAGATGCACAGAACAAAATGGGACCAAACCGCCGGCAAAATCCTGGTCCAGCTCGTGACGCTGCAGGTATAAATCCGCTTGTTTCTTAACGTATGTCGTAGGCTTGAGCTCTGCAGTGATTGGCTCCGGTGCGCACGTGGCTACGGTGTGCAGTGATTGGCTCTGGTGCACACGCGACTGTGGTGGCTCCGGTGGACAATGCTCCTGGAATTTGTAAAGCATTTATGAAATAATTTATTCACGGTATCATTGCAGTCCAAACAAATGCGAAGTTGCACACCATTGAACCAAGCAGCAGCCATGTTGAAACTCTCAGGTCAGTCTGATCCTGATCCGCAGAGATATTTGAGGCACACACACACAGACAGACAGACAGACAGACAGACAGAGATTCCTTGCTTTTATAGAGATATGAAGTATATTTACTGTGTACTGGTCGAGTAATCCTGTGTCAAAATCCTTAACAGAGGACAAGATTAAGGATATTTCACCCAACTTTGATGTGGATAAAAAGCTCATTTTCCATAAGTAGTCCAAGATTCATACACAACTGAACTTAGAACTTCCTGGACTATGTGCTCCCCCAATATAGCAACATGGAAGCAGCTAATTAGGTAGCCATGCTGCTGCTGCCCCTTCATCAAGCAAGCAACCAGTGGCAGCACTTGGTTTGGTCTTCTTCTTCTGTTTAGTATAACAGCGTCTATCAATGTTGCATTAACGCCGTCTACTGGAAGGCACACACGAGTTGTGAATTGTTTGACACAAAATGGCGTGGAAAAACGGTCCCAAAAAGATCCACAGCAAAAGATGGAGATTCAAAAATATATTTCCACTGAAAAATACTAAATTGATATGCAAATGATGTGCTTGACCGCAGTTATGGCTCTGAGTGACTTTTCATAATTAATACAGTTTGAATATAGCAGCATGGAAGCAGCTAGTTAGCTAGCCATGCTGCTGCTGCCCCTTCCTCAAGCAGGCAACCAGTGGCAGCACTTGGTTTTGTCTTCTTCTTCATTTACAGATACAAATCCGTTTGTCTCAGATACGGATTAGATTTACAGATATAAATCACTCTTTATTTGTGAATTGTGTTTTACGAGACACGAGTCAAGTGACATTTTACAAGTCACCTGCGCCCTGCATTTGTGGATTTTGTGTGAAAAACAGCACGGTAGAAGAGTCTCAAAAGTATCCACACAAATAGGTGGAAATTCACAAATATATTTCCACTGAAACATACTAAGTTGATGAACAAATGATGATATACAAATTTGAGGCACAGATACGGATCCAGTTTTGCAGATACAAATTACTCCGCATTTATTTGTGAATAATACTGAGACTGTTCTAGCTCCATAGTGTCCTTCCATGAACAACTGGACATTGTAATTTTGTAGTGCATTTTAACCTATGAAGATATGTCACTGGTTCGAATCCCGGCTCCCCCTAGCTGCATGTCGAAGTGTCCTTGAGCAAGATACTGAACCTCAAATTGCTCCTGATGAGCAGTTGGCGCCTTGCATGGCAGCCTCCTCCATCAGTGTATTAATGGGTGAATATGGCATGTATTGTAAAGCGCTTCGAGCTGTCAGTAAACTGGAAAAGCAATAAAATCTAGTCCCTGTCTTAATAAAAATAAATATCCCTCAAATCCAGATAAATAAACATTAATATTGTAGTAAAACTCGCTCCATGGAATACAAAATTAAGTTATATTAATTAGAACTTGCTACATACAATGTCAGGAGGATGTATATGGCTGTCAGCCTGTAAAGTAACTTCAATATACTCTCCTGGTGGAGAATACAAAGTCTCCTTCTTTGGATTGTCCTAAAAACCCGTGCAGCAGTGTAGTTCATCGATTTGTTTTAATTTTTGGACAATTATAATATGTATCACATTTTAAGTGTGTTTGTGTGTGACTGGTAGATTCCTACCTCATTGATGCCTGGAGTGATAGTTGGTGCAGCAATAAAGACGACATATGGGGCGAACTCTGCTGTCCGCAGGACCTTCAAGGCCTGTTGGTAAACAGAAGTCAGAGATTAAAAGGTCCTTATATATGCATGCATACACATTCACACCTGCATGCACACAAACACCTAGACACACCTGAGGTTCAACATCCAGTATAACTATGAGTCCCTGTTGGTGGATCTTCCGGATTGTTTCTAGCCGCGTCCCATACATGGCGTCCTCATGGCTGCCATACTCCAGGTACTCGTTGTTGCTGATGTCCTGCATCATCTGGTCATGGGAAACAAAGTAGTAGTTCTTCCCATTCTCCTCGTCCTTCTTTGGAGGTCTGGTTGTGTCTGTAGGAAAGCAGGACACATTTACATTTCCTAGCATATATAGTAATGCTTTCAAGTGAGTTTCTGTGGACTTGATGATTTGTCTTACGTGGAATGGGGTACGCAAATCTGTCAGGGTGTTTGGTTATAAGTGTGTTCTTGATGTGTCTTCTGCCCACTCCATGGGCACCTGACAAAGACACAAAGTCGATCAATAAGTTCAGTAATGAAGGCTGATGTCCCCATTTCTTGCTGCTCCACATAGCAGAACTTACCCAACAAAACTAGTGTTTTCCTCTTGAAAGCAGGAAGCTTCACAACCTCTTCATATGTGACAAGATCTAGTTGGTCGAATACTGGAAGTGAGAGGGAGAACAAGAGTAAGAGGATGTGGAAAGGAACGTGCACGGACAAACAGCAGTTTGAGACGCTCCACAGAGTTCGAGAGGAACAAGGTGTAGTTAAGAGTCTGAAACACATCTGGTCTCTGTGATGAAGTCAAGAGGAAGTTGGGTCACTTAACAAAATAACGGAAATTAAAAATCTGACCAGAAAAAACCTAATGCAGAAAAAATGCTTTAAGAGGAGAGATATTCAGCCTAAAATGACTGGTGTTGTGTTCAGGAATAGCTTCAGTAGGAGAAGGAGAAGTTCAGCAGGACTGCAGCAAAGTTGCCATGTTAGTCTAGTTTTGCTCATTTTCCAAACGTCTTTGATTTTTTTATAGTGTGGCTCGAAGAATAGGATAGCGAAGGGAGCTAAACTGGATTGAGTGAAAGAGATGCATTTTCAGATGAATAAATCAAAAGAGCAGTGGGATCCGGCTTTTCAAATGTCAACATTTGAAGCTTTTTTGACTTCTCCTGATAGTGAACCAAATCTGAATATTCCAGCTTAGATATTGATGGGCAAGTT
Organism: Diplodus puntazzo; assembly: GCA_963678695.2. NCBI lineage: Eukaryota > Metazoa > Chordata > Actinopteri > Spariformes > Sparidae > Diplodus > Diplodus puntazzo. The sequence continues at coordinate 3,115,907 of OZ023164.1, forward strand.
TCAACCTTATTTACAATGTATGCACTGTATCAGGAAGATAACTGCCAGATCACTTGATGACGAAAATAACTGTTAGTTGGTCATTACCATGACCTGGATGATGGAGAACCTTCATCAACATATGTGGCATGGTTAAACAGATAATATAAACTAAGGAATCTTTTTAAAAGGAAGAAAAGGTTGCAGTGAAAAACATATTGAGGGTGTAGTGTTCAAAGAAGAGCATGAACAGTTTACTCTAGCAGCTGGTCAGTTTATTTACTGGCTGATTAAGGTAGGCTATTGTATGAGTAACTAATGAGTCCGTCAAGTCAAGGCCACACCCAAATCCAACATGTTACCACTCTCCCAGCAAGCTTGCTCCTGACTTCAAATTCTGTTTGTTAATAACAAAAAATATTTTCATTGCTGAGGATATTTGTGCAATCAAAGATAGGTGTTATGAGGAACTTAATCAAATCTGAATATTTTAAGAAGTATATACTGCAACTAAAGCCAATCCAAATCCAACAGCTAATGGGTTTTCCTCTGTAGCCCTCAACCATAGGCCAGCTCCCTAAACTGGCTCTCAGTCATTGAAAATGAACCCCTGTTCTAAAAAAATTACAAGGTTACTTCAAAAACTGCTTTTTAAAAAAAAAACAATTGTGTATAGTTCCAAACATGATATACTTTCTTGCTCAATGACAGGAAAAATGTTATACATCATTACAACAAAAGCTGCTGCTGAGTTATGGTGGCCATAATATTTGCTGTTTTAACATGACACTGACAGATTTTCATTGTTTTTACCAATCTTTTACTTTCTAGTACACATTATTCTGTAAGCAACATTAAATTTGACAGTTGCATGTGACTTCCATTACTCTGTTTGTGTGAAACAAAACCTAAAATTTGTGCTGTGCGTTCAAGTCAAAGCAACTGAAATCCTTAAAATGGCATACATTGTAAGCTCAGTGGGCAGCATAGAAAATGTATACTCTGTTGAAATTGTATTAGTTTTTTGAACTTACAAATTGGTATGAAGAAATATCTATTTGGTTTAGAAAATGAGTCACTCTCGTTAAAAACTGGAAAAATTTGTGTTGACTCCGCATGACAGAGACACATGATGACAAGATAGCTGCAGAGTTATGCTGGACACTGTCTTAACAGACATGATATTTTGTGTTATGGTATTTAAGTTGTATTGAGGTAAACATATAAGTAAGAAATTGAACATATTGTTAAGCATTTGGTTGAAATGTATGAAGTTCAACTGTTAGGTCACACAAGGACATGCAGACAGACGATCGGGGGCAGTGAGAGAATTGGAAATGCAAAACACTAAGTCCTGAAACTGAAGACAAGTAAAATATATGTTATTAGCCTAAATCCTAGATCCTAGGAGCTATGTTGTCTGGGGCTTAATGCCCCTGGTAGGGTCTCCCAAGGCAAACAAGTCCTAGGTGACGGGTCAGACTAAGATCGGTTCAAAAGCCCCTGATGAAAGACAGAACAACAAGGATGTTTACGTCGCCCGGATTGGCGTCGCCGGGGCCCCACCCTGGAGCCAGGCCTGGGGTTGGGGCTCGCAGGCGAGTGCCTGGTGGCCGGGTCTTTGCCCCCGGGACCCGGCCGGGCCCAGCCCGAAAGAGCGACGTGGGCCCGCCCTCCTGTGGGCTCACCACTTGCAGGAGGGTTCAGAAGGGGCCGGTGCAGTGTGATTTGGGTGGCAGTCGTGGGCGGGGGCCCCGGCGACCCAATCCTCGGACGGTGACTCTAGCCATGGGGACATGGAATGTCACCTCGCTGGGGGGAAAGAGCCTGAGCTGGTGCGGGAGGTTGAGCGGTACCGGCTAGAGATAGTCGGGCTCACCTCCACGCACAGTCTGGGGTCTGGAACCCAACTCCTTGAGAGAGGCTGGACTCTCTTCTACTCTGGAGTTGCCTGCGGTGAGAGGCGGTGAGCTGGTGTGGGCTTGCTTATAGCTCCTCAGCTCAGCCGCCATGTGTTGGAGTTTACCCCAGTGAACGAGAGGGTCGCTTCCCTGCGCCTTCAGGTCAGGGATAGGTCTCTCACTGTTGTCTCAGCTTATGGGCCGAACAGCAGTGCAGAGTACCCGGCCTTCTTGGAATCCCTGGGAGGGGTACTGGAGAGTGCTCCAACTGGGGACTCCGTCGTTCTACTGGGGGACTTCAACGCTCACGTGGGCAGCGACAGTGTTACCTGGAGGGGTGTGATTGGGAGGAACGGCCTCCCCCATCTGAACCCGAGTGGTGTTTGTTACTGGACTTCTGTGCTAATCACAGGTTGTCCATAACAAACACCGTGTTCAAGCATAACGGTGTCCATATGTGCACGTGGTACCAGGACACCCTAGGCCGGAGGTCAATGATCGACTTTGTGGTCGTGTCATCTGACCTCCGGCCGTATGTCTTGGACACCTGGGTGAAGAGAGGGGCTGAGCTGTCAACTGATCACCACCTGGTGGTGAGTCGGATCCGCTGGCAGCGGAGGAAGCTGGGCAGACCTGGCAGACCAAACGTATTGTGAGGGTCTGCTGGGAACGTCTGGCGAAACCCTCTGTCAGGGAGGTCTTTAACTCCCACCTCCGGGAGAGCTTTGACCAGATCCCGAGGGAGGCTGGGGACATTGAGTCCGAATGGACCATGTTCTCCACTTCCATTGTTGACGCGGCTGTCTGGAGCTGTGGCCGTAAGGTCTCCGGTGCCTGTCGTGGCGGCAATCCCCAAACCCGGTGGTGGACTCCGGAAGTAAGGGTTGCTGTCAAGCTGAAGAAGGAGTCCTATCGAGCCGGGTTGCCCCAGGGGACTCCTGAGGCAGCTGACGGGTACCAGCAGGCCAAGCGTGCGGCAGCACGAGCAGTCGTGGAAGCAAAGACTCAGGTTTGGGAAAAGTTTGAGGAGGCCATGGAGGAGGACTACCGGTTGGCCTCGAAGAAATTCTGGCAAACCATCCGGCACCTCAGGAGGGGGAAACAGTCCTCCACCAACACCGTTTACAGTGGAGGTGGGGAGCTGTTGATTTCGACTGGGGACATTGTCGGGCGGTGGAAGGAATACTTCGAGGATCTCCTCAATCCCACTGACACGCCTTCCATAGAGGAAGCAGAGGCCGAAGTCACTGAGGTAGTCCAGAAGCTCCTCAGTGGCAAAGCACAGGGGGTGGATGAGATCCGCCCTGAATACCTCAAGCCTCTAAATGTTGTGGGGCTGTCTTGGTTGACACGTCTCTGCAGCATCGCGTGGCAGTCGGGGACAGTACCTCTGGACTGGCAGACCGGGGTGGTGGTCCCCCTATTCAAAAAGGGGGACTGGAGGGTGTGTTCCAACTATCGAGGGATCACACTTCTCAGCCTCCCTGGGAAAGTCTATTCCAGGGCACTAGAGAGGAAAATTCGGCCGACAGTCGAACCTCGGATTCAGGAGGAACAATGCTCGAGGGTTCATGGGAGTTTGCCCAACCAGTCCACATGTGTTTCGTGGACTTGGAGAAAGCATTCGACCGCGTCCCTCGTGGCATTCTGTGGGAGGCGCTCTGGGAGTAAGGGGTCAGAGGCCCTCTGTTAAGGGCTGTACGATCCCTGGAGGACCGGAGCAGGAGCTTGGTTGGCATTGCCGGCAGTAAGTCAGACCTGTTCCCAGTGCATGTTGGACTCCGGCAGGGCTGCCCTTTGACGCCGGTTCTGTTCATTATTTTTATGGACAGAATTTCTAGGTGCAGTCAGGGGCCGGAGGGGGTCTGGTTCGAGAGCCACTGGATTTCATCTCTGCTTTTCGCAGATGATGTGGTCTTGTTGGCTCCTTCGAGCCAGGACCTCCAGCATGTCCTGGGGCGGTTTGCAGCCGAGTGTGAAGCAGCTGGGATGAGAATCAGCACCTCCAAATCCGAGGCCATGGTTCTCGACCGGAAAAAGGTGGCTTGCTCCCTCCAGGTTGGGGGAGAACTCCTGCCTCAAGTGGAGGAGTTTAAGTATCTTGGGGTCTTGTTCACGAGTGAGGGAAGGATGGAGCGTGAGATTGACAGGCGGATCGGTGCAGCGGCCGCAGTAATGCGGTCATTGTATCGGTCTGTCGTGGTGAAAAGAGAGCTGAGTCGAAAGGCGAAGCTCACGATTTACCAGTCAATCTACGTTCCTACCCTGACCTATGGTCATGAACTTTGGGTCATGACCGAAAGAATAAGATCCCGGATACAAGCGGCTGAAATGAGTTTCCTCCGCAGGGTGGCGGGGCGCTCCCTTAGAGATAGGGTGAGGAGCTCTGTCACCCGGGAGGAGCTCGGAGTAGAGGCACTGCTCCTCCATATCGAGAGGAGCCAGCTGAGGTGGCTCGGACATCTGCTTCGGATGCCCCCGGGACGCCTCCCTCGGGAGGTGTTCCTGGCATGTCCCGCCGGGAGGAGTCCCGAGGAAGACCCATGACACGCTGGAGTGACTTTGTCACCCAGCTGGCCTGGGAACGCCTTGGGATCCTCCCAGAAGAGCTGGAGGACGTGTCCGGGGAGAGGGAAGTCTGGGTGTCCCTGCTCAGGCAGCTGCCCCCGCGACCCGGCCCCGGATAAGCGGACAAAAATGGATGGATGGATGGATTAGCCTAAACAGTAGCCTAAACATTATAATTAGTAAACAATAATTCAACTAAATACTATATATTGTTGCATGTTGGGGGAAGTATTCTTTGAGACAATGTGATTGGGGCAATAAGCCTAAGGAAACTGTTTAAATGTCTTCTAAATTACCACAAATATTAGCTGGTACACAGTTATAAGTGTTACTGCCAGTGGCTTAAGTATCGGCAGTGCAACCGGTGCAGCTGCACCGGGGCCAGATGCCGTCAGGGCCCAGGGCCCGTGAAGGAAGAAAAAAAAAAAACAGCTGTCCAGAATTGCTACAGGCCGCTGTTTTTGTGAATTAAATAGCTGGGGGCGGGTCGGTAAGGTAACGCTGAGTGGCTGGTATAGGAGGAGGAAATGATAATTTGTCCAATCAGGCCAGGTAATTTTTAGGCAGACAAGCCACTAGGCCAATCGTCACCTCTCTCTTGTGTCTGCAGCTGGGCACTGTAGGCCGAGCCGATGCATGTCTCTCTCCCCGGGCCGGGAGAGTTATCATACCGTAAATGACCAAATAATAGCTGGGGTGTTTATTTGTTTCAATCACTTAATAGACCAGGCGGCAATTTGAGACAGGTGTTTAATTCCTTCCTCACAAAAATCCGGGATGAAAATGTCACAAACTTCACCAGCTTCTCTGTGAATTCTCTGGCATCCTTCTGGGCAACAGTTGTCTGCTGCAAGTCAAGTTGCTGTGGCGGAGGAAGCGATTTAGCCAACCAGCACTCGCGGCAAACTCCTCATCTCTGCTGTCACTCACGGTGGCCTACATTTGTTTCGCCATCGCCCTGATCATTTTGCAGGACACTCTCTCTTGGCGTGCCCGTTTGCTGATAGCTCATTCCCGCATGTTTATCTCAGGCTCCTCGCTAGCCTTATTCCTCCCTCCACCAGGCAGTGTGGCCCTGTTGCTGTCCTCCTCGGACAGACGCTGAAGCTCCGTTTTATTTTTTCACCAGTCTCTCACTCTCTTGGGGTCGAAAGAGAAACATTTAGCAGCTACTTCTCCCGAGTTTTCCTCTGCATATTTTATGACAGAAAGTTTGAATTTCAAGTCTTACTTTTTATTTTTTTGCTGCACCGGAGCCATGGCGAACATCAATGTGATATTGACTGACAGAAGGCGAAGAAGAAAAACGTGCAGGAGGGGGCGCTGCTGAGCAATGAAGGAGTGAGACGTGTTTTACATAGCTCCGGTAACTTTTCGTTTATTAATACACTAAATACCTATATATCCGTCTGAATGTACTTGAAGACACAACCTCCGGGTCATCGAAGTCCCCGAGGGGACTGGGGGACCCAGACCGAGAGACTTCATTGCCGGGTTGCTGCAAGATGTGCTGTCCCTGGATGAGAAACCTCTCATTGATAGAGTGCACCGGACCCTCCGAAGGCGACCCGAACCTCATGAGTCACCTAGACCCTTTGTACTGAGGCTACACTACTTTCACACGCTTGAGGACATCCTACGCAAAGCTGCGGTGGCGAAACAGCTCTACCATGGTGGTAAAAGGATCCAAATCTTCCGGGACTACCCGCCTGCCGTGGCTAAAAAGAGGGCACTATTCAACCGCACAAGGGAGCTGCTACGGGGCAGACCCGGGGTCAGGTATAGCCTACTCTATCCTGCCAGACTCCTGATAACCCACAACGGCACGCAGATCTCGTTCATAGATGCCAAAAAAGCGGAGGAATATGCCGAACGCCTCTCGGCTTCAGGCTCGACTGAAACGAGACAGGAGGACGCTTGAACGAACGTAAGCACTGCTGATGCAGAGGATCAAGATATTCCAGGAGGTGGCTATGCTTTGGAGCTTACTAGTTAGCGCTTATGGCTAACGCTAACATAACACTAACTGTCACCTATTCACGTGAGTTATAAACAAGTAAAAAGACGTAATAAAAAGACGTTTGACAAAGAAAAACGTGCAGTGTCAGTGGTCACGTCTTCTTCCTTGATATATATATATATAAAAAAAAAATGAATTAGACTCGGCATTTATTTGGAACCGGCGGTTATTTATCAAAATATACAACTGCACCTGGCGTTTAAAGGGGACCCTACGGTTAATTGAAACCCGGCTATTACCGTATTGACCCAAATATAGGACGAGGTTTTTTTCACTGAAAATTATGTGAAAAAGTGGGGTCGTCTTATAATCGGGGTCTAACTGTTGACACATGCTGATAGTTGTCTGGGTCGCTACATGACCGCAACGGCAGAGGGCGCCAGCTTATTGTAGAGACGTCACTGACACTGTGGCTATCTGTCAATCACAGCGGAGAAGAAGTGACAGGAGATGAAAAATGGAGAGACGCTGTGATTTTACGGAGCAAAGTGGATCAAGTGGGGCAAGTTAACAGACATCTGATCTGAGGCGGAGCTATGATGCTAATTTTAAGATAATGGTGGTAAATGCAGCGGAGGCGTCAAACAACTGTCAGCCAGCCAAGAAATATGGAGTTACGGAGTGTAACGTCCGAAGATGGCGGGTTCAAAAAGACCGACTGAAAATGCTAACAGTAAGAGAAAAGCTTATCATGGTCCTCGAAGCGGCCGCTTCCAAGAGATTGACAGGAGGGTATGTGAGTTTGTTATTGAGAAACGAATTTTGGTTATCAGAGTCTTTCTCTTAAGATTAGTCTTGAAAAGAGGGGTCGTCTTATAATCGGGGTCGTCCTATATTCGGGTCAATACGGTATTTGGTAATTTATGGTAGTGACCAAGGCAAGTTGCAGCAGAAAGAATAAATGAATAAATAAATAAGAATAAAATAAAAAACGACCGTCCATCGGCCCATTATTGATCGGCCCACCGGGAAAAATCCCGGTACTCCCGATGGCCAGTCCACCCTTGCAATAGCAGTTCTCTCCAGTGGCTGTGCGTGTGTGTCCAAGCTTGTGTGTGTGTGTGCCTGCAGTTCACACAAGCGTGCGCTTGTGTTTAGGGCGGGGGTGGGGGGCACAAAAAAATATTTGCACCGGGGCCTATCACCATGATGTTACGCTACTGGTTACTGCACTTATGATATTCCTGATTAAAGTTGCTGTTCTTAAAGACACCATGAATGTTCTGCACAGTTAGTGACCTGTGAAAGTTTGATTACACTTAAGCAGCTCCTATAAGGTCAACTCCCTGCATGATTATTTTCCAAAGAAAATCCCAGCATAAGAGGAAAGCTCCTGGATTGCTGTAACCATTCGCAGCCTGAAAAATTATCGTGATCTGTTCCCTCAGACAAGGGTCATGTGACATTTATTTTGTGTTATCATTCTGAATTATTTTAGAGTTTAAGAGTTTCATTATCATAAACAAGAGAAACTCAGCAGCCAGATAATGTTATGCCATGATAACATATATATTCCCTGTTATTAGAGCATAGAACTATGCTCAGAATATAGAATTGTTGACTGTACATAAATTGACAAAGTAATGACACATCATTTTGATTGGGTTTAATAACCACAAAAATAAACATTCAGCAACCTGGCAATTTTGTCATTACAATATACATTACCTGTTATTATGACATAGAATTAAGTGCTTAAAATACACTTTGTGTTGTTGTTGTTTGATTTAAAATGTTCTGTTGAATGTGACAAATGAATTTTGTGTCTGGCATACTCAAAGCTGTCATGTTACTGTGCTGTACTAACCTAGGATTTTTAAGTGCAAGCTGTTTCCCAAAAAATGTTTGAGCTGAATGAGAGAGTTGGGGTTCACAGTCGACTTTATAAAAACTTTACTTTTGCCATTTAGGACTCTCCAAAGACTGTGTGACAATTACAGCTGAATACCTGAGGGAAATTGCAGGTTGTGCAGAGTGTATCACACATTAGAGCAAAGCTGCTCACTGTATAATGTGTTCTCAGCTTCTGCAACATGAGCCTCCATGCAGTCACCATCTCAGGGTGCTGACAAGCATAAATGCAATGCCCATAGAGTTAGGGCTGAATAGAGTTATGTCATATTACCAGACTTAAATGTTTGGTGGTCTTCACATTACTGTTTGTCTGGGTCTGATTAAGGGCACACTCAATCAGACAAGGATTACAAATTGGTTAAGATCAACAACAAAACATACAATGTCTGAAACACCCAAGCTAAGCTATATGGTTTCAGTTTTGTGTCAGCCTTCTGTTGTTTGTTGACTGTATCAACAGAAACAAAACTGAAACACTGGCACAGTGACAACTGATTTAATCTACAAGATTTATCAAAGAAACAGAGAAAAGAGAAAAGAAGAAAGTCGGAGTGTGGAAGAGAGGAATAGAAAAAGAAAAGGACACAGCTTCTGTCACTGGTTGTTACTTACATGCAGAGAGGCCGTTCAGTAGGAGAAAGCGAGAGATATGAACAGGAAGGGTCATAACATGGTTCGGTTACAACAGCAGAATTACAAAACGTTACATACAAACAGCAAGATACAACAGTTGTGCAGCACTGCAAATTGCCAGAAATGTGGAAGGATATACACAATATACTGTTGTTGTTGCTGTTGAAGGGAATAATGTATGGTTAAAGGTTCTCAGGGGAATATATCACTCCTCCTGCCAGAAATGAAGCTTAACTTTATAAAGAAGATCATTTTTCTTTTGTTCTTTTTCTTTTTTATAATTGTGAAATTTAAAAAAAGTCTTCAAATGTGTTACATTATATGATAATATTTACTCTTGTGATGTCTGATCCTCTGGCCTTTTAGGGGCAGTTAGAACTGTTAATCTTTTCAGCACATCCCTTACAGTGTTGACCTGACATGCCAAAACAATTCTTTAAATATTGTACAACACTACAGTACTGAACAGTTAATTATCATAGTTATACTTAATACCGTAGTTTGGGGAACATAAATATATTTTGGCCTATTTTCAGTAAGCAAATTATGCTACACTGCTTAAAAAGTCAGTCTTTAATAAATTATCCTAGCTAAAATACAGTGAACATTTTCTTAATTTAGATTCCAAACTATTTGATCATAAGATAAGTTTGTTTGTTACTCAGAGAGTAATGAGGTTGAGTAGTTCTGCACTAGATAGAGCTGTGTGCAGTGGTTGTGAAGGAAAACCCATGTTGTTTCAGTGTTTGGGAGCGTTGTTGGACATTAAGCAGTAAAGGCAATAGAGTGCCGCAGGAATGAGTCCTAAAACACAGAATAAAATACTTCTGGTTACCTTGAGTAAAGTCAAGACGTTTATTAAATGAGTTATCAATAAATAATAATAATAATAATAATACACTTTATTCACATAGCGACTTTGACATCAGAATTTACATTCAAGTACTTTGACAAACAAGCAAAAGCAAGAAAAGGTAATTTGTCTGAAATAACTTCTGTTGTCAACACAAGCTTAAGATACTTTCACGTTTTGTACTACGCCATAATTTACCCCAGTTACTACGCCACGTTTCAATTATCAAGTATCTGCATGTCTAAAAAATGGCAGTTGCTAACAAGTGTCTAAATGAGACTAAAGGGGTTGTCGGGGACATTAAATGTCATCACAGCGAACATGGAGACTGAAGCCATGCAGTTAATTTATGAACTAACTACCGCTATAGCCTTACTTTCGTCAATAACCCCAAAACTAATAGAAAAATCCCGTTGGCTTTCTGTTGAGGGAACCAGGTTGATGCTGGTGCTGCATTTGTTCAGTTCTGCTCTGCAGTTGTGGGTGGAGGCCTACGTGTCTCCATAGTTTCTGTATACAGATTTTCACTCTTTAACACTTTAAAAATCATTTTAGTATTAAAAACTACATATAAATACCACAGGTTGAACAATTTTGCTATAATTTTTCTATGACTTTATGATGTTTTGCGTTCAACCCTGATGGATGCTGACGTGTTAACATGAACTGTCTTTGTACTAATGAATAACTAATGAGTAACGAATCTGTCAATTAAACTGGGAATGAGGGAATTGTAGTATTGACTTAACAATTAATTGCAGGTGACTCTGAATCCCATGCATTCATGCATTAATCACTACATAACTATGATGTTCTGTGTTGCATGCTATAAAATATTAAGGCAATTCCTTTTAAATGGACATTGACAGATGTGTCAACCAAGGTGTCACATTATTTAAGAGGCATGCTAATCAAATGGACAGTCAGATGCATACATACTCTAACATACTGTCAGTAGATAATGTACTCTGGCAAGTACACATGTAGGGGCAAACGTGATCACTGACACCTGCTACTTGGTGCATATATCATACAATAGGTGTAAAGCTCTGGGTCCACTGACACCCCAAAGCCTGTGACAACGATGCCCAACATGATGCATCTGTGCCCTGCACTGCTCCTTGCTCTAAACACCCTCTCTCCAATATCTTATACAAGATTATTCAATTTGATTTTTTTCTAAATACTTGCAAATGAAGAAACACAGTCATGTCATCCTAAAATAGATAATCTGTTGATTTATATTTTGAGTGCAGGATTGTTTTGGTTCAGGTGCGTCATTCACATAAAATATGTTTCCGTTCCAAACAGTCAGAACACTTTACAGTGCATTAGCCATAAACTAGTGTGTTCATGTGAGATGAGCCTCTTAATGAACTTAGCACTCACAAGAGACTCTGGTTCTCTCTCGTCTTTCCCTTTTCCTCTTTGTAATGTTAATGTGCATCAAGTAAAGTACATTTCCCTCCAGCTCCAGTCAGCAGTCAACATTACAGAACATAAACACCTGACAATGGAGATCACCTCCACAGATAAAGTGTAATGATTAATCCACTTTTTTAATTCCAAAATTTAAAGTAAACTATAAGCTCTCCTCCCTTCAATAAACAGCTCCAGATCAGAGCAGAAACTGATGCGACTCCAGGTGTTTATTCATCCAGAAGGTCTGGCTCTGCAGCCAACTCTCGGAACTGGTATATTGTATATTTATGATATCCTATGGAACTTCATTCTGTATCTCATCCTCAGTAGTATTGGGACTGGATTGGCAAGACTTTTGTATTCTGATGTAAAAAGAAAAAGTGTGCTTGTAACAGGGAATGTGACCTTGCTGGTTCTCTATTATGGGCTGGAATATGTGCCACTAGAAACTGAAATTTGAATCATCAATATTTAGGGGGCCAAGCCCGAGGGGCCGAGGGAACGCGTATGCAAGCAGACGCGTTTCCTTGAACCAGCGGTGCTAGGAACCCTATTGTAATTGTAAAGATTTTTTTCTCCCGCTAAAAGTGGTGCTGCAGGCTAAACCGTGCAAGGGAGGGCGGTGCAATTTGGAGGGTTGGTCCAGACACCTGCACGTACCTCAGACACAAAAAACTACATATATCCACCTGCAGGGGGCGTTATAACCTAGGCCAACGCGTTTTAGCCTATAACTCCCACACCGTATGTCGCACATTCAAATATCCCCAGATTCCCTGAATGGAGCTGAATCACTTTCCGATCTGCGTGAAACTTGGCACGTACACTCTTCAGCTGGACCTGATCTAAAGTTCTCAAAACAATTTTGCTCGGTCAAAAAATGTGCAAATTATTAACGAACAAATTTCTGTAGCTAGCTATAAAAATGTAAACTGTTTGATATCTCGGTCAAACTAACTGCTATTAACACCAAATTTGAGATCCTTGGTTGCCATGAGACTAGGAAGGGATGAGCCAAATTTGGCGAATTTTGGACACTAGGGGGCGCTAAAAATATGGGAAGTTTATATCTCTTGAACAGCTACACCGATTTTTACGGTATGATGTAGGCCAATCCTGAGGCCATATCTTGAAGGTGGTCATGACTGGTCAATGTGGGCGTGGCTTATTACAAGATAAAGATCAAACATTAATTTCAGCCAAACTATTATGCTGAGCGCTTTGAAATTTATATGGTACATATAAAATAGGACACAGTTCACATAGAATCTCCAGATGTGTCTGATGAAAAGTTGTCAAAAGAATTTTGGCACTCCAAAAAATCTGCTAGTTATAACCAAGCAATCTTTTTTTTTAGCTAAAAACACAATGTTTTCATATTTCGGTCAAACTAAATGCTTTCAACATAAAACTTAAAGTCCGTGTAAAGCAAAAATAAATTTGTGTGATGAGTTTGTCATACCACAGAAACATGTGTCATTGACCACTGAGCCACATTTGAAAGATTAAAAAAATTGCCAAGTATATAAAATTAGGTCTCAAAATCCTGGAAAAACAAGCACTTCTCTCTGCTGTGAAACGCTGGGGGCGTGTCAGTTAGAGGCGCTGGAGCCACGCCCACACAGGAGGGGAGCCGCCTCCGTGTACTGCAGGAGGACCTAACCTATTTTTTTTTTTTGTATGAAAATCTTTATTTAACATTTGCAAAAGTACAGACAATCAGATATAGCAGGCACTGAGTGATAAGACAAGATACAAAATGAATAAAAAATATATCTCTTGATAAAATAATACATGTAATTGGAATAGAATAAAATAAATATGTATAAGGCATTTCTTATGTTGGGGTAAGTGAAAATTACTTTAAGTATTGTAGTGTCCGTTCACTTTTCTTATTTGGCATCAGTTTTAAGGTGTCTATGTAAAGAATAAACTCATTTGTGAAGACATTAAAGTTTGGGAGGGACTTGGAAAATTTACTCTTATGGATGTGGAATTTACCTATTAAAATCATGAGGTTTATTGTGGAGCAAATTGATTTGTCTTTATATTCAAATTTTGAAATAATATCTTTGGGTCTTATTGTTACATATTGTTTAGTTTTGTGGAGGACATAACCTACAGTAACAATGGAAGCTACTAGCAGTGTCATCGATGGACCCAGCCGGACCCGTTTGAGCCATCAGAGCCAGAAACTGACTCTGAGTCAGACACTGATAGTGCTCAGCCTCGTTCCTCACAGTCCATGTTTTACATTACACACAAACATAACACCCCAGTCTACATATAACTCCTTGTCATGGCTATATTGGTGCACATATAAATATAATATGTGGATTATCATTGTGCTGTCAGATGGACTCGGGACTCAGGGACTCAGGCCAAATCATGTCATGATTAAATGCAATAACATCTGCTAACATTACATGGACATGACAGGATGCACGATGTAAAATCACCTTCAGGATTTGCACCTTCAGCAAAATGCATTTAATTGCCCGTGCACGTTGTGTCCGAGCCGGCCGGGCGACACATTAACCAGGGTTCTCCCCAGACGGTGGAACAGCAGCGCTGCGATGCTATACTCATCGTCAATGTTAGCTGCTTTATAGTGGGTGCTTGTGGGCTGCAGCGATCTTGTAAAAAAAAAAAAAAAAAAAGCGCCCCCCTCTGGCGGTGACGAGCGTCCGACCGTTCTCTGGCTGATGGCGATAACGACCGGGATAACGACCAGGTCGGGCTCGGACAGAGAATCTAAAGTCTGGCCGGTGGCGGGGATGAGAGCACCTGTTGTCGGCAGGACGGTTGCAGTGACGGTGACGGTACACGTCATGTTAATGACGTCGGTGTTTCCCCAGGTGTTCCCTGAAGGTGTTCCCCTCGTCTACCTAAACCCGCGGACAGTTTGTAATCATATGGATGCTGTTATAATGTGTAGTGATCTAGATTCTGACCCACCAAACATCCTGGACAGTGACGGAGTGAAGTTTTTCGCGCTAAATTGCATTATTAATTTTATTTATGTATTAATTATACATAATCACCATCAGTAAACAGGACGCTGTCTGGCTCTGTCACTCGCGGGGACGGAGGCTGTTTTCTTGGGGAAAGTTCCCTGAAGTCTCGGTCAGGAGGGCTGGCAGTCGCGGGTGATTTATTTTCATCACAAACATTCGGTGAGTTAAAGTCTTTGCCGGTGACAGACGCTGTTTTCTGAGCAGAAATGTGATGAGGAGTCGGGAGGACAGACGGAGGACGGACAGGAGGACGGACGCTTCTCCACATACAGCTGCGGTATTTGTTTTCCTCATATAAGTTGCTAAAGAAGGTTACAGTTACTATATTTTTGTCCGGTCCTGTACGTTGCTTTGTGGGACATTTCTCTTTATTTAGTTGAGTGAGGGACCTGTGTAGTTATCAGACTGTCAGACCGACACGCCATCGCTCTGCGCCTCCGGATTATCCGTTCACACTGGGACGGCTCACCAATAATGCTCCACAGACCGCCGGTGGGACCCGCCGACAGCGGGACGGAGAGTGTTGGCTGCGGCGGCGCAGCAACATTATGCCGGTGGGACCCGCCGTCAGCAGGACGGAGAGTGTTGGCTGCGGCGGCGCGGCCACATTATGCCGGTGGGACCCACCGTCAGCAGGACGGAGAGTGTTGGCTGCAGCGGCGCGGCCACATTATGCCCGTGGCACCAGCCGTTGGCAGGACGGAGAGTGTTGGCTGCGGCGGCGCGGCCACATTATGCCGGTGGGACCCACCGTCAGCGGGACGGAGAGGGTCGGCTGCGGCCACATAAGGCCGGTAGCACGCGCCATCAGCGGGTCGAGGGGGGCCGGGGGCGGCCATAAGGCACATAAGGCCGTTGGCACTTGCTGTCGGCGGGAGGAGAGGATGCAAGCCGGGACGGAGAGGATCGGTTCGGCCCCAGTGACCAGCCTAAACGGACTCTGCAGAAATCCAGACATTACCTGGTCACAGTTGCTGAAACGATCAGGGGTAAAGTGGACACTGCAGAGACGGTGTTGGTGGTGGTGTTTAACTCCCCACAGTAACGTTAGCTCCTCTTCACAAAATCGATCCACCATTTCTTTACGTTGTCATCTGAAGGAAACTTAAATAAGCTAACAGCACCATCACCCAGCACACTGTGGCATCCAGGAAAGATGCAGGAGCGATGAGGAGGAAATGTGACTGTTTAGCTGACTGGTTGGCTGGTTAGCTAGCTGCAAACTATTGTAAGCAATGCTATCCGAGACTGGAGAGCGAGTGGGAGAACCGCTGAAGCTGATGCGCTGCACGTATTTATACCACTTCTGCAGCAGGGCGGGGTTTATGCAAATCATGGCCGCGTTACGTAACGCGGCCATGATTTCTGACCCGCCCATTAAATCCTGAACACAGAAATGTTGAAAAACAGTTTTTGAGCCTAGCTCCAAAATTAAATTTTAAATGGTCGAATGGCTTTTACATGTTTTAAGTAAACACATTTATGACCTGTTTAATGTGTTTAGAAGAAAATGGCTGATTTTGCTTTACACGGACTTTAAATAAGCTAACAGCGCCATCACCCTGCACACTGTGGCATCCAGGAAAGATGCAGGAGCGATGAGGAGGAAATGTGACTGTTTAGCTGACTGGTTGGCTGGTTAGCTAGCTACAAACTATTGGAAGCAATGCTATCCAAGACTTGAGAGCGAGTGGGAGAACCGCTGAAGCTGATGCGCTGCACGTATTTATACCACTTCTGCAGCAGGGCGGGGTTTATGCAAATCATGGCCGCGTTACGTAACACGGCCATGATTTCTGACCCGCCCATTAAATCCTGAACACAGAAATGTTGAAAAACAGTTTTTGAGCCTAGCTCCAAAATTAAATTTTAAATGGTCGAATGGCTTTTATATGTTTTAAGTAAACACATTTATGACCTGTTTAATGTGTTTAGAAGAAAATGGCTGATTTTGCTTTACACGGACTTTAAGTCAATTGTTCCTGGCTCTCTGCCAAATTTGGTGCAAATTGGCATATAGGTGGTCTAACATGCCAACACGTCACCTCTGTAGCTCCTCACAAAAAGTTCTTTCTACTCCACAGGTTCTGTAACATTAGTTCACTTCTCACATATGCAAGACAGATGGATAACAGTGAGTTTAGAAAATGTAGGCCTACACACTTATCAACATAAATGCATTTTTCCTTGTCACTCTCATTTTTTGTTGCAATAATAGAAATGTAATGAAATAGTACTGAGGTGGGGTCACTCCTGGGGCCAGCCACATAGTTAAGTTTTCGATTAGTCAAAGTGGGTGTGATTTAGTACAATCCAAATCAGCACACATTCAGCCTTTTGCACTTCCAGTGCACTTCCATTACTGCGAATACCACGGCTCAGACGTTGGCCTGTGTCCTCACTTTTGCCCGAGCCCGTCATCCTTTGGGGCTAACTTCCATGGGCTCTGCGGTGGGCGGGGTCCCAGTCACGCAGGGGGGCTTGGCCCCTGTTCATAACTGCTTGCAGTTCTAGTTGAATTTGAATTGCTAAACTTGAATAATTGCAATAAAAAACTGAATTTGAATCACATAATTTGAATTTGTATTGTTAAATTCTAATCATTGCATTGAAAAACTGAATCTGATTATTATATTTTGAAATTGAATGTAATAGTTTGGAAAATTCAACTTTCTATATATTTTCACATTCAGTTCTCAAAATTCAAATTCTGTTCTTGCAAATCAATTTACTGTGACTGACATCCGGGTAGTTGAGGAAGAGCAATCGAGCGCAGATAAAGAAGAGGAAGAAGTGGAGACGGGGTGACCGCTAGGCTGTTAATTAAGTGGATGGCTCTTGTGTGCATCTCATGTGGATTCCAACAGTCCAAGACTATCCAAACTATTTCCTAAACTGTCCAAGGGTCATCTACTAGGTTGTGAAATAACAGGAAATTAAATCTGAATAGACAAAGTGGTTCAAAATGAAGGTTCGATGCTTAGAAATCTATATCAATATCTCCCTGCAACTACTGGAATTTTCAGTAAACCTAATTCAACTTATTTCATATGTTCAACTGCACTGGAAGTGGAAATTGCATCATTATTGTGAAAAACAATACAAAGGATCTACCATGTTAAATCATATTGACTGCACATCATTTCGCGGGGTTTCATTGTTTCATTTTTCGCGGGTGTAACCAACATTTGCATGTGACTTGAATGTGAGGAAAAAAAGAATTAAGTTAAGTTGTTTCACTCAGTTTAAGTTTAGAGTGTTGTCTTTAAGGAAAGTATTTAATATCCACTGGGCATTTTAGAAGAGAGTGACATGTTAGTTTTGATCAATCAGCAACTGTTTGACCACGTCTAGTCCTGCCCTCCTGCTCCCGTCTTGAGAGCGAGTGTGTGAATCTCTCTAATCCGGTCTGTACAGAAAAACTGAGTGAGCGTCGCGTGGTAGCATTGTTAACAGACGATAAACTGAGTGAAAACTGAGAGAAATTTAAGAGAATACAGCTTAAACTTCATAATACTAAAGTCCGCTGTGAGTTTATTGAAGTGCTAGTGAAGTACTGCTTGGAAGAAGAGCATGAGCATAGTTGCTAGCTGCAATGCTAGTTGTAGCCATTTGCTTGCGGGGATCCTGCGACAATTCTCCGCACCCTCCTCTGTGAAAGTTTCAGATGCGGAAAGGGGGGAAATTTCGATCCGCCTCTGGAGGTAGTATCAGGGCCACATTATTGCTGAACCGCCCCAGTGTGAACGGATAAGCCGGAGGCGCGGGGCAGGGGCGTGTCGGTCTGACTAGTCTGATAACTGTACAGGTCCTTCACTCAACTAATAATATATATTAAGATATTAAATATATTATATATATTAATACAGAGACATGTCCCACAAAGCAACGTTACAGGACCAACCAAAAGTAAGGTAGTAACTGTAACTGTCTTTGGCAACTTATATGAGGAAAACAAATACCACAGCTGTACGTGGAGAAGCGTCTGTCCTCCTGTCCGTCCTCCCACCTGTCCTACTGACTCTTCGCCACATTTCTGCCTGAAAAACAACGTCCGAGCCCACCGAGTGTTTTTGATGAAAATAAATCACCGTGACCGTCAGCCCTCCTGAGCGAGACTGCAGGGAACTTCCCCCCAGAAAACGACCTCCGTCCCCGTGGGTGAGGGAGTCAGACAGCGTCCATTTCCTGTTATTTCACAACCTAGTAGATGACCCTTGGACAGTTTAGGAAATAGTTTGAACATTCTTGGACTGTTGGAATCCACATGAGCTGCACACGAGAGACATCCGCTTAATTAACCAGCCTAATGGTCACCCCGTCTCCACTTCTTCCTCCGTTTCGTGGCGGGTGGCAACCAGCCAGCAACCAGTCAGCGTCAAGGTAAATTACAGGTGAAAACGTAGATGCCGATTGGCCGAAGAGGAGTCCTAGTTATCTGCGTTCGATTGCTCTTCCTCAACCACCCGGATGTCGGTCACAGTAAATTGAAATTGATATGCAAGAACTGAATTTGAATTTTGAGAACTGAATGTGAAAATATATAGAGTTGAATTTTCCCAACTAATACATTCAATTTTAAAACATAATATTCAGATTCAGATTGCAATTATTCAAGTTTAGCAATTCAAATATTGATCATTCAAATTCAGTTTCTAGTGGCACATATTTCAGCCCATACTCTCTGCCGATCAGCACCATAGTATTTAAAGAAACACCTGTTGACAAATAAGCACAGAGTGAATCTGATGAAGCAGAGCGTAGTTTGCTCCTTGTTTTTTTTATATTCAATTGTTAATAAATAGACAAATAAATAGTGTCAATAGTATCCTGGTGTACACAGCAATATTGATTTGATTGATTTTCCTGCCATCCCTGGCTGTAGCTCCCCTAGTGAAGATGAACGCAACAAGGTCCTGTTGCATACAAATTCTACCTGCACAAACAGACAGATGGACAGACACACGTGCTCACAGGGCCACACACACTCATTTAAGTGTTAATATTATGAAAAGTGCAAGCATACATGCAAGTAGAGACTAATGGGACTGAACAACACTGAAATGTCTGTAGCAAGTTGTTTTGTGTGCACATGCATGTGGGTGAGTGCACTGTGTACCTGCGTTGTGTTTTGCCAAATATTTGTCTTTGTACTGCTTCTTCTTCTTGCCAAACCAGGTACAGCTGGCCTGCTGCTCCTGCTTGGTTTTCTCCATGGCTATACACGCCACTCGCCTAACACAAACACATACACAAAGTGACATTAAGTGCTGAGCTGAATGATAGTAGATGTGGAAGTATAGTTTCTCCATAGCCTTGTCTGTTTGCCATAATCTCTCAGTGTGTGTATTTCCCTCTCACCACTCTTGCAGCTCTGGTGATGGGATGAGGCCTGCTGTGCCATTTTTTGTGTTCTCCAGCTTGCCCTGCCACCAGTTGTGGTCATCCTTGGAGATGATCTGGATGATGTCACCCACTCTGAAACGAATGCCCGCCTCCTTGCAGGGGATGAGTTCGTCTTTGGAGGGGTCATACTCAAACTGAGCCCTTACGTAGATCTGTGTCGAAAAGCGCAGAGGTTAGATGAGAGAGCTAACTCAGCGATGGGTCAACTACGACTGCAGTAAAGATCAGTGGACTCGTAGGAGAGGGGGGTGCATGGAGGGTTTTTGGTTGCCTGGCTTAGGTTTCCAAGGGAGGACCTTCTCCAGTGACATAAAGCCAGACACGGCTGGTCTATTAAGGAGCCTTTCCACACACTGGTTATCATGGCACAGGCATTGTTTATGTGTCAATTAGTTCAACACAACATTATCATTATCCTCTCAGCTTTTTGTTGCTTTTCTGCAATCTGCACTCTGTGTGAAAGTGAGCTGGTAAAAATGTTTGGGACAATAGTGCAGAAGTAGTTGCTGTGTTTTCTCTATTTTGGGGGGTGGGAGAGGCTGTCTCTTACCTTAACAGACATTTTGTCCTTGATTGGAGGTCTGGATTCAATCTAGGATTTGAAAGCATCATACACATCACACAGCAAAATGGCTATGCAATGTCTAAACAGCAGTGTGGACGCCAAGGTTGGTGGAGGGGAAATAGGTTGGGGTTGATGGTGGTGAGACAGGACAGGAGGTTTGCTTACCAATCCAATACCTATCTACAATAAATATCTACTTCCCCTAAACTATAAGACAATTCAATGATTCTGAGACCAAACTCTGCAACTCTGAGGCTACTAAGCGTGTGTGATAAGATGACCTGTTGTCGACCCGACTGCACTATGCTGGTAGGAACTCCTGTTGGCGCAATCGCAACGTCCTTAGATGCCATGTTGCTGATACTTGATCTCACAACATTAAAAGACATGACTTGGTGAGTAATATTGGAAAATTGATGAGGTATGTGTCATCAAGGTGCACACACACATAGAGACTTGATAGGATGAGTTAAGTTGTGAAAGGTTATTATGCTGAAAAATAATTTTAGTTGAGAACTCTATGGGACTAAGAGAACTCCTGTTCCCATAGTTGTGGGTCCATGAAACCACATCTGACTGGGGATCAGTTGCTAGAGGAGATCTCTAGGCTCTCCAGAGTTAAACAATGCTTGTGCCATTATAACCATACATACATTTTAAAGCTGTAGTCTGTAACTTGTGTTATATTTGCTAAAATTGTCATTATGATCTGACAGTAGAATAAAATACAGGTCAGCTGTGTAATAGTCCACTGTCTGTGGCTCCACCTAGTGGCTGTAATTTGATTTGCAAGAATCAACCGCTCCCGGATCAACACAACCAATCAGAGCCAAGGGGAGTGTCTGAGAAGTGTCAATCACTCTCATGCATATGCTGCTGGCAGTGACTTTCTGCTGGACAAGTAAGGACCCCTGCTTGATGTATGTTTAATTCTATGTTTTAAAAACAAGGCTATGGTGGCGGTTACAGTAATACTCGCTATAGCGCATATTGCCAAAGTTGCAGTCCAGCTACATAGCTCGTTGGTAAATCTAACTTGTTAGCTTGTATGCTAACTCCGGTGTTTAGCTTCGTCTTTATGGCTACTGGTTAGCAAAATTGTCTTTCAAGTGACCAGGCAGTTACAACTTTAGTTTGTGTTAAGTATGCTCTGAAGTGATTGAATTGGTTTAGAGAAACAACGTTACTCAAGTTTCTGAGAGGCAGCATGGCGTTGCAGCAGGTAATAATTAGCTGGTAACTGCAATGTGAGGAATATTGTTTCTTACTCTGTTAATCTACAGTGAGCATGAGGCACTCATCATTGTAATTTAGTTGTATTGGTCAGAAAGAGAACAATCAGTGTTGTTGTTGGTATTTTGAATGTGACATCTTGGTTATCTGGCTTCCTCTGTTACCATGGTTACAAGCCCGCTCGTGCACAGCAGGCTCCTCTTTGGGGGGGCGGGGGGGCTTTGAAGGCAGGGCTGCAGGCAGCAGAGAGGAAGAAGAAGGGGCCTGGGAGCTGTATCATTCAAATATTTTGGCTAATTACACTTTTTTCTCAAAACTCCAGACTGCAGCCTTAAGTAAAGCTAGTGAAGTGCTACACTGTAAGGCTGATTACACAACAATGGTCACTCATGTTGTTGCAGTGTTCAGGGTTTTAGTTTAATATCAATGTCAGAATAAGCAACAAGGTCTTCTGAAAAGAAGTCTGACCTCAAATATCTCTGCAGATCAGGATCAGACTGACCTGACATGTTCAACATGGCTGCTGCATGGTTAAGGGGGTGCAACATCTGAATTGTTTGGACCACAATGATACTATTAATGAATGATTTCATAAATGATTTACCTATTCTGCTAGCATTGTCAACCATAGCCACCTTAGTCACATGGGCACCAGAGCCAATCACTGCAGAGCCCATTCCCACGACACACCTTAAGAAACAAACGGATTTCTACCTGCAGCGGTGCGAGCTGGATCCGGGATTTTGCCGACGGTTCCGTTCCGTTCCTTGCATCTAAACTTACTGTTGTGGATTAATGAGACTAAACGAGTTTGGCCCTAGTCTGTTTCGGTCTGAGGAGATCCGGATACTCGAGGACAACAAACTGGAATTGGAATCTGTGGATGTTCCTGTGTAGCTAGCTGCTAGCCCACCCCCACGGCTCACCTCCTGAGTCGACGGACGCGTTGGCGTGTCCAAAACCGGACTTACGATAAATAACATCCGCCACGCTTTTTCACGAACATTTCCGTCACGTTTGCTTTGTGTCTGGTGCAGGAAGAAATGATAAAAACGGGCTTTTGTCACAAAGTGTCTGCAAGCAGCAAGTGTTTGCGAGCAAGAAAACACGGCACCACACCAACTAATCACAAAATTATATGGCAAACCACGTGATTTGG
This sequence comes from Diplodus puntazzo, assembly GCA_963678695.2. Taxonomy (NCBI): domain Eukaryota; kingdom Metazoa; phylum Chordata; class Actinopteri; order Spariformes; family Sparidae; genus Diplodus; species Diplodus puntazzo. Next base: position 3,138,517 of record OZ023164.1, read on the forward strand.
TTGCTGAGGAAAAAGGGAAGTTGTGGGAGGGACGTCGGCGGAAGAGTGACAGCAGCAGTGACGGAGATACAGACAACGATAGAAATCGCGAGTTTTCAGAGTTTGGAGTGTATAGTGTGTTATGTAGTGTTTGGTGTAGTGTGTTTAGTGTGTAGTGTAGTCTTTTTTTGTGTTGTGAGTCATTGTGTTGTCTCCTCATTGTCAAAACAATGAGGAGACGGCCGAATGTTGAGCAGGCAGTGCAGATCTTCGTGCCTGAGCCTGAGGCATTGCCTGCATTTAAATGTAAATAGTTACATATAAGTTTGTAAATTCCAAAAACTCATGCACAAATTTAGCAAACATCAATTTACAATTGCATTATAAGTAATAAAAATGGTTCATTAAACATATTTGTGGTTTTCACAGTAAAGAAATCTAAATTTTTCCTTCTCGGATTTGATGTTTTTTTTTTGTGATTTTAGGTCCATTGTGTTACTACAGTGTGTCAAAATGAAACAATAACTATACAGTCACACATGAGGTTGTGCTAAAAATAATGACACCAAACAAGGCAAGGTAAATAGTTTGTATGGTGAAATATAATGGTAAAATCAAAAGTAGTCAAAAACTGCCAATTATATCCCTGATGTCCCACCTTCAAACACAGCCTCATTTGGCCATCCATGAAAAAGCTACTTAACCTCCCACTTTTCTATAAGAATACCTGCTTTCTACGGGCAATGCACTAGTACTGAGTCAATACAGGATCCCGTTCCATTGGTCACTTTTTCAGTGTATCGAATGCCTTAGTATAGGGCTCGAACGTTTAGTCGAGTGACAGACAACTATCTTGATAATCAAATAATTGTTTTTAAAATGCCAAACACTCTCCGGTACCAGCTTCTAACAGGCTGGCTACATTGAATAACATTTGTGGACCATCCATGAAGTGGCTGCTGCAACATTACACTTCCACTGTTATCAATTAAACTGGCTACTCCAGCATGTAAATGGTGTGTATGTACCTTGTATGTCTCTTCTAATTATATTTTTTATGTGAGGTGCGTGCTATACTTTCATGTAGAATTTGGGTCATAGAAGTGTCGATGTTTTTGTAAAATGAAAGTACCTGTGAAATTAATCTGGCTGACTTCCACTTTGGGGTCTTTATCACCCTGTAGATATTCAACTAACAACTGGCTGTTTAGTAACCTTATCTGGCATACTGTAGTCTGTAGATGTGAACTTATAGTAATACCCATTTTACACAGACTCAGTAAAAAGTTAAAGTTTAAAATTGTATTATGTGCCAACAGCACTCAAGAGGCTGCTAAACTGTAACACACCGATCCAGGACCACAAGCCTACCATCGCAGTCTACTTCTGGGACTTAAACACTGCCCGGCGCTGTTACCAACGGAGATACTAAATGGACTACAGGCTCTTGGCTTGCTTTGTGAGGACAGACACATGGCAGGAGAGGCAAATGGCGAGAGCACGCCTACTGGCAAGGGTCTGGTGAGGAGACGCCGAAAGCGGTGCGAGAGAAGACTGAAGAGGGCTGGTGTCCGTGCTAGGCTAAGAGCTAACGCTAGCCGGCCGGCTCTCCCGTCCATCCTGCTCTCCAACGTTCACTCCCTTGAAAATAAACTGGACTACTCCTCCTTGAACCGGCACTCCTCCTTGAACCGACACCTTTTCGTGGTGGAGGGGTTTGAGCACCTGAATGATCCTAGGAGCTATGTTGTCCGGAACTTAATGCCCCTGGTAGGGTCTCCCAAGGCAAACAGGTCCTAGGTAACGGGTCAGACTAAGATCTGTTCAAAAGCCCCTAATGACAGATAGAACACCAACCTGGAGCCAGGCCTGGGGTTGGGGCTCGCAGATGAGCGCCTGGTGGCTGGGCCCGAAGGAGCGACGTGGGCCCGCCCTCCAGTGGGCTCACCACTCACAGGAGGGTTCAGAAGGGGCCGGTGCAGTGGGATTTGTGTGGCAGTTGTGGGCGGGGACCCCGGCGACCCAATCCCCGGACGGTGACTCTAGCCATGGGGACATGGAATGTCACCTCGCTGGGGGGCAAAGAGCCTGAGCTGGTGCGGGAGGTTGAGCGGTACCGGCTAGAGATAGTTGGGCTCACCTCCACGCACAGTCTGGGCTCTGGAACCCAACTCCTTGAGAGAGGCTGGACTCTCTTCTACTCTGGAGTTGCCTGCGGTGAGAGGTGGCGAGCTGGTGTTGGCTTGCTTATAGCTCGTCAGCTCAGCCGCCATGTGTTGGAGTTTACCCCAGTGAATGAGAGGGTCGGTTCCCTGTGCCTTTGGGTCAGGGATAGGTCTCTCACTGTTGTCTCGGCTTTTGGGCCGAACAGCAGTGCAGAGTACTGGGCCTTCTTGGAGTCCCTGGGAGGGGTACTGGAGAGTGCTCCAACCGGGGACTCTGTCGTTCTACTGGGGGACTTCAACGCTCACGCGGGCAGCGACAGTGCTACCTGGAGGGGTGTGATTGGGAGGAACGGCCTCCCCCATCTGAACCCGAGTGGTGTTTTGTTACTGGACTTCTGTGCTAGTCATAGCTTGTCCATAACGAACAACATGTTCAAGCATAAGGGTGTCCATATGTGCACGTGGCACCAGGACACCCTAGGCCGGAGGTCAATGATCGACTTTGTGGTCGTGTCATCTGACCTCCAGCCATATGTCTTGGACACTTGGATGAAGAGAGGGGCTGAGCTGTCAACCGATCGCCACCTGGTGGTGAGTCGGATCCACTGGCAGCGGAGGAAGCTGGACAGACCTGGCAGTCCCAAACGTATTGTGAGGGTCTGCTGGGAACGTCCTGCGGAACCCTCTGTCAGGGAGGTCTTTAACTCCCACCTCCAGGAGAGCTTTGACCAGAGGCTGGGGACATTGAGTCCGAGTGGACCATGTTCACCACTTCCATTGTTGACGCGGCTGTCCGGAGCTGTGGCCGTAAGGTCTCTGGTGCCTGTCGTGGTGGCAATCCCCGAACCAGGGTGGTGGACTCCGGAAGTAAGGGATGCTGTCAAGCTGAAGAAGGAGTCCTATCGAGCCTGGTTGGCCCGGGGGACTCCTGAGGCAGCTGACTCCTGAGGCAGCTGACGGGCCAAGCAGGCCAAGTGTGCGGCAGCACGGGCAGTCGCGGAATCAAAAACTCGAGTCTGGGAAAAGTTTGGGGAGGCCATAGAGGAGGACTACCGGTCGGCCTCGAAGAAATTCTGGCGAACCATCCGGTGCCTCAGGAGGGGGAAACAGTCCTCCACCAACACCGTTTACAGTGGAGGTGGGGAGCTGTTGACTTCGACTGGGGACATTGTCGGGCGGTGGAAGGAATACTTCGAGGATCTCCTCAATCCCACTGACACGCCTTCCATAGAGGAAGCAGAGGCTGGGGACTCAGAGGTTGACCCATTCATCACCCAAGCCGAAGTCACTGAGGTAGTCCGGAAGCTCCTCAGTGGCAAAGCACCGGGGGTGGATGAGATCCGCCCTGAGTACCTCAAGTCTCTGGATGTTGTGGGGCTGTCTTGGATGACACGTCTCTGCAGCATCGCGTGACAGTCGGGGACAGTGCCTCTGGACTTGCAGACCGGGGTGGTGGTCCCCCTATTCAAAAAGGGGGACCGGAGGGTGTGTTCCAACTATCGGGGGATCCCACTCCTCAGCCCCCCTGGGAAAGTCTATACCAGGGTACTGGAGAGGAGAATTCGGCCGATAGTCGAACCTCGGATTCAGGAGGAACAATGCGGTTTTCGTCCGGACCGCGGAACACTGGACAAGCTCTATACCCTCCACAGGGTGCTCGAGGGTTCATGGGAGTTTGCCCAACCAGTCCACATGTGTTTTGTGGACTTGGAGAAAGCATTCGACCATGTCCCTCGTGGCATTCTGTGGGAGTGCTCCGGGAGTACAGGGTCGGAGGCCCTCTGTTAAGGGCTGTATGGTCCCTGTACGACCGGAGCAGGAGCTTGGTTCGCATTGCCGGCAGTAAGTCAGATCTGTTCCCAGTGCATGTTGGACTCCGGCAGGGCTGCCCTTTGTCACCTGTTCTGTTCATTATTTTTATGGACAGAATTTCTAGGCGCAGCCACGGGCCGGAGGGGGTCTGGTTCGGGATCCCCTGGATTTCATCTCTGCTTTTAGCGGATGATGTGGTCTTGTTGGCTCCTTCGAGCCAGGACCTCCAGCATGTCCTGGGGCGGTATGCAGCCGAGTGTGTGAAGCGGCTGGGATGAGAATCAGCACCTCCAAGTCCGAGGCCATGGTTCTCGACCGGAAAAAGGTGGCTTGCTCCCTCCAGGTTGGGGGAGAGTTCTTGCCTCAAGTGGAGGAGTTTAAGTATCTTGGGGTCTTGTTCACGAGTGAGGGAAGGATGGAACGTGAGATTGATAGGCGGATCGGTACAGCGGCCGTAGTAACACTCGTATATTACAAAAGTAATGCAACAAATTGTTGTCTAATCAATCTTATTTAAAGGTAACCTCACCATCTAAACTCTCATTAGCCTTACTAAGAGGTTTACTTTGACCAGTACTCAAACCTCCTCTTCGTCCGCTAGCTCCACACCTTTCACAAACAAACTGAATGGTCCCCTAACCTTCTCAAAAAATTCTTGCTTCCCTGTTTGTACAGTCTACATGTAATTATTTTGCAAAGGAAAAGTTATTAACATTTGCCTGACACAGTATGTGACACTTGGTCTGCTGGACTTCTTCCAAAACAATGCAATTGATTTTTTTGCATGCAAATGACACATATCTATCATTATTTGTTCACTCTCGGTGTATTTGTGATTTTTGGGGTAAAGTGGGCTAAAATAAAGAAAACTGGGTTAATCGCAAGATCTTTTGAGATAATCTTTTCTATTGCTTTTTAAATTTCTTCTCAAAAAGCTTTGACCTTACTGCATTGTCACACACAGTGGAATAGCATCCCATTTTCCTTCATACATTTTATACACAGTCAGAAATATTACTATTATATTTATTTAATTTAGCTGGTGCGATATATGTTCTCATTGTCCATTTATACTGTAACAATCTCAATCTTGTGTTAACTAATTGGGAGTGAGCCTTTGTGCTTATTGTAGTAATAATTCGTAGTAATTATGCATTTAAATGAAGGTTTGACTCATATACATACATAAAAAAGCCTAGGTTGAATTTTGACTTTAAGGGTTTGGTTATAAGCCCATTTTGACTTGTCCTAATAAAAGCTCTGAGTTGGAGAAATGTAAAACATTTCTTTTTTTTTCTATGTCATACTTGTGTTTAATTTCTTCAAATTAAATCATATTATCTGAATTAGGCAGATACAAATTCTGAATCTTTCCTACTCCCTTTGACGCCCATGTTCTAAATACAGCGTCTGCTCTCCCTGGAGTAAAGTGTTGATTTCCCCACACAGGACGTTACTGAGACAATATTTTAGGTTCTTTAATAAAAAGTTTCACTTCAAACCACACCTTTATCATATTTTTAACAATTGGATTAGGAGTTCGTTCCATCAAATTTGTTGCGAAGTAAAACTTGATGGTTCTTAGTTGTACCGCCCAATAATACCAGGTTATATTTGGACTTTTTAAGCCCCCCTTACTATATGGTAAGTGTAGAAGTGATAAGCGAACTCTGGCACAGTTATTAGCCCACATAAATTATGTGAATAACCTTCTTATTTTCTGAAAAAAATCATCAGGTGGAGGTAGTGAAATATTCTGAAATACATACAATATTTTAGGGAGTATATTCTATATTTCAATATTTATTCTGCGAATCAAAGATAGAGGCAGGGTAATCCACCTATTAATTGATTTTGTTATTTCTTCCATCAAAGGCTCGTAGACAGTCCAAACTAGTTTAGATCCAATTTGTATTCCTAAATATGTAAATTGATCTACCACTCTAAATTTAGAAGTTTCCGTAAGTGGGTTTTCCCTTTCCTTTTCATTAAGAATTAGAACTGAGGACTTAGTGTTATTAATTGTACTAGTGCATTGCCCGTAGGAAGTATGTATTCCTATAGAAAAGTGGGAGGTTAAGTAGCTCTTTCATGGATGGCCAAATAAGGCTGTGTTTGAAGGTCTGACGTCAGGGATATTTAGGTTTGTTGTGAAATTCGATATTGCCATTATATTTCACCTTTAAAACCATTTACCTTGCCTTGCTTGGTGTCATTATTTCCAGCACAACCTCACATGTGTGACAGTACAGTTATTTTTTCATTTTGACATACTGTATTAACACAATGAACCTAAAATCACAAAAAAACATCAAATCCGAGTTAGATTTTTTACTGTGCAAACCACAGATATGTTAAACGAACTATTTCTATTACTTATAATGCAAATATAAATTGTTGTTTGCTAAATTTGTGCATAAATGTTTGAAATTTACAAAGTTACATGTAACTATTTACATTTAAATGCAGGCAATGCCTCAGGCCTCCCTCACCTCCTTACCAGCTCAATGAAGAGCTGCACTGCCTGCTCCACATTCAGCAGTGTCCTCATTGTTTTGACTGATTAAACAAAAAAAAACAAAAACATAAACACACTACACCAAACACTACATAACACAGAAACTATACACTCCAAACACGCTAAATGTCACAAATCTCTCAACTCTCAAAACTCGCTATCTCCGTCGCTGTCTCTATCACTGTCACTGTCACTCTTTCGCCGCCGTCCCTCCCACAACTTCCCCCTGTTCCTCAGCAACCAAATCACGTGGTTTGCCATATAATTTTGTGATTGGTTGGTGTGGTGCCTTTTTCCACCAATAGGAAAGGGAGTAGCACAGATTTTTTTGCTTGCAAACACTTCCTGCTTGTGGACACTTTCGTGAGAGAAGCCCGTTTTGACCGTTTCTTCCTGCACCAAATGCACAGCAAAGGTGACGGCAATGTTCGCAAAAAGTGTGGCGGACATTATTTATCATAAGTCCAGTTTTACTTGGCCTATCAATACGATTTAAAACCTGGTATATAGTTTGAAGGCCGCACCAACACATACGTTGGAACTGGAGTCTGTGTCTTGCTGTTACGTCACCTTAAACTGGTCACATGATTTGAACGCACCAGCGCGTCCGTCGACTCAGGAGGTGGGGCGTGTGGGTGGGCTCTGCAGTGATTGGCTCTGGTGTGCACATGGCTATAGTGGCTATGGTTGACAATGCTAGCGGAATTGGTAAATCATTTATGAAATCATTTATTAACAGTATCATTGTAGTCCAAACAAATCAGACGATGCACACCCTTAAACCACGCAGCAGCCATGTTGAAAATCTCTGGTCAGTCTGATCCTGATCTGCAGAGATATTTGAGGCACCCACACACACACACACACAGACAGACACACAGACAGACAGACAGACAGACAGAAAGACAGAGATTTCTTGCTTTTATAGAGAGAAATCCTGAGATGGCACCAAGTGATTGTATTACCTGTATAAGAGCAGGGATGTTTTGTTAAGGTGCGAGGTAAACAAGATCACATCGTCATCTGCATTTAGGGAAAGTTTATGTTCTGTCTGGCCAGTTGTTATTCCCACTATTCCCGTGTGCATCCGTATGGCTATAGCAAATGGTTTGATTGCTAGGGTAAACAAATGTGGGGACAAGGGGCACCCCTGACGCCATCCTCTTTTGAGTGAGATAGTTTCTGATATATTTTTGTTTGTTAGTATTTTCGCTGTAGGGTTAAGGTACAGTAGTTGAACCCACTTCAGAAATGTGTTCCCATATCCAAATCGTTCCAAAGTGTTAAAAAGGTAAGACCATTCCACCTTATCAAAAGCCTTTTCGGCGTCTAGAGAAAGGTGGGCCATATCTTAAGTGTCCTCCAAGCTATAATATTAATATAACAATATTAAGGACCCTCCTTACATTGTAGAACCCTTGGCAACCAATGATAAACCCATTTTGATCTCTATGCATTACACTGGGTAATGTTCCTTGTAGCCGTTGTGCTAAGTCTTTAAACAGAATTTTGAGGTCAGAATCTGTTAGACTTATTGGTCTCATATTTTCGCATCTATTGTTGAGCTTCCCTGGTTTTGGCAGTAATGTTATTAATGCACCAGTCACTTATTTGGGTAAACTACCATTACAAAATGCTTCCAAAAACATTTCTAATAGTGGTTCAAGTAATTTTGTCTTAAAATTTTTTATACAGGTGTATTGGGATTCCGTCTGGTCCTGCTGATTTTCCTGCTTTCATGTCATCAATATCGATGCCTATTTCCTCTTCCTTAAGATCTGCCTCTAGCATCTCTGCAAATTCTTCAGAGATAGTTGGAATATCCAGCTTATCGAGAAATGTCTTTTGGGCCTGGTGGTCGTATTTGATTTGGGATTTATATAGATTTTCATAGTATTCCCTAAATTCCCTGTTTATTTCAGCAGGGTCTATTATTGTATCACCATTATTGTTGATAATTGAAGTAATGTTTTTCCTTGTTTCTAACTGTTTGATCTGCCAGGCTAGAAGTTTGCCAGGTTTTTCCCCTTGTAGAATGTTTAGTTCAACATAAGCATACCTGATGCTGCCCTAGCTGCCGACAATTTATTATACTAGTGCAGTGCCCGTAGGAAATATGTGTTCCTATAGAAAAGTGGCAGGTTAAGAAGCTTTTTCTTGGATGGCCAAATGAGGCTGTGTTTGAAGGTGGAACGTCAGGGATATTTAGGTTTTTTGTGAAATCCGATATTCCAGGGTATAATTGGCGGTTTTTGACTATTTTTGATTTTGCCATTATATTTCACCTTAAAAACTATTAACTTGGTGTCATTATTTTCAGCACAACCTCACATGTGTGACTGTACAGTTATTTTTTCATTTTGACATACTGTATTAAAGGTCCCATATTATACTGTTTTTCATCAATTTCACACAGCTGTCAGAAGTCCAAAAACTCTGTACTTGATATGCATTGCCCCAAACCTATGCGTGGTCCTGAATTCCAGCTGTCTAAAAGTCGCTCTACAGAGCTCTATTCAGAGCAGTCTGTTTCTGTGCCTGCACCTTTAAATGCTAATGAGCTCCGTCTGTCAATGCCTACTTGGAGAGCCCTGCCTGCTACTCTCAGGGAGAGGATTCCCCTTGCGTTAGCAGTAGCATCCGCTAATGTTTACGGTGGGTGTAACGCTATGGCTCGCAGAGATTTTTTCGTTCAAGTGAACCAGTTTGACCCAGAATCGGACCCAGAAGGAGAGGCTCCTGAAGAAGTACAGACTCTGTGGCGGCAGCAGGACGTTTCAGAATGGTTAGTGAGTCTGAATAATGTTAGTTTGTTCGTATGTGTTGTTACAGTTACTGCCAGGTAGCTAATGGCTAACAGCTAGCGAAAGCTGTGTTTGTCTCCAACACAGTTTCCAAACTCTTGGATACTGTTCGCATCGTCTCTGTCTCCAGTCTGCACATGTTTCCAGACTTTTTACTGTGACAACCAAGCTCCATCGTAATATTATTAACATTAAACTCGCTTCAAACGCCATTGCATAGCGGACTGAAGCGGAGCTAACTAGTTAGCAGATTTCCAGCGGACTTCTCCAGACTCCTAGGCAACTGTAAATACTATCAAACCGCGGCGACACTTATCAGTGGTTCGGGTGCAGTTGCTGGGTCCGGTATGGTTGGGACTGATCCTTTTACGAGGGTCAGTGTCGAGGCAAAGCCAGCTTTGTACTGACCCTCGTTACTGAAGCAGTCCGATGTGAAGTGGTTAGCACACACACACACACACACACACAACCAAACACGAACCGCAGCCGGCACGTAGGGTGACCATACGTCCTCTTTTACCCGGACATGTCCTCTTTTGGGGGGCTGTCCGGCCTGTCCGGGGGGAGTTTATAAAATCCTACAAATGTCCGGGGTTTTGAGTTTGTGTAGCTTGCACTAAATCTTCGCATTACAGACCATTGTATTTACCATACACGTTAAATGGTTCATTTGGAAACACATTCTGAGAGGCGGAGTTCCACACCGAACCCCCGAACGTGTATTCATTCATTATAAAACAGTGCAGCGCATCAGAGCTCTCTGCTGCTCTGCCCCTCCGCTCAGTTCGAAGCAAAGCCACTGACGCGACGCACGCATGCGCTGTCTGCCGGTGAGCGAAAGAAAAGGGAGAAATGCCGAAACGCAAATGCACTTTTACAGGCGAAATGCGGAAATAGTACCCGTGTTTTCGCCAGGGTCGTGAAAAATGGGAAGCAGAGTGTACTGTCTGCAAAGCTGGGACGTATGATAGATAGATAGATAGATAGATAGATAGATAGATAGAATTACTTTAATGATCCCAGACTGGGAAATTATTTTGTTACAGCAGTAGTGAGTCCACAAATAAAACACTTTGTACATGACATAAATAGAAGGCAATATATACATAGTGTATATATACAATGCACAGTGTGCAATAAACAATAATAATATATACAACAAAATATGCAAAATATACTATAAACAATAATAATATATACAACAAAACAAAATATGCAAAATATGCTATAAACAATAATAATATATACAGCAAATCAGTAGAGAGACCAGAGTTTGTATGACCAGAGTCTGTGTCCATGGCAAACAAAGGCTCTAACGACCTAGATAAATGAATATATTGTTTATAAACGCAACTTTGTGTGAGTATTTTTCAGTATCTCCAAGAATCCTGGTTAAGTGTCTTTTTGGGAATTCAGCATATGCGTTTAACTGAGTTAGAAGCAAGTAAAAAACACTCGACCTGACCCGAAAAACCCTCAAAATTTTGCCGCATAGTAGTGTCCTCTTTTTGGGGATTCAGAATATGGTCACCCTAACGTTGTCGTTAAAAAATGAAACACAACCACTGTCTCTTCTGTTGTTCTGTAGTTCTGTAGCTGGGACAGAATACAGGCACTTATGTTGATTTTTACAACCAACAACAGAGCTACTTGCGTGTCCAGCTTTGAGCGACGACATTGCGATACGTTACGTAACGAAAGGAGCTGAATCTGAACAGCCTGTAGGAGCGCCGTGGGTAGGCTGCAGAGACCATACAGGAATCACTTGTTTTCATCAATGTGGGAGTTGGCAGGCTCAGGGAGGACCAGCTTATATATGTAGAGACCGGAGAAAACGTTTTTTTCATGATATGGGACCTTTAACACAATGGACCTAAAATCACAAAAAAACATAAAATCCGAGTAGAAAAAGTTAGATTTTTTTACTGTGAAGACCACAAATATGTTTAACAAACCATTTTTATTACTTATAATGCAAATATAAATTGTTTGCTAAATATGTGCATACATTTTAAAAATGTACAAAGTTATATGTAACTATTTACATTTAAATGCAGGCAATGCTCAGGTCTGCCTGAGCTCCTTCCAGCTGAATGAAGAGCTGCACTGCCTGCTCCACATTCAGCTTCTCCTCATTGTTTTGACTCATTAAACAAAAAACCGACTCCAATACACACTAAACACACTACACCAAACACTACATAACACACTAACTATACACTCCAAACACGCTAAATGTCACAAATCTCTCCACTCTCAATATCGCTGTCTGTACACCGACCGTCGTTGCCTGTCATTCATCCGCCGACGTCCCTCCCACAATTTCCTGTTCCTCAACAACCAAACTTATTACTTGGACACTTTCGTGACAAAAGCCTGTTTCTACAGTTTCTTTTGCACCAGACAAAAAGCAAACGTGACGGCAATGTTCGCGAAAAAACATGGCGGACATTATTTACCCTAAGTCCAGTTTTGGACATGCCAGTGCGTCCGGTCCGTCGACTCGGGAGGTGGACCGTGTGGGTTGGCTAGCGGCTAGCATCTAGCTACACACGAACATCCACAGATTCCGATTCCACTTTGTTGTCTGCGCATCACTGGATCTCCTCAGACCCGAACAGACTCGGTCCGGACTTGTTTAGTCTCATTAATCTACAACAGTCAGTTTAGATACACAGAACAGAATGGGACCGAACCGCCGGCAAAATCCCGGTCCAGCTTGCGCCGCTGCAGGTATAAATCCTGGCTACGGTGTGCAGTAATTGGCTCTGGTGCGCACGTGACTGTGGTGGCTCCGGTGGACAATACTCTCAGAATTTGTAAAGCATTTATGAAATAATTTATTCACGGTATCATTGCAGTCCAAACAAATGCGAAGTTGCACACCATTGAACCAAGCAGCAGCCATGTTGAAACTCTCAGGTCAGTCTGATCCTGATCCGCAGAGATATTTGAGGCACACACACAGACAGACAGAGATTCCTTGCTTTTATAGAGAGATTCTGCTCTTAAGAGCAACAACTTTTTTTCTACTTTCAGGGTTTTATTCCTAAATACATGCTCTCGAAGAATTTGTATTCTGGATTTTAGCTGCTGTCTTTTCTGGCGTAACTCCCTAGATTTGGATGAAGTATAACTTATGACATGTCCCCTCAAGAAGGCTTTGAAAGCATCCCACTTGACACATGCTGTTGTTTGTGTTGTATTATCCTTGAAATAATGAACTATTTCTGTTCCCATGTACTTTACAAAATCATCATCTTGTAACCATTTCTGACTCAGACTCCATCTAGATGGATCTCTCTTCCCATCTTTGTATCATACAGCACAGTCTGTGGTCCGATATTAATATCAGGAATGAAAACAGGTCAGGGGTGAAAAAGGTGAGAAGGATATGACCCCTCTCGGGGGGGGGGGGGGGGGGGGAATCCGGGAGCGTGGTCCCCTGGAAGACATTTTTGAATATTTCATATTAAAAAGCATCAATCTGATGCATTTTGAGAGAAAAATCAAGCAGAATTACAAGACAGTATGAATGTATAATAGTATCTATCTATACATGGTCACATTATGCTATATAAGAAATGAGACTGACAACTTCTCTCATGACATGCGCAACAGGACAACTTTAATAGCGCAATCTGCCGCAGAATGAAAAAAGCAAGTCCTTAAAGAGTGTGTTTTGACAAGATGAATATGGGTTTTGAAGAAGCTGCTGTCTCTCTGCTTGGAAGGAAGGTGCTGGCTACACTGTGTGTTGATGTTATGACCTGCACCTCTTTCTTGTGCACTTCTGTTTGACAGTGTGCCTGCAGTGCATGGCTGCCCTTGTTTACATAGTTAATAGCCGTTTTTATACTGGGCAGCAAGCTGCCAATTCGGCTGTACTTTTTGCCGCTAGGTCCGCGGATTTAGACAGAAGGCGGTAAATTGGAGGTCTGTTCTGGTCCGCCAATTTACCGCCTCGGAGGGTACACCTCGGAGGCTATCTAAATCCGAGACGTCGATGTGCCGGCCCCTGCGTGAGATGGGCGGAGATGTAGATGACGCGCACTGTTGTGCGACCCACAGCTGGAGAGTTTTAAAACCAAGAAACAGCTGATCACAGCAGTCAGTCCATCACTTCATCTGCGGACATCAAGATGAGCAACTGGACAGCCGCTGAGATCCAGGAGATGCAGCGTCTCCTCGGTCTCTGGAGTGGTTTGATTGTGTCAAACAAGCTAAGAACGGTCGCTACTTTCAAATTAAAAGCCCCCTGCTAAGAACCCAGTTCTAAACTCTAATGGGGTGCAATGTAAAGGTCTTATTTTGAAGACAAATTCGTCGTCTTTCTGATGGAGAATACAATGTACTTTACCTTCAGCCTCCAGTCAGTCACCTCACCTCAGCATCATCGACACGTCTTGAAAATTAGTTGTAGGGATTTTAGAAAAGTTGTTTTTATCGAATTCTAGGCGCGCACATGTTTGCAGTTCACTGATAATCTCTGGTACACCTCCATGTTTCCCCCCTTCAAAAAAAATATTTTCTCATTGGATCTACACGATTCACGTAGGTCACCTATTTTGGTTTCAAAACGGCGAATTTTGCCGAAAGGTGAGTGATTTTCATGCCTGTAATATACTGCGATTGCTACAATCCCGTAATTTTTAAACTAATGATGCAGAGATTAAAAAGTTATCTATCCGTGAGTATGTCTGATAAGTACTTGAGTGACAGGAGTAGGCGACATCATTAGGTTTCAAGTGTCTCCAGATGTCTAACAGATTTAACTCTTTAATGAAATTATGAATGGTTGTTCGAGTTTGATCAGTACCTGTAGATCTGTCTCTGACTGGATCTAGTGTACAGTTCCAGTCCCCAGCAAATATATACTCACCCTAAGTGTGAGAAATACATTTGTAAAAAAGTTGGGTTCATCTGTATTGGGGCCGTATACATCAACCAAATTTAAGTTTACTGAGAGCAGCGATCCCTGGACGATCAAATATCTACCAAATTTATCCTTTATCGGGTTTTTTGAAGTGGGGTCATATAAAGTACATATCTATAGTCGATCTGTTTCCTACCGTAATTGCCGATCAGCGCAGCCTCAGTTTGGAGAAGCAGAGAGCCGCTCCAGCCCAGACGCTCAGCTTTGTACTGCAGTGAACGGGGTCCAGATGCAAACCAAATTTTAACCACCTAAAAAAAATTATATCAGATCAAGTATACATTACATAGAGAAAATTCACACCGCTTTACATCGCCGTCAGACTGCCCTTTCTTTTGGCACTACATTTTCTCAACTGTAGAACCTCTGTATCCCTACACATTATCGCAACTGGGCCTCGCGCTCACAGATCACAGGTCACAGGTCACCTGCTGCCCTGTTGCGCTGACGGCGATGTAAAGCGGTGTGAATTTTCTCTATATAATGTACACTTGAAATGATATAGATTTCTGAGGCTGCGCTGATCGGCAATTACGGTAGGGAACAGACCTATACTTCATAAAAACCTGAACTATCCCTTTGATGTGTGTGTTTCCTGCAGAAAAACAATTTTTGAATCAGTGTCTTTCAACTTATTCATAACCTGTTTAATTTTCTCAGATTTTTGTAAACCTATGCAATTCCAGGAGGTACATTTAAGTTCTACTTTTTGAGACATTCCAAGTAATAATGAAAATTACATATCTGAGAGGATTAACATATTTAAACTCTAGCCCTAACACTCATTGAACACACTGAACAGTAGAAAAAAAATAACCCCATTCTCCCAATTAAATGGAAAGCCCCCCTAGATTTGCTTCCGGCTACTGTTGAGAACAGATCCCTGGATCAGTCCGCTCAGCCTTCTCTTGGACCGGTTTAAAACAAAAACAAAAAAGGAAAATTAGGTGTACTGTAGGTTTTACTTCTATCAGAATAGTTACTCCTGAAAAAAGTTGTATATAAGTGCAAGCTCGCCAACTGCCAGTGTTAAAATACTGACATTGTTGCAGCTTTTAATGCCAACATTTAATAAACAAACTCATTTCATATTACTTTCGTATTTACTAAAGAGTAACAAATAAAATAGAGGGCAAAGTTTGAGTGGAGTTCCATTAAAATAACAGAAATTATAGTATCTTTACGCTATTATTGCACAGCCTGCCTTAGTGTGCAAACCATCCTACATCTGCAGCAGCTTAATCAAAAACGTTCAAACTTAGTCTCCTGCTTTTTAAGGGCTTAACAGTGTATGCTGCTGTATGTAAGGACAAACTTCCCTAACTGAGTATGTTGCATAAACCTGTGCAAACATAATAAGTTACCAGTGTTACTTTAGCATGTTAAGAAAGAATATTTTACTTTAAAGGAAAGAAAAACCCCAGAGGATTTTCATGTTTTGTTGATTCCCAGTTTTAGCACTACAAGTTATATTGTTTCACAGTCTGTTGTTGCACAACAGAATAATCAACCTCACATGTGTAGGGATGCAAACACAAACATTCAGCTTACAGTCCTGTTGCTCCCTCTCTCTCAGTGTTCAACATTTACTCCTGCAGCTTCTTCTTTCACCTTTTTAATGAGGTGTTGCACCTCTGTCGGAGTGTTAAATGTGCATGTTTATTACCTACATGTTATCACCAGTTTGGCTGGGGGAAGGGTTTAAAATTGGCATCCGCTACTCACAAAAATGCGTGTAAAAATATGTTTTGGCGAGTAAAATAAATAGGTCACATGCCATTGGCAGGCTGCTGAAATTTGCCAACTTTGCTATATAACTTTCAACATAAATGTCAAACAGTAAAACAGACACAGTTTACAGCTACAGCAGATCTACTGATTGCTTTTCAAATTTCAAATTTGTCCCTTGCTGTCCACCGTCTTTCAACATTTGAAAATGTATCAAGTTGCGCAAGGCACAGATCAGGTATTGGTAAACATAATGACCAGCCACCGCTGTCAGTGTTTTTTGTGCCTCTGATTCATGTCTTCATGTCAGTAGTCCATTCATTTGTCACGACGGAACTTCATTCAAAGCAGAGCTCCACCAAACAGCCTGCAATCGTTGCGGAAGGTTATCTGTTGTGTCAGTGTTTCCCCGATATGCACTGTGCTGCTGGATTTTCAGCGCCGCCCCACCAAAAAAACAAAAAGAAAAACCCCAAACAAACATGATTTTTGTAGGTTTAATATCACGGGTGAATGGCGACTTTAAGTTGCACACAGTGAAAGCACTACACCCCAAGTTATCTTGAAATCGATTATTATTGTCATTACTGCTATTTTTATATATTTCTACAAGTCACCGTTTAAGTTGAGTGACTGAAATCCTCGTCATCCTATTCAAAGGCTGCAACAGGCGACTCATCGAACCGGCGCAAAGTTAGTTTCAGGTTGGATATTCGCAGGATATTCACTCGGGTCCAGCCGCGACTTTACTGAGGTTCGACCAGTGTCAGCAGCAGGAGGACGGTTTGCTCACCTCCAAGAGCCTCGCGCTGAATTGCTGGAAACTGATTTAGGGACCGTCATTAAATTACTTAGCATAATTAATTAATTAATTCAAAATAATTGCGTTTTTTTTCGATATTTTCCATGTCATGTGACCCAGTGACTCCAAACCAGCAGCAGATTGTATTAGTAAACTGGAGAAATGAGACACAGCTCTTTTTAATGTATTTTAGTATTTAGTATTTTTTCTCAATAGCTTCGATGTCATGTGGCCCTCTGACTTCTGAAACAGATTCTGTTTCCATAAGAAATATATAATAATAAATAAAATAATGGTAAAAAAGTTCTCAAATGCTCAAGAGGTTAACATATTTTCAAGCAGCAATGTCAACTTCTTCACTATTTTGTCTCATGTCTTAGATTCTGAAATGATTATTATTATTTTTTCTTTTTCAAAAATCTCACCAGTAGTCACCATTTAAAGGGTTATTTTTCAAATTTTCTTCCTAGTGTTGCTAGGGTTCCGACTCAGAGCGCCACTGCTACAAAAAAATCTAGGGGAAACACTGTGTTCTAAGAATTTTGGACATGTGGGTCGAACTATTTCTTTCTGCAGTCAACATCGGGACAAAAAAATAGAAAGAGACATAGTGGAGCTGTATATTTTCCTGCTTTTTTGTACTTTGCCAATCACACCTGTCTGTGCGTTCAGACCGAAAGCGCACAAAGAGGGAAATCCGCCTTGTCCACTCCGCTTAAGTCACTTAAGTCGCTTAAGTCGCTTTTGTCACCCTGTTCATTCTTGCTTCTAAATTTAAAGGGCCTGCACGCCACTCGCGCTAAACACCACCACGCAACTACTGCTGTAGCACAGCCCATCTATTTACCGACATCGTTGATCACGGAAAGTTACTTGATGGAAAGTTACTTGATAAAGTCATTAAATAGCATGCTTGCAACGCTAGTATGCAATAATTTCTCTCCTTTCTTACAAACATATTACACAATTAAAAGCTCACCAGGCAAACCAACGACTACAGCGCCCTTCTTTCACTCATCGGCCGTCTAAAATTGATCCCTGTTAGAGTTTATGTTCTCTGCCGAGCCCGAGCCCGAGCCCGACCCTGGTCGATATTTCCCTCCACTATCCTTGGGCCGGGTCGGGCCGAGCCCTTGATCAAGCATTTGTGTTCTGTATTTTTTTTTACAAAATCACCTTTTCTTCAGTGCTTTAACTGTTTCTTGTAGCTCGGCGTGTTTGTCCTCCACGGTTGATAAACGCACCTCTGCTTGCATTATCCTTTCAGTGCAGTCCACCAGTTCTTTTCTGTTTTCTTCAATGGCGTGCAGGATCCCATCATGTCTGGTTGAGAACTCGGACTTCAAGCTGTGTATTGCCGCCAGTTCCTCTGCTTTAGCTCCGGTTAGCTCGCAGCCGCTTTTCTCAAGAGTCTCTGTGCTGACGTTAGCCTCTGCTAGCTTGATTTTCCATACTTTGCGCCCTGAAGTCAGTTAACTTCACTTGCGTCTGTGTTTTCCCTCGATTTCTGTTTTCCAAGATTTGGCATAACTGCTTTGATACCTACAGTTTTTAAGTGCAGTTCTATGTTTTATATCAGGATTTATTAGGATTTTTAGCGCAACAGGGTTGAGCGTGACTTACTAGCTCGCAGTCATACTGGAAATCTCCCTTAAATAATATTTTAAATGACATATGCTTGGGTTTTGGACTGCTGTCCAGATGATTCAAGCAATGTGAAGATATGATTATGAGACACTGGAATGTTAAAAAGGTTGCTAACAAAACAATTGGGAAAATAATTAGTAGTTGAAGTCCTACCTAAGTCGATCCAGGTGGATGTCCTATCAACCTCAGATCACATACATCATGCTTATGCAGAAATAAGTGTTTTTCGCGAAAAGACAGCGTTTTCAGTGGTGGAGCGTCATGCTGCTGCCATGTGTTGGTTTTCTCCCACTGTTTTGGTCTCTTTGAGTCGACTACATTTTGGACAAGGTCTGATTTTCTACAGGACTGTGTTAGGCAGATTCTGACTGTGCATTAGTGTGAGGACTCTGGACGATTTTCAATGGATCTCTTTCAGATTGGGTCCCTAATATTGGACTTGTGAAGAGCTCTATGACCAAATAATAAGCTGCAGAGAGTAAAGCCCGGCCTGAATAAAACAACTATCCTGTAAATCAATCCAAACTATACTCATGAATTTTGTAGAAAGGAGGGTTAGAGAAAATTGAGACACATACCTCTGTATAAAGTTGAGAGATTGTATGCATTGTATAAGATGCTAATGAGTACAGATGAGTGAGTGAGTGAGTGAGTGAGTGAGTGAGTGATTGATTGAGTGGCTTTTATTCACCTGTCGACCCTTGGGCTGAATGGTGGATGGCAGGTCCTGTAGAAGTAAACCATTTATGACAGAAAGACATGGTTAACTGTGAGACACAAAGTCGCAGTTCACAGCTTGTATTAATATCCATCCTGAGTTCTCTGATCTAGAGTGGACAGCTCTAAGTTGTTGGGCCTCATGCCACATGACTCAAACAAAGAGAAGGCCTCTAGGGTATATCAAAAGCCTAACTATTAGGGCTTGAGGAGTTAAGAACAAGGGAACAGAACCGAGGCCCAAAAGGTGTGAAAAACTGTAACTCAAGGTATGATCCACCCCCAAAACTTTCACCTGGTCTCTATTGGCTGTGAGCCAGAAAACTCTGCCAGGATCACAATGACGTCACTCAGAGAATAAAGGTCAGGAGACCCCTCTGCACGTCGCATTCCCAGGGAGTGTTATGTTGTGAAGAGACTCCGGTTTCGTGCAACAGTTGCCCTAAGGGTGTACTTTGAGAAACGTTTTTCACTTTGCTTGAGCAAAGCTTCAGTTCCCTCCTCGCTGGACGAGACAGAGACTGTTTTTGTTTTGCTTTCGTTTTTGTTCGAATATTCGTCGTTAGTGTTTTGGATCCATAGAGGAACACTGCACAACCTAGTCGTTCCTCACCGCCTGCAGAAAGAAGAGATTAGCTTCAGAAGGAGACGGAAACCCCGAGGTCCGGTCCTTCCATCAGGTCGACAACGGCGCATGATAGCTGCCTGCCTTCGTCAGCTCGTAGGACTCTACAGTTGACCCCGCGCTTGAGTCCAAAGTGAGTAGGACTTTCGAGTAGGACGGGACACACGCTAGTTGCAACGAGCGACCCAAGTAAGAGGCTACTGTTTGGGAATAGAATATAATAGAAACAGAATGTAGCGTGCTTTTGTTGTGCTTATGTTTTGTTGGGAAGGGACTGCCGAGTCCTACTTATGGTTGACTGTACTATGCTAACCGTGTTATTACGCTCGCAGGAGCTCATTCAGGCTGATCCAGCTTGTGTAGTTTTGCCGCTGTGTGTGACCACAGTACATCGTATTCCGGCTCGATCAGTGGACCACTTTTTGAGGGAGAGATGACCGCTGCGTACCACATGGTTGTTGTGTAATTCTTTGTTGTCTGCAAGGCACTTGCTTAGCTTCTTTCCTTTTACTAACTCACACACCTGCACACACACACACCTAGACACACATAGTCTTATGAGCGATCTGTTATAGTCTGAAACTATAGTTAATAACACCGCTATAGATAGATAGATAGATAGATAGATAGATAGATAGAATTACTTTAATGATCCCAGACAGGGAAATTATTTTGTTACAGCAGTAGTGGTTCTGCAAATAAAACACTTTGTAAATAACATAAATAGAAGGCAATATATACATAGTGTATATATACAATGCATAGTGTGCTATAAACAATAAACAATAACAATATATACAACAAACAAAATATGCAAAACATATTATAAACAATAATAATATATACAAACAGTAGAGAGACCAGAGTTCTCTATCAGGCAGAGGTGAGAGAGTTGTTGTATAAAGTGATGGCTTGTGGCAGGAAACATTTCCTGTATCTGTTGCTACAACAGCGAAGCTGAAGCAGCCTTCCGGAGAAGGTGCTCCGCTGTCTGACCAGTGTGAGTTGGAGAGGGTGGAGAGGATTATCCATGATGGATAACAGTTTTTTCAGTGTCCTCCTCTCCACCACAGCCTCCAGAGTGTCCTGTTTGCAGCCAATCACAGAGCCAGCCTTCCTGATTAGTTTGTTGAGTCTGTTGGTGTCGCTGGCTCTGATGCTGCTTCCCCAACAAACTACAGCAAAGAAAAGTACACTGGCCACCACAGACTGATAAAAGATCTCCAACATCTTGCTGCACACGTTGAAGGATCTCAGCTTCCTCAGGAAGTAAAGTCTGCTCATCCCCTTCTTGTAAACAGCTTCAGTGTTAGATCTGGTAGACCCAGGTACTTGTAATCCTCCACCGCCTCCACATCCCTTCCCAGAATGCGCAGTGGTTGGAAAGCCGTCTTCCTTTTCTTCCTGAAATCTATCACCATCTCTCTGGTCTTGCTGATGTTCAGCCGCAGGTGATTCTGTCCAGTCCACTCCACAAAGTTGTCCACCAGAGCCCTGTACTCCTCCTCCTGTCCCTCACTTATACACCCAACAACAGCCGAGTCGTCAGAGAACTTCTGCAGGTGACACGACCCGGTGTTGTACTGAAAGTCAGTGGTGTATAAGGTGAACAGGAAAGGAGACAGTACAGTCCCCTGTGGAGCTCCTGTATCACTAACCACCGCATCAGACAGAACACTGCCCATACGGACAAACTGTGGCCTGCCTGTCAGGTAGTCAGTAATCCAGGAGATCATTGTGTCGTCTACACCCATCACCTGCATCTTCTCCCCCAGTAGCAGTGGCTGAATGGTGTTAAAAGCACTAGAGAAATCAAAGAATGTGATTCTCACAGTGCCTCCTCCACCATCCAGGTGCGAATGGGCTCGTTGCAGCAGGTAGATGACAGCTTCATCAACTCCCAAGTGGGGCTGGTAGGCAAATTGCAGAGGGTCTAGCAGGGCTCTCACCTGCGGCCTCAGGTTGGCCAAAACCAGTCTCTCCAGCACCTTCATGACGCAAGATGTGAGGGCCACTGGTCGATAGTCATTGAGGTCTGATGGTGTCGACTTCTTTGGAACAGGAACCAGGCAGGACGTCTTCCAAAGCACCGGTATTCTCTCCTGTCCAAGGCTCAGGTTGTAGAGGTGTTGTAGGACAGGAGACAGCTGGCTGGCACATGTCTTCAGGATCCTGGGGCTGATACCGTCAGGGCCTGCAGCCTTCTGCTGGTGGAGTCTCTCCAGCTGTCTCCTAACCTGGCCTGCAGTCACAGTCATGTGGGGGAGGCTGCTGGTGTCTTCAGTGGAGGACGAGGAGGTGGAGGAGGAGGTGAAGGTGGAGGAGGAGGAGGTGGAGGAGGAGGAGGTGGAGGAGGAGAGGTGCTGGACAGGAGAGCTCACATCAGGGGAGTGAGGGGGGAGGGGAGGAAGCATTCGGGGCAGTGAGGGTGTGTGGCAGTCTGGAGGTGTCAGGGAGATGACAGAAGGCTGTGAGCTGAACCTATTGAAGAATCTGTTCAGCTCATTTGCCCTCTCCAGGCTGCCTGATGACTGTCTGCCGCTCACCTTACACCCAGTGATCTGCTTCATACCAGTCCACACATCCCTCACATTGTTCTGCTGGAGTTCGGCCTCTAGCTTCCTCCTGTAGGCGTCTTTACAGGTCCTCAGCATATCCCTGAGTTCATGCTGCACTCTCCTCAGTTCTTCCCTGTCTCCAGACCTGAACGCCTTCTTCTTCTTGTTAAGAAGAACTTTCAGGTCATTGGTTATCCACGGCTTATTATTAGGGAAGCAGCATACAGTCCGGGTTGGCATGGTGATGTGTTCACAGAACCTGATGTATTCTGTGATGCAGTCGGTGATGCTGTCGAGATCCTCCCCATGTGGCTCAACGAGTGCATTCCAGTCAGTCGACTCAAAGCAGTCCTGTAGTGCATCAGCAGCCTCCTGAGTCCACCTCCTCACACTCCTAGTGTGGACAGGCTGCCGCTGAACAAGAGGGACATACTTAGGGGTCAGCAGGACCAGGTTGTGGTCAGATCTCCCAAGCGGGGGGAGGGCTGTGGGATTGTATGCATCCTTAGCATTTGCATATAAAAGATCCAGTGTGTTACAGTCTCTGGTGGGGCAGTCAACATACTGGTGAAATGTTGGGAGGGTTTTGTCCAGTGAGACATGATTAAAATCCCCAGTGATGACAATAAATGCGTTAGGATGCTGTGTCTGTATCTGGGCAACAGCGGAGTGGATGACGTCACAGACCACCGCTGCATCAACTGAAGGAGGAACATACACACCGATGATGATGGCGGACGTGAATTCCCGGGGCAAATAATAAGGCCGCATCCTCACAGTCAGCAGTTCAATGTTCGGGCTACAGAGATGTTTCTTCACGTTAACGTGTCCGGGATTACACCACCTCTCACTCACATAAAGTACAATCCCTCCTCCTTTCTTCTTTCTGCTGCTTGTCACGTCCCTGTCCGCCCGAACAGTGCAGAAGCCGGGTACCGCCATGCTGTGGTCCGGGATGTGTGAGTGGAGCCATGTCTCCGTGAAACACAACACACTGCACTCACGATATTCCCTCTGAGCCTTTATCAGCGTGGCAAGCTCGTCAGTCTTGTTACCCAGAGACCTCACATTCCCCATGACGATCGCCCCCGGCGTCTCCTCTGCAGCTCCTTCGGGACCTCAGGCCTGGTTCCGGGCAGTGCAGGTTCACACAGCAGTGCAGGTTCACACAGCAGTGCAGGTTTGCACAGCGCAATCAGCTGGTCGCGTGTGTAAACAATGCGCTCAATGACGTGCTCCTGACCCTCCGTTGCTAGGGTGAGCAAAAACATCATGAAAGTGCCTTAAAAATTTAAAAAAAGAAAAAAAAGTAAAGTGTTCGTCTTCCCTCAGTCTCTGGAGAAGAGTTGCCAAAGCTCAACGAAAATCAGAACAGAAATACAACAAAAACTACGAAAAAACTTGAAAACAAATGGGAGCTGCTGTTACAGGCTGCCACCTAGTACGGCGCCATAGCAACTATAACAAGATACGTGTGTCTAGCGATATCCCCTTTATTGACTTCAGAGGGAGACTCCTCTCGGCAGCACGACTACCTTTTTGGAGCTGTGGGTATTATCCTTCTAAATTCACCTCGCATGTAATCAAACTACACGTGAAGCCCAAAACGTCGCAACAGTCGCCTTTATTCAAACTCTGCGCACACGTGTAGTGATCGCCTTGAGTCGACACATTCACTGCCGCCATTTTTGAATCCTAATCATCACCTCGTGATTTGTGTTCTTGCATGACTTCGCCAAGTCACGTTCCTGGTTTCCTGTAGTTTGTCCAACGAGATTTCTTAAGTCACGCCCACTAATTTGTAGTCCAGCAAACGTGACTTCCCCAGCCACGGTCGGCTATCTTTGCAGTCTTTACAGACCCCCCCCTTTGACTAGTTTCAGGCTTTGAGACTTAAGGTATATCATTTGATTATTGATCCTAGATTTCAGGGTGGTGCCCCGTGTTCATTATTGAATCATAGTTACGTTTCATTAATTAACTATAATAATTATTAATAATAATATTTTAATAAATAATCAATAATCAAAATCGATTCCCAACAAAGTACAGATGTGAATGCCCCTGAGATGCACCGAGGACGCAAGAAGAAGAAAAGAAAGAGAAAGAAGAAGAGAACGGAGAAGAAGAAGAAGAGGAAGAAGTAATGTGAACGACATGTTTGGTCCTTCTTGACCTGCCTGTTAGCAGCTTCAACCAACCATTGACCTAATAACCATCATATCCCATTACAAATCGCATGCTTTTAAAAGCTGTTGCGCGAACTTCACAAATTTTGTGAAACAGCTATAAAAATTCTAAATCATTTGAGCCTTCTTCTAAAGTCAGCATTTCTTGTGATACATTTAGTTGTTTTAGTGTCAGTTTGTGGCAGCACCACTGTTGCACTGATTTCACCATATACATAACATGTATGAAAGAAGACAACGTTCTGTTGACGGTTAACATGTAGAATTTTACAGTTACATGTAACAGTAACTAATATAGGCAACTTTGTCACCTGTGGAGAAAATCCTGCAATATTGACAGTTGTTGAGTTAGGAGAAATAACCTTTGTGAACCACTGTCTACAGCACATGTTTAACTATTTGGGCTTTCTTGTAAGATATCTCTTTTTTCATGAACAAAACACTAGCCTTTTTAACATAGATACGCGCAGCCGGCTTATCCATTCACACTAGTTGGGTTCACCAATACTATGCCTCTGATACTCCCTCCAGAGGGGGATCAGTGCCGGAGCGAAATTTCACTCCTCGCCCCCTCCATGACATTCACACAGAGGCAGAGGTGGAGAATTGGCGCAGGATCCCGCATCCACACAGCAGTGTGGATGGGGCTACTGTGTCTGTTTTTTCCAGTAATATTTGTGTATATTTGCATATAGAGCGGTAAGTGAGATCCGATCACAGGTGGTCACTTGAGATGCATGTTAATGCCAGGTGGGAACTGACGGACCTAAAGCTGTCCACTTATAATCGGATCACTCAGGGAGGATGGTTACACTAGGTCTGAATTCTTTCAAATTAGTACATTAGTTAAAAAAGTACAACATTAGTTAAAAAAACATTCAGGTATGTTTTTGTGGAAATTAAACAATGCATGCACATTCATCTGCAATCTGCTCTTGCAAAATGGACAGAGGGCTGACAGTGAAAAAAAGAACACAGTAATTATATCTATTAAAGCAGATATGGCTGTAGAGCAACAAGCAAGCACAGACCAAGCAAAGCAGCCGCAACATCAGCATGACCGCAGTGTCTGTCTGAAGCCTTGGAGTAGAGACAAAGAGACTGCGCAACCTGATGAGGTTTAGTGTAATGCACAGCAGAAGCCCTGAGTGTGTCCCCTGCACCACGGAGACCACAGGATGCCTAGTGTGTTGTGTCAGCAGTGAGGCACAGCATGCAGCAGGTTTTATGAGGCACACCAATTTGTTAACTGAGATATCGGACCTGGGGGTCTTTGGCTCAAACAGATGAACTGAGGGAATGACACAGGATTGACTAAGAAGAGCTACAGCACGACCCGCCTACTGCTAATTTTACTGTTATTAATGCTTTAAAAGTTACAACTCAAATTAAACAGAAATAAACACAGATCCCGATGAACAGACAAACTTCATGGACAATAGGATAAACTGACGTGAAGACAGAGACGTAAAAATACCATGACACACCAACGTACAAATGAGACGCATTGTTGAGGGGAGAAGAGAGAAATGGTTTGGGGTCTTTCTGTACGGTTTTTCTGGGGGGACGGGGGTCCTTACCAAGATAGAACTGTTAATGCTGGAGTGGCCATTGGCAGGGGACTGCCTGGAGGTGGTAGGGGACTCTTTCTGAAATAAGACACACAGATGAGCAGCGCACAGCTACCACACACACGAACACACACTCAATCTCATACAAATATCCATGAACTTATGGCCATATACACAGAGCTCACAGAAACACACACCAGACACACACTTCTGGGCAGCAACGGCAATAGAAACCCACTACAATGCTGACGTAATGAAAAGCATCAGCAAGACATGGGTGACAACAAGATCAGCAGTCCTCTAGCGTGCACATCCTTAAATCAACACAGGGGGGCGGTAGACTTACATTTGCTGCTGAGCAACCAAGCCCATGAAGTCATCCCTTACATAGACCATCACAGCTCAATACCGCAAAAAAAAAATCTCTCTACTCTGAGAC
Organism: Diplodus puntazzo; assembly: GCA_963678695.2. Taxonomy (NCBI): domain Eukaryota; kingdom Metazoa; phylum Chordata; class Actinopteri; order Spariformes; family Sparidae; genus Diplodus; species Diplodus puntazzo. The sequence continues at coordinate 3,165,007 of OZ023164.1, forward strand.
ATGTGTTTGTGTGCTAAACTTGAGCTTATGGGGGGACTACAATAGTTTAAATATTGATGATTGCTGCATGGAAGCAACAAATTCTAAAACATGGATGCTTAACACACTTTCAACCCAGTAGCACAGGAGATCTCTACAATCAGCACAGTTTCAAGGTGGAAACCCATGTTAACTGTCACCAATTCAATATCTGGCCTAATATGGTCACAATCCCCTTCCCTCTTAGGGGGAGTCATGGTGTTGCATGTTTTTGCAGAACATTGTGCTGTCACAGTGAAACTGAACTTTAACCTTTTGGATATGAAATGTCATCACTTCATCCCTTTTATCCTGATAGACATTAGTGTGAAATTGTGTCTTTATGAGCATATGAAGTCTTGTTGTGAAATTTTTTATTTTAATAACTTCCCACAAATGTAATAATACAATGAATAATGGTCGTTGTGGTGGTTTTGTGGTTTTACAAAAAGAAAATGAATTTTGGGCTGTTTTGGGTTTTTATGTGTTTCGGAATTAATACAATCTCAGCTTTAATATATAGGCCCTGGTCAACATTCAAATGATAAAATGCAGATTAGAAATTAGTTTAGTAATGTTAGGTATGAGGCGTTTCCCCCAAACACATGTTAATTGACCGACTGAATAGAGTTTATTGACAGAGGAGACTGATTGTGGTTAAACAGAGGGAGACAGCGAGCTTGAAAAAAAAAAATTCCGGGAGGAAAACATCGCCTGACATTTAAATTCCCATTGGCAATAAAAATCTGAAGAAATCTGGATTTATTTCTCATTTGTAACACTTATCAGTCTGCAGGCAAGAATCTAAATTTATTAATTCAATTCATTTCAAATTTGCTTTATTGGCATGAATGCCACAACAACAATATTGCTAAAGCACCAAGAACCACAAAAAGAGTACCTAGCACAGTACCATCACTTGTGTGCTGTGTGAGGGATGGAAACTAGCAGCTGCCACCCGCCAAATGAGGGTGAATTTGTGTATTGAATCAGTTTACCAGCCACTTTGGTGGGTTAATTCCAGTCAGATTTGATCCAATTAATCTTAATGATCTATAGTTAAGGCACAACAGTGCGCTTTCCACGACCCTAGAGTTAGATTCGGTCAAATTATATGTTTCTGATTGGACCAAAGTGTCAGTTGGACTTCAGAAGGGCTGGAATTCCAACACTACTAGAACGGCCGTAAGAGGTCATTGTGACCGCTAGATATTCAACTCTATATTCTCTCATGCAACTACCCGATTTAGTGATGAATGCATTCATTGTGTCATGATATTTAAAAAAAACAAAAAAAAAATAATACCAAAATGTACATTTTCACAAGTTTAATTATACATTTATCCATATTCATATCATCACACATAGTAAACTGTAATTATTGCATATATTTACACCAGATTTTAATAGAGAAAACTTAGAACAAGAAAATAAACAATTAAAAATAACTTATTCGATTCTGAAACATTTTATTTTAACACAATAATATATAATAAAAAAAAATAATAATCGAAAAAGCTGGAAACGAGCTATCTAAAACAAAAAAAGAGCCGTTTTGATAACTGGTCACAGTCTACACAGATTACCTCCGCTCTCCTCGCACAGTTGCCACACACGGGCTTGTGACATTTGGTTCCGGCACTGCCTCCGCGTTCGTGTCTGCTGCTGCTGCTGTGGTCGCTTCCGCTGCTGCCCACCTTGTGCCGACTGCCGCGGCCGCTTTCCCCTCCATGTATTCTGCCCTCAGCTCCTCTGCAGCTGCTGCAGGATTTTCCTCTGGGATCTCCTGATGCTGGTGCTCCTTGAATAAGATGCAGGCATTGATCCCAGCCAGGTCGAGGATGTTATAGAAGACCGCCACTGGCCATCTTTCCGCCTTTGACAGAGTACTCCCTCGCATCTGGTCTGGGACGTCCACAATGTACTTAGTGTTGTTGTAGTACATCTCAGACTCTGGTTTTACCTTCACCTCACTAAAGGTGTCCACACCTCTGTGCACGGTGATCAGAATGCAGACATTCTTCCTCGGCTTTCCCTGGTACGCAGTCAGAGTCACATCACTTCAACACCTTTGTGTTGAACAGCTCCGCTCTGTTTCACGGAGGAGGAAATCCCATTTTTGTTTGCCCATGGTGCCAACCAGGCTATATAATACAACTATATAATAATTCACTTACAAGTAAATTTGTGGGGAAGCACAAAAAATGTAACAATGAAACCCTGCAAAATGATGTGCGGTCAACATGACCGCTTATGGCCGAAATAGGTAAAACATAATCCGTTGTGACAGTGGAGCAGAGAGTCAGCAGCTGGATTTTGCACCCATGGTCAGTAGTATGAGTAGGTGTATAGCAAACACACAAACAACAACCACAACGACCATTATTCATTGTATTATTACATTTGTGGGAAGTTATTACAATAAAGATTTTCACGTCCAACAAACGTAATAAATCCCTGCAAACGTAATAGTTATTACATTTGGTTGAAATCGCATGTTACGTTTGTAGTAGGCAGTGGCTATTATACTTGTGGAAAATGTATTACATTTGTGGGTTTATTACATTAAATGCTGCAGATATTTATTACGTTTGTGGTTTTGTTATGTTTGCGGGCATTATTACATTGGTGGGCGTTTCAAGCCCTAGTGGACTTATTATACTTAATTTAAAAATATTAAATTGAAGATGTTCCTGTTATTTTGTCCACCTTTGTAGTGTGTGAGAGTTTGTACAGTTGTGGTGGTCTGTGGGCAGGAGCAGGGCGGGATCACACAGAGAGGTGTGGCTCATTCCTGGACCAGAGGGGGAGAGGGAGGTTCCGGTATCTTCGTTGTGAAATTGGTGTGCTAAATATCTGACCCAGCCCCAGCAAAACACAGCAAAACACACACACACACACACACACACACACACACACACACACACACACCACACACAACATCCTTTGGTTACATGCACACACACTCAGTATGGCGAGCAGTTAGTAATATGATCGGCAGATCACAATCAGCCGTGAAGAGGAGGAGGTGTTACCTCACACGAGGAGCCCTGCATCCGGTAACTTGGCACTATTTTGAACGTGATGCTGCCTCTCATCTCCCTCTGTGGACATGGACACATACACAAGTTTGGTCCTGTCTTAGTTCAGCATATGAGATTTTACAGAATAACAGTCTATCGCAACAATTTAGCACACACACACGCACTTACCAGCATCTTCTGCAGCTGCTCGACAGTCTGGTTGGCTACACTGATGCTGTTGATCTCCCTGATCTCATCTCCAACATGCAACGTTCCTGAAAGGAATGGACTACTGAGCTTTGACCAAGAGACAAAGGAGGATAAAGACAAATGTATGATCGAAACCTTTTCAAAACTGTGCTCTGTTGCTGTTTTCCCCCTCAAATCTACAGTACAGAAAAGCCTGCTTTGTAATCAAGATGGCTTTCCTGCCACAACATCATAGACTAGTCAAATAATGCCACACTGGGTTTCCGACGCTTTGGCAATGTAGCACGGGTCGGCTGCCATCCCAAAGCACCAGTTTTTGACAAGTTGGGAATTTTAAAAAAAAGTTCTGACAAATAGCACTTTTAACAGAAGAAAATCTAAAATGTTCCTATCCTCCTTCTTCCTCCTATAGATTTACATTAATAATGATATGATGTTTCATGCAAACTTAAGCTGTTTTTCCATCTGAATGAAATATTGACACAGCCATATAAGTGATATGGTGCCCTTTGACATTAGATGTGAAAGTGTCAAAAAGATCGTAAGATAAATCGTTCCAGGTGTCATAACGAACAAAGCTGTGCCCTATAGTAAATACTAAGAAGAATATATTGTGTTCTTAATCTCCAATAATAATCCAATTTGAACTTCATTCCTTATGATTTTTAAAACTTTTACTAATTTTTATTACTAATACAATTTTTCATGCTCAAATTTAGCTGATATTTATTTTGGACTTAGACGCTCTTACACAGGCTTATGCATTACCTATTTCACTGTTATGCAACTATCAGCAGGTGGTTGTTATACAGCTTGTCCACTAGAGGGCATTCACACATGACCAAAAACTGATAGCTTTCTTGCTAAGTAATAATTTACCTTAGACAGTGGTAAGCCCTGTGGCGAAAGATACTGCTTTCTGAGTTTGTATCATTAGACATTAACAATTGCACATTGGACGTGAGGTTATAATTAAGATTTTTTTTTATTATTCTTCATCCGATGTTACAAAAGCATCTTATTTTCTTGTGTGTTTAAGCCAGAAACTATCAAAGACCAGATCTGCTCAACACTAACTTTGTTGTTATTTCTGACGTCAAACCTCTGTCAACATAGCATTAAGTTAACCACCTAGACAGATGTGGCAATAGTGCACATATTCTCTATTAGATAAAAGTGTAGATCCTTGTGTAAAAAATGATTGAAATATCCAGGTAGAGGGCTGCGGGGTCTCTGCAGATACGACACACAAACACGCGTTTTCTCCCCGTACCAGTCTCCCTCTCTGTCTGTTTCACTCTTCTTATGTCTTTGTTTTGCCTATCTACGTCTGCTGTACTTGATATGCACAGATAGGTTGAAATAAGTCCAGTGATGTTGGGAAGGTGGAGTGTGGTGATGTGTGCGGCGCATTAAAAAATGACACCTTTGCACCTAGCTATTGTCAATCAAAAACATACAGTGTTTTTTTTCTTGCTGCATAAGTGCTTAATCCCAGTGCTCTTCAGTGCAGTGCTAGAGCATTTCTGTCAGAATAAAATGCTATGAATATGGCGCCCAAGAGCGAGATTCACTCACATGGAACTTTAAAAATCGCCATTGGATTATTTTTCCACTATTTTAATCATATTCAACACTTTTTTGTTGGTTTTTCAGAAGAGCGTATGCAAATGTAACTATTTTACAAGGCATGGCTCTCTGTTCACATTTGGTTTGTTGATCAGTCAATGAATAGTGAACCTGATTTTTTATAGAATGTAGAAAGCATTTTATCAAATGACTCTTATAGTTTTGGTGTCGGCATACATGTGAGCTGTAAGAATGACCTAGTGTACCTTGTCTGTGGATCATTCCTCCGTGCATTATCCTTGCAACGATGCAGTGGTTTGAGTCATTCATCTTCAGCGTGATACCCTGCATGAATTAACACACAAACACATGCAAAATTAGAACCAGTAGATGATACAGTGAATGAGATCTTAACAATAAGGGTTAAGTGTTATCTCAGTGGAAATGTATGAGTGAGTCCAGCAAGTTTGTTTAACTGTGTACCATTGGCTCATCTGTATTCTTCTGGAACTGGACCAGGCGAACTCTGGTAACGTTCTCCAAGTCCATGTCTCCGTTGGTGCTCTCTGGGGAGTCTCCGTTTAGGTAGGGCGAGGTGGGTGGAGGGGTCACCCTCAGAGCCTCGTCACTGTAAACCTCATGGGCCACGACGTCGTGGGCCTGCAACAAGGCCTGTGGACACGCATTAAAATGAGGCCATGCTCAGACTTTATATGGAAACAAATACAGTGGAATATGCACAACCAAATGTATGTGGAATGACAGGATGCCTTGGCTATAGTTTGGGGTTCAAGTGTGAAGAAGTCCTCTTTCAGACATCTAGAAACATTTCCTGGATCTGTCCCTTTATCTGGATTTGTACCAAAATTTATGGGACCTATTCTGGGCGAGATCCACCCTCCACTGAAGTTTCATGGAAATTCATTCAATAGTTTTTGTGTAATCCCACTAGCAAACCAACTTGATCTTTTTTTTTTTATTACAAATATGGAATACACTTGCAAGAATAACAATGTGATAATCACAAGACCAAAGTTATCATTAGGGCCCGAACACTAACAGTGCGAGGCCCTGTTGAATCTGTCCGGATTATTATTCGGGACGAAGCATTGACCAGTGCGAGGCTCTATTGAATCTGTTTGGATTATTATTATTATTTATCTTCCATGGAAGACATGCACATTTTTTAAATTTGGTATGCCATTTTGATATTCGCTGCCATTTTGAAACATTTCTATACCTCGTACTTTAACAAACTCCTCCTACAGATTTAACAACACAGACTTCACATTCAGTCAGTATCTTCCTCAGACCTTGAAGAAAAGTTATCAAAAGCTTTCGCCTATGTCGTAGCTGGTGGGCGTGGTGGTGCGGTCCATTTTGATGCTTCGCAATAAAGCATCAAGTCCTTAACTTCAAAAACTTCAACATACAATTTCCCATCGACATCAAATTGATCACACATGTAGAGAGTGTCGCCCTGAATAGGTCTATGCATAAATATTGTGTCATATCCATAGCACCACCCACTGGACACATGAAGTCAGACAAATATCATCTGATTTGCATGAAATTTGCTGGTTGTTTTCTCCACATCATACACTACAATTTGACATGCAAGTAACATGTGAGCCCGCCCTCCAACGGTGGCGCAGCCCGACGTGCTTGAAGCGAGGACCTGATCGTCGCTACTTGGAGATTTAATTATTATTCATCTCCCTTTTGACGGCACATTTGGTGACCAGGGGCCTCATTTATAAACGTTGCGTACGCACAAAAGAAGGTGTACGCCACTCTCTACACACACCGTGGGATTTATAAAAAGAGAACTTGATGGGAAAATGTGCGGTCCTCCACGCAAACTCTGACCCATGCGTATGCACATAAGTGGGGCAAGGGAAACTGCGCCACTGATGGCAGAAGAAAGAAACGGGAGAAACTGTGTGAAACTGATACTGATCGTGTAAAATAAACAGTAATATTACCTCTCACGAACAGTCTTTTTGCAAGACATGGATAAAAAAAAAAAATACAATGAATAAACAAACATACTCTCTGGAGTGCACATGGGAAACATATGATTTAGGACAATGGTAAGACAACAGTAGGACAAATTATGTTTGTACTGATATGAATGCAGTTTAATATATTAATATCCTATATCATATAGCCCCTTTCGTTTCATCTCTCTGTTTTCAATGCATAACGCATAAAACACTTTAACTGTGTTTTGTTGCCATATAAATACAGACTATAATTATCTTATATTGTTAGTCTGAAGGACTGTTAGCCAATCAGGGTAATTCTCACACGTGTAGCAGATATTACCTAATAGATGGGTATATAAAGGCATGTATTCACAATGCGTTATGGCGCACAATGGCTGCTTGGAGGATGAGGCAAACGGACGGATACGGAGGGAGCGGAACGTCAGAGACCAGCAAGATCCACTGGCCAACAGTGATGAGTGGCTGATGAGCCGTTTCTGACTCCCACGAGCTGTCTTCCTGGATCAATGTGCGGTATTGGGCCCAGCGTTGGAGAGGAGCACCCACAGAAACCACGCCGTGCCGGTCCAGCTTCAAGTGCTCAAAACACTTGGGTTTCTGGCAACCGGTACATTCCAGAGGGAATTGGCTGACAGATCAGGGATATCCCAGCCAACCTTTAGCCGTGTCATGCCAGACGTGTTAGGAGGTATAATTGGTTTGTCGCAGCAGTACATAAAGTTTCCTTATACGGTGGGTGAACAGGCAAATAAAAAATCACAATTTGCATTAATGTCCGGTTTCCCAAATGTAATCATTGCCATTGACTGCACTCATGTTGCTATAAGAGCACCGAGTGAGAATGAATTTGCTTTCATTAATCGTAAGCATTTTCATTACCTCAATAGGTTAGGGTACTCATATGTGATGCAGACATGTTCCTTACAAATGTAGTGGCTCAGCGGCCTGGGTCAACCATGATTCATTCGTACTGAGACACAGTAGAAAGCCACCCATCACGTACAGCGCCGGCCTCCAGTCTGCGCTGTACGTGATGGGTGGCTTTTAGGTACGGCTAATTAATGTGGAAATCCTAAGACTTGCATTTTTTTTTTTTGCTAGTGTTTAACCCGTTCACCGACCTTGCAGGCGACAGTGGATACCCCCTCAAGCGGTGGCTGCTCACCCCTTTTCCCAACCCACAGAGCGCAGAGGAGAGGACCTATAATCTGCGCCACAGCCAGGCACGCACTGTTGTGGAGCGCACCATCGGGCTCCTGAAGGGCAGGTGGCTGTGTCTCGACAGCACAGGAGGAACGCTATCTTACAAGCCCGAGAAGGTCTGCACTATAGTGAGAGCGTGTGCTGTGCTACATAACGTGGCACAGCTAAAAGATGTGGCCTTGTCCCCTGACACTGATCGTCTTGGCCCCAACCCGGACCCCTATCCCCAGGCATTTGAGCCAAACGCTGCTGCTGTGCGCCAGCGTTTGGATGTGATGCGTCGCTTGTAAAAATACAGGTATGAAAAAAAATTCAAATCAATCATTTATTTATGAATCCCTTCATGGTAACGTTAAGCTCGGAAAGGACATTTTTTATCTCCCGCAGTTTCTTGGCAACATAATTTATTGCAGTGATTGTGTCTCTCTGCATCTGCAGGACTGCATCTGTGAGGACATGGACGGAGGGCTGGGATGCACGAGGTGCAGTGAAGACGCTGGGCGCACATGCCTCAGCTGCAGCACCGCTGACCTCACTTGGACCCGCAGCAACTAAAAGAAATTTTTTGAATAAAGTCACTTGTTTTGTGAACGGAGTCTCAATTGTTTCTGTACATAAATGTGTGAACAAAACTTGAATGCATTAAGTTTACACTTAATCGGCATCGGTGTCCCCGTCCACCTCCGTCACCACTCCACTCAGGAGTCCCCGATGGTCCCCGCCAGTTTTTCATCCAGTGGGGTGAGCTCCGGTTGGCCCGTTCCCCCGCCCGTGGCACAGACGCTCTGCCTGTGTGACGCCAGGCGCTTTTTTGCGTCTACTTTTATATCACACCACTTTTTTTTTTACTTCGGCCACACTCCGACTTTCTGAGGCAACAGCATTGACATTGTCCACCACATGCTGCCACTCCAGTGCCCTTTTGGCATTGGTGACCCCAACACTGTGTCCACCAAATAAAACAGCCTTCTGCTTCTCCACCTCCCCGACAAGAACTTGCACCTCACACTGAGTGAAATTCCGCTTCTTCGCCTTTCTCTCTGCTTTCGGCATGCTTTCGGTCATGAATCAATATTAATTAGGGCCGTTTCTCTGAATATTTATAGGCAAATATGGGCGTGGTATGACCCGCACACAGGTGCGCCACATTTAGAATGGATTGTGATTTATGAAGGAAAATCGGTGTAGGACGTGCACACTGTTTTATAAATCAGGATATTTTTGTGCGTACGCACTTTCTGTGTTTCGTGCGTACGCAACTTTTTGACGTCAATCCTACGCACAGTTTTATAAATGAGACCCCTGAAGATACCCCACAACTCACCAAACTCGTAAAATACGTGGCATCTGGCCAAAATTGCAATTTCATTGGGTGTGGGTGTGGCAAGTGCCCCCTGGAATATTTCATACTTTACAAACATTAATGTATCATGACCACACAAACAAAAAACGTCGTAGGACCCATTTGCTCATTCCAACTGGAAGTCGTCCATTTAGAATTATGATGCCATTTTGATTCTTTTCCATGTCTCGTACTTAAATGAACTCCTCCTACAGATTTAACACCACAGTCTCATCCTCAGACCCTGAAGATGAAAAGTTATCAAAAGTGTTCGCCTACATCATTCTTGATTGGCGTGGTGGTGCGTAGTGCTGGGCGGTATGACGAAAAATGTATATCACGGTATTTTTCAAAATTCCTACGGTTTCACGGTATATGACGGTATTTTTTTTTCATGCATAATCAGGTGTTCACAGCATTTTCTACAGGTTGAGAGAGGAATTACTAGCCCCTTTTAGATAGAAAAGGCAGCACATTTGCTGCAAGGTAAAGGCAGCACTCTGTCTATCTTTAAGGGAGATGTGATTTTCCTCTCTCAACCAGTTTCTCATTCCTTCTTTCCCAAAAAGCTGCCACTGGGGTCGGCGTAAACATGTGACGTGACGTGAAGCACGAAGTTCGGTGTGAACAGTGACGTACAACATATGTATCGGTAGAAATGTGGCGACACTTGATATATTTATTTAATTATAGATCCGTGGCCCATATTCTCGCCTCCTCAGTCAAACACACGCCGATGTTAAACCCCCGCTAGTAATGGAAGCGTGTGGCCTAGCGCACCACCCCCTCCGTTAGCTGCCTCAAGCAACAGACAGCTAACAGGAAGCAGGTGGAATTTGTCTTCAAAATAAGAGCTTTACATTGCACCCCATTGGAGCTTAGAACTGGGTTCTCAGCGGGGGGCTTTTAATTTGAAAGTAGCAACCGTTCCTAGCTTGTGTAGCGGACACAACCAAACAGTTACAGAGACGAGGAGATGCTAGCATCTCCCGCATCTCAGCGGCTTTCCAGTTGCTCATCTTGACGTCCGTGGGTGAAATCATGATCTGCAATGTCTATCCTATCCATCTTCACCGTAACACAACACCAGAGCACTACTGTTTACCCTCGCAGTCGCACCATACCTGTTTAGCAGCGCAACATTGAAAAGGGTCGGTCTGAAACAGTGTCGCGTGGTGCAGCATAGCGTTCCGAATGTTGTGTATTCAAATACAACGGTATGGCGGTATATTAAAAATTCATATCATAACGAAAATATACACCGGTTTTCGGTGTGAACCGGTATACCGCCCAGCACTAGTGGTGCGGTCCATTTTGATGCTTCGCCATAAAACACGAAGTCCTTATAACTTCAACATACAATTTACCATCTACACCACACACATGTAGAGGGTGTCGCTCTGAATATGTCTATGCATCAATACTGTCTCATATCCATAGCACCACCCACTGGACACAGGAAGTCTGACAGACATCATCCCATTTACATTTGCTGGTTGTTTTCTACAGATCATACACTACACTTACGTTTATATTTATCAGATGCTTTTGTCCAAAGCAACTTACAAATATTTATACAGTAATGGAGGTGGCTACCATGTAAGGTGCCGACCAGCACATTAGGAGCAGTTTGGGGTTCAGTATCTTGCCGAAAGGACACTACCGATAACGAGACACTGGCTCTACCCCTGAACCACAGCTGCCCCTTGCCTCCGAGAGGCAGCGTGTGGAATATTTTAGGTTTAACTACAGATGACACAATTACAAACAAATATAAGCGTGTTTGCTGATACAAATTTGACGATTTACCTGACAGAAACAAGTGGAATGTCAAATGTACCTACTCGTCTCGCCCTCTAACACTTGCAATGCAACTGCAATAATGTTCTACATTTGACTCAAAATTGAGTTGTCCTGAACCCCGAAAATATTGCCTTACTTAAGGATAACACCAAGGCACATGGACAGTATTATCTTCCAGTCAAGCCACAAAGAGATCAAGGACCAGTTAGACTTAATTTTCACCACTAAAGACCTCAAGGATTTTACATCACTGCTTGTTTCTGTATTCTACTGTAGTTTTTCCACAGGTGTCTCTGTTCTGTAGCCCTTCTGACTGTCTCAGCTTAATCAGGATGTTTTGTGTGCCTGGTGCCTCACACCCAATGTTCCACTCTACTTTTCTGACAGCCACAGAAGCCCTTGAGTGGCACTTTAACAAACCAGTCCCAAATTCAGAAGACAGCAATCAAATCTCCACAAAGGAAAAATCTGTCAGTCTTCCAGTGTCATGCAAACACTCACACCTGCACGCATGTACACATGCATGCACACATGCATAAACACACACACATGCATGCACACATGCACAAACACACACACACACACACACACACACACACACACACACACACACACACACACACAAACACAAGGAAGGAGAGCAGATCAGAGAAGCAGAGACATGAAGGCGATGGCAGCATCTCTAACTTCCATGTCAAACTACATCACACACAAAAGAAACTTCAAGTTCCATGACTTAGAGGAAGTTAAAAACTGTGTGTGTGTGCGTGTGTGTGTGTGTGTGTGTGTGTTTGTGTGACTGCTCCCTAATGACGACAGGGTTAAAGGGTTAACTAATCCTTCCAGGCCTTGGGTAGATGGTTTAACTGTTGTTTGTCAATTAATAGTTAATGGAAACTACTCTTAAAACCACTCAGGGGTTCTTTGTTGTTTTTGTACAGAAGTAACTAACCAGATCAAAAATGTTCATTAGTCAGCTGAAGAGGATTTTTTTTCTTTTAACCTTTGGACAGAGCTGAATCCAAGCTAGCTTTCCCCTCTGATTCAAGTAATTTCCACAGGTATGTGTCTTTTGTGATAAAAGAAATATTTGATATTTTGGGAATACAATTATTTGCTTTCTTGTTACTTCAAAGGAAAAGATTGATATCACTCTTATATCTGTTGGTTGAAGATTAAGCTTTAGCCAGCTGCCAGTTGGTTTGACTTTGCAGTTGCCTAGCAACCTCACAGTGACAACAACCCTTGCTGCCTCTATCAAAGATTTAAAACCACAACTTCATTTTTACACCGTGTTTTCTTTTCAAATAAGCAAACAAGGTACATGTCTCAGTGAGCTTAAAGTGAAACTCTCGCCAAAATGCAACCTAGGCTTTTTTTTGTGAATGTATATGAGTCAAACCTTCGTGTAAAAGCATAATTATGACAAAAGAAGCACTTTTAAGATTGACCCTATTTTCGTTTTCGGCTCAAACTTATTTTCAATGGGAGTGCATGGGGCACTTTAACGCTAGCATAAAAATCGCTATTTTTAAAACACTAAGAAGGCTCGACAGAGTATGAACTTTGCTCGTAGTATCACCAGGGTCTCTACACATGAACACAAGCATTGAGAATATTGTTTGTGTACACAGAGTTTACTGAAAAGAAAGTTTTTGAACAACTCACGTTAGCAGTAGCTTCTTCCTCTAGCCGTCGTCATGGCAGCCCAGACGAGCCTTCTAAATGTTTTAAAAATAGCAATTTTAATGCTAGTGTAAAAGTGCCCCATGCACTCCCATTGAAAATAAGTTAGAGCCGAAAACGAAAATACGGTCAATCTTAAAAGTACTTCATTTGATGTAATTATGCTTTTAAACGAAGGTTTGTCTCATATACATTCACAAAAAAAAAAACAGGTTGCATTTTGGCGAGAGTTTCACTTTAAGCAGTGCTGATAGGTTTGATAATTTTCTTACTTCTGGACAGAGCCAGACTGACTCTTTCTCCAATTTCAGTCTTTTGCTCAGCTAAGCTAATTGCCTCTTGGCTTGAACAGACATTAGAGTTTTTATATTATTATCTTCTCAACTCAATCTCAGAAAGAGAGAAATAATCATCTTTAACTAAATGTTCAACAATTTCAATTTTTTTCTTACTTAAAAACATTCCAATCCACTAAAACACTCAGAAACAAAACAAAGAATCAAATATTTTGTGTGGTATTGCGTTCACTTTGCTCTAACTTGAACTTGTTGGAATGTAGCACACAATGGCGCCTCTTTTTCTCCACCCATGTCAGTTTATGCTTTTGTAGCACTATGAGGGAGCCAGGCCTCTGACCGGACACAGCACATCGCATCAGACACACCTTACTGACCACCATCTACACCTCCCTTCCTGTCTCACTTCACAGTCTGAGGAACTGTTCTTTGACTCACCATGAAATGTGGCTGGGTTAGTATCCGTCTGAGTTCTTTAGCTTCGTGGTTCTCTGGGTAGCAGGAGATTTCTTCCAGTACCTGAAGGTGAAGGGAGATAAAAAGCATCATAAAAGTTTCTTCTTAAGCCACATTAGCTCTTCTTCTTCACACCCAAATCACGCATACATACACATTCATACCTTTGCACCCTACTTTACCTGCTGCAGCTCAGACAGCGCGTGAAGAGGGACCCAACCACCTTACAGTCCCCTTAAAAGTTCCCCTGACACCGCCTCCAACATCTCTACAGCCAGTGTGAGAACAACTTTGGATGCCACTCAGTGAGTCAAGGAACCCGGTCAAGGCTTTGCCCCTCCTCCTGCCCTTTTGACGAGACTTTGTTTGATGTCAGCTCCAGTTATGTTGCGCCTGACTGGTGAATGTGGCATTGTAGAGGTGAGGCCTCTTAGGGGGTGTATGAGTACTACTGAAACCTGCATTGTGAAGTTATGATGCACTCTCTTCTTTAAATTAGCCTGTCAGTCAGACAGGTGTGCTCTATAAGAGTGTGTGTACATGTAGGTGTTCACCACCTCTAAACTCTAATCATCAAATTCAGCCTACTATTATGCTCAAGAGCATTCATTAGCATATCCAAAGCATATACTACAACCAGCTTGTACTGAATGCCAAAAGGAGAGAATGGGCCCTATTTAGATGGTCTATAGCGTTTAGGTGTTTAGGGAATGTCCAAGTCCAGTTTTGCTAGTAAATGGTGTATTTAGTATTGAGACTCTGTATTAGTCATGGGTGTGTTTTGGGTGGAACATATATCAAACCAATCCGAGTGTCGTCTCCCATTTCCTTTAAGAGCCAGGTGCTTCAGGGCCTGGCACATATTAAACAGTAGCACTTGTCCCATCAACAACTCTGTTTGATTGGATATAACAAATACACTGATATGAAACTGAGGAGGAGGAGGATTGCTGCTGTGTGTCCCTCTGTATGTGCGTAATTCTCAGTCTGAGGATCAGGCAGGAGAGGTCAAAAAAGCATCATCCTGATCAATAGCTGGTGGGATGAGACGGGAAAAATAAGTCCTTACTGCGGAAAACATTAATGACATTACCTGCATTACCTCCAGCGGAAATGTGTGGATAAGCACGAGGAACAGCTGATAAACCTTATTGATGATTTAAAACTCCTGATTTGCTGACAGGATCAGTTAGCATTTCATGTTGGTTTGGTTGCTTAAATGTGCCATGACATTTGTTACAGTACATTACTGCGTTTATGAAATGTTTAAATTAACTGAAAGCAGCATCTCAAATCATAAAATCAGAGTGTAGGCATGGTGTGAGTAGGCCGGCACATCATAATACTGTCTGGGCGTGAAAATTACAACTGTGTCGGTCTGATGCTAGCAATGACACTTGTGTTTCACTTTGCGCCGCCTTGCGCCGAGCGTACGATAGCACCCTTTGTGTTTTATTCTCAAGACCATAATTACAATTTGAACTTCCTTGTGATCCACACATAATAATATAGTAATGTTACTGGCATAGAGAGAGTCTAGTCTTATAGTACATGGGACTTTGGCTAGAAAGCAGTCTCACCTCTAAACAACACGTGGCGCAACTGGCAAAGAGATTCAGTACGGGAGATATATCGTCCTCATCACTGTCTACAGTAGCCTGGTGTTCACAAGCAATAAGAAAACCACTATGCGTATTTATACAGGTCTCCTGCAGAAGCTGCCTCAGTACATGACCTCCCTTCTCACATCTGAAACCATTGTCCCCCCGAGCACATCTTAGGTCTGTTTAACCATAGTTTCCCCTCTGGTAAATATCTAACTTAGGAAGACTGCCTTCCATTATTTTGCATCTTATAAATGGAAAGGAATACATATGTATACACTATAAAGTATTCACTCACCCATCCAAATAATTGAAATCAGGTGTTCCAATCATTTCCATGGCCACAAGTGTATAAAAGCAAGCACCTAGGCATGCAGACTGTTTCTACAAACATTTGTGAAAGAATGGGTCACTCTCAGGAGCTCTGTGAATTCCAGCATGGTACTGTGATAGGATGCCACCTGTGCAACAAGTCCAGTCATGAAATTTCCTCGCTCCTAAATATTCCACAGTCAACTGTCAGTGGTATTATAACAAAGTGGATACGATTGGGAACGACAGCAACTTAGCCACGAAGTAGTAGGCCACATAAAATGATGAAGCGGGGTCAGCGGATGCTGAGGCGCATAGTATGCAGAGGTCGGCAACTTTCTGCAGAGTCAATCGCTACAGACCTCCAAACTTCATGTGGTCTTCAGATTAGCTCAAGAACAGTGCGTAGAGAGCTTCATGGAATGGGTTTCCATGGCCGCGCAGCGGCATCCAAGTCATACATCAGCAAGTGCAATGCAAAGTGTTGGATGCAGTGGTGTAAAGCACGCTGCAACTGGACTCTAGAGCAGTGGAGACGCGTTCTCTGGAGTGACAAATCGCACTTCTCCATCTGGCAATCTGATAGACGAGTCTGGGTTTGACGGTTGTCAGGAGAACGGTACTTGCCTGACTGCATTGTGCCAAGTGTAAAGTTGGCTGGAGGGGGGATTATGGTATGGGGTTGTTTTTCAGGAGGTGGGCTTGGCCCCTTAGTTCCAGTGAAAGGAACTCTGGATGCTTCGGCATACCAAGAGATGTTGGACAATTCCATGCTCCCAACTTTGTGGGAACAGTTTGGGGATGGCCCCTTCCTGTTCCAACATGTCTGTGCACCAGTGTACAAAGCAAGGTCCATAAAGACATGGATGAGAGAGTTTGGTGTGGATAAACTTAACTGGCCTGCACAGAGTCCTGACCTCAACCCGATATAACACCTTTAGGATGAATAAGAGTGGAGAGCGAGGCCTTCCTCTCCAACATCAGTGTATGAGCTCACAAATGCGCTTCTGAAGAACGGTAAAAAATTCCCATAAACACACTCCTAAACCTTGTGGAAAGCCTTCCCAGAAGAGTTGAAGCTGTTATAGCTGCAAAGGTTGGACTGACATCATATTAAACCCTATGGATTAAGAATGGGATTTCACTTAAATTCATATGCGAGTCAAGGCAGGTGAGCAAATACTTTTGGCAATATAGTATATATATGTCTCTCGTCCCACTGGCCAATTTGCATTTTTTTTAACCTTACTTTCTTTATGTCATGTTTTATCCTTTCTCAGGTCTCTTTGGGTCATTCCATACTAACTAACCTAACCCCTACCATTTAATTTCATGAAAAATGTTACTACAAAAACTACCTACAAAAAACGATTTAACATAATATATCAGTCATGAAAATATAAAAAATTGCCATTTTAAAGCATTAGGATGATAATAATGATGATGATGATGATGATGATGATGAAGGGTTTTATTTAGGGCTGTCAAAGTTAACACGTTAAGAACGCGTTAACGCAACGTCCTCTTAACGCCGTTAATTTTTTTAACACGCGATTAACGCTCAGTATAAAAAAATGCGCATTGTATGATTTACGGCCGTCAGTGGCACCTGTAGTCTTGATACAGAGGGTGGCAGAAGAAGAAGAAAGGGAATCAGAAGAAGAAGAAGCAGGGCTGGTGGTTCGTTAAAAACACGGCGGACTGAAAAGCAGCACTCGCTGCAAACTCCTCGTCTCTGCTGTCACTCACGGTGGCGGGCATTTGTTTCTCCATCGCCCTGATCATTTTGCGGGACACTCTCTCGTGGCATGCCCGTTTGCTGATAACTCATCCCCGCATGCTTATCTCAGGCTCCTCGCTAGCCTTCTTCCTCCCTCCAGCAGGCAGCCTGGCCCTGCTGCTGTCCTCCTCAGACAGACGCTGAAGCTCCGTTTCTCTCACTCTCTTGGGGTCGACGTCTAGACGTCTAAACGTCTAAACGTCTAAACGTCTAAACGTCTAGCAGCAGCTTCTCCCGAGTTTTCCTCTGCATATATAACGACAGAAAGTTTGAATTTCAAGTCGTGCTTTTTATTGTTTTGCTGCACCGGAGCCATGGCGATCATCAGTGTGATACTGACTGACAGAAAGCAGCACACTGTGTGAAAAAGGTGAAGAAGAAAAACGTGCAGTGTCAGTGGACACCACTTGCAAGCCAAACAGACGGCAGATGCAGAGAGCCCGTCGCCCCCCCTCGCCAAAAGCAGACAACCCTGGATTTATTTTCCTGCATGATTTGAAGTGTTGAATAAACATTTTCATAATGCAAGCATATTTGCCCTTTCTTATGTTGTTAAAAGTATTAAGAACATGAAAAAATACATTAAGGTACATTTAGAACAGAAAAAAATGTGCCAAAAAAATTGCGATTTAATTTAATCGCGAGTTAACTATGGACAAAATGCAATTAATCGCGATTAAAATTAAAATTAATCGTTTGACAGCCCTAGTTTTATTATATCTGCAGTGAATAGGAAAAACTTAAAAAAAAAAAAGTTTAAAAAACAAAGGAATCCTTCTTGGGAAAATCTACAGTCACCATATCTTAAAAGGTGTGTTTTCAGGTCGGAAGCTGAGGCACTCACATTTTCATGCAGGACTAAATAACTTGATCAGATATAATGGAAGTATATTGATGCTTCACAGAATCAGAATGTGGTTGCAACAAAGTGAAAAGTAGTGGAGATATGAATTTCTGAAAATGAATGATTCTTCATTCAGGTAAAATGATGATGATGATGGAAATTTATTGTGATTCATTTGATTACTGTATATATGTGGCAATGTATTTCCATGAATATATTTTTTAAATTTTCTTTAAGGTTTCTTGGATGATAATTACTAATTTCAGTGAAAAAATAAGCACTTGCTGGTTGAGAGTACAATCATAAAAAAAATGATTAAATTTAGCTCTGACGGCTGAACTTCAAAATCATAACAGAAGGATTATTTGGATTCTGCGCAAAGTTGGCATGGGATGACCCTTTTGCCAAAGGGATCTTGAGCACAAAACAGAGCAGCTTGAACGGTACTTCACTGCCTTAAGTACTGGTCAAAAGTTTACATACACTTCCAGTTCCTCATTTTTTTTTTGTGATGGAATGAGTGGAACACATACTACTTTGTCACAAAAAACATTCATTAATAATTATAGGTCTTCTGAAAGTATGACCATATCTGCTGGGTCAAATATATAAACACAGTAATTCTAATATTTGGTCTGATGTCTTTTGGCCACTTCACCTCAATTAGGCCCTTTGACATCCATAAGCTTCTGGTAGTCCTCTGGCTGAATTTTTAAAGACTCCCTTACAGAATCGGTTCAACTAAATTTGTTGACTTACTGGCACAGACCTGTTTCATTAGCACAGTCCACATGCTCTCAATTAGATTCAAGTCAGGACTTGGGAAGGCCATTCCAAAACCTCAGCTCTAGCCTGATTTAGCCATTCCTTGACCACTTTTGATGTGTGTTTGGGGTCATTGCCCTGTTGGAACACCCAACTGCACCCAAGACCCAACTTTGTTGATTTTAGGATTTCCTGAGGAACTTGGAGATAATCCTTTTCTTTGTTTTTTTCTTTGTCCATGTGATCAGCAGCAATCTTCAGTCGAGCTTTAAGGTGCACCATTTGGAGCAAGGGTTTCTTTCTTGCACGGCAGCCTCTCAGCTCATATTGATGCTATACACACTTGACCGGTGATTGTCACCTGTCTTCCAGCTGCTTCTAATTCAATGCAGACTTGATTTTTGGTGGTTTTGGTTGACTCGACCATCCTGACCAGTTTTCTCTCAGCAGTAGGTTATAGTTTGCATTTAATTTATGATTGTTGCAATGACACAACTGTCCCATGCTCTTTATACTTTCAAACAGTTCTTGTACAGTTGATCTTGGGACCTGTAACCACTTTGAAATGGCTTTCCTGACTTGTTTAAATCATAATGCGCTCTTTCAGAGCTCGTTCAGACTCCCACTGTAGTGTTTGTGGCTGAGTCAAATGACTGTTAAAAAACAGGCCCTATTAAAATGGGCCCAGAAACACTCAGAAGAAGTAAAGAGGCCGTGTTTCAAAGAAAATTTGATTCACACAACTCTCTGTAATCGCCAAGATTGATTGTTCAAGTTAAAGTATGTATGTTATTGAGACAGCATTGGTCACATTTTCAGAAGACCCATAATAAATTCAGATTTGAAGCAAATTCATGAATGTCTTTTGTGTGACAGGCCCTGCTACTGGTGGAGTGTTTGTGCTGGTTGGTTAGTGTAACCCTTTTCCCTATCTCTCTCTGAGGTAATCAGACAAAGGTGACTGTAGTAGCAGCCAGATCTGGAACACCTGGTCTCAGTGCTCTGGGAGATATAAAAGTCTGGCAGAAATCATTGTAACTGAAGACTGCCATGTTATACATACTCTTACTACATGTGTATGTAAACATTTGACCACGGCTGTATTTAGAACTGCCGCCATTATGAATAAACATTTGTATATTGACTTGACTTTAAATCACCCTTAGTCCAAACCAGCTCCAACTTTGTTCTACTCATTAGCACTGTAAACATGGCACTGGTGTACTGAGGTCTTGAGGCTTACATATTCCAGATGTTTCAAAGCGCCACTTGCTTCATCTTGGGAGGAACTCTTAAGTGAAGGAAGACACAGGAGAATGGTTATACAAGCTGCTGACTGTCCTTTTTTGAGAGCTCACACGTGAAGGTTAAGTGATGGCAGAGTTCAGGGGAAAGTGTAACGCTGCCCCTGCTCTTAATCAAAGCCAGCCTGTCTGAATAGGCTGTGGATTAGGGCAATTTGATAGACTAGCATCTACAGCCAAAGTAGGTATCTTCACTCCCCCCAAAAAATTTGTTCAATACTCACAGTATGTATTGAGAAGGTTTTGAGGTAGAAAGTGTAATAGTGCAGTTAGAAATAAACGTTGTTGAAGTTTGAAGCACCTTAACACTGCTCTGCTGAGTCAGAAACCCAGAAGAGTCCACTGGAAGCTGCAGTCTGATTGGTTAAAAGCATTTCAGTGTCAGCCAGAATGAATCAGTACAGACAGAAGTAAAGAAGAGGTGGAGGTGGGTGTAGTCCCTTAAGGCACAACGGAGGTGAAATGAAGGAGGTTAATTTTAGGTGAGACTGTACTGAAACAGTCCAAGCCTAGTATTGCTCCAGTAGCTCAGAATTACCCATACTTAAAGTTTCCTTAAGGCAGCAACACACCGGCCCAGCCGTTGGATGTCTGAAGCGTTTGGAGAGACTCGGACGAGGTTGGGAACATTTCTGTTTGGTGTGTTTAGCTGCGTCGGAAGCTTTGGAGCCGTTCTGACGTTGTCTGCTCCGACTGAGCATGCAAAGTCTGAGGAGGAGGGCTGTCGGACGTCAGAGCCATTGGATTCTCTGATTGGCGATGTGCTAGCGAATCAGCGCGGTGTGTGTGGGAGGTGCGGAATACTGTGTGCGCATTGGTTTTCTACGCACTCCGTTCCGTCATTTCTTGTTTTCATGTTCTGGAGTACTGACATGAGACTAGCTGTTATTATGTCTGTTCAGGACAAAATAATCTGTGTTCGTTTGGTAATGCCTCACTGCATGTTTAGTATGCAGCTGTTTTTGTCTGAAATAGTTAAGTTTTGCTTTGATCGAAAGTAAAGAGAGTTACGTGCATAAACCTCTGGTTTACAACTCACAACACAAGCGCCAGCCGCTTATTGCATCTCGCGCAAGCGCAGAAAGTACACGCTGCTGTGGAGCTGGCAGCACGTCGAAGTGGTGTGTTTCAATGCAACTTTTGTGCCGAACAGGTCAGACGAGAGGCAACAGAGTGGTCGGAGAGTGGTCGGATAAGGCAGTTGGATGTCTGGGCTGTGTGTGGGGGGCTTTAGTCTTAAAATAAGAAAAGCGAACACCCTGAACGGCTGTATGACAGAGTCGGGTAATGGTAACACTTTTGAGACTTGCTTTTTGTTTTGATTCTAGGATTAAAACCACTTACACCTGACAACAAAAATCATCAGTGGCTTCTTTTAGATTTTCACATTGATAATGTGGTGAAATATATAATATGAAATATTCAAACATAGTATTTCGTCCTTTTTCTTGTAATAGCAACTAAAATTGTATTTGTTTTTGGAGATACAAGTGCCAATATCACCAAACAACAAATGTTTTCTCGAGATAACGTGATAAATTATCACGAGCCAACAACTTTATAAGAGTGGACCATGACATACACACACTGCTCACTTTTTATGAACTAATGTCAGTTGCATGTTGTACCTATTGATTTGATATAAGTATATTTACATTATGGCTACTGTAGGGTGAAGTTGTAACTGAAGTAATAGTTTGTTGTGCTTGTTTCCAAACTGACTTTTTCAAGTGAGACACTTGTGAGAAATAGCTGGCTAGAGCGCTAGTTCTGCCATGTATGTAAGTCTGTGATGGATATAATAACAGTGTAGCAAGTAGCTAAAAATGCTTTAATCATCCATCCTATGTAGAGTCAGGAACGAATGAAACAACAGGCTTACATACAGTGATCAGTTCAAAACAGATGTGTTAATGTCCAGTAGGCTACAACCTCTCGCTGGCCTTCAGAAAACAAACTACCCACACTGGTGGGTGTTAGAATTGTGCAAACTCATAAAGGATGTACATTATTTAGTCAGATTGAAGTTCAGTCTGATACATTGATCAGCAATTGCCACTTGTCAGGATACCATCAAAGCATGCTGGCACGAAACTGCTGATCTAAAAAACACTAGACTTGAAGTAATAAGAGGCAACAACCTTTTGTTATCTCATATAACAGGTTAATCTATGTCATTATCTCAGGATGACAAAGGTTGCTTAATCCAAAAAATATATAAAAGATAAGGAAGATTGGTATTTCTTGAACTACATGATCGATTCATTGCTCCGACTTGTTGTAATGTTAGCAATGTTGACTTGAGTGGGGTGTTGGAATAATTGGAAAAATGAGTTACTGATGGTAAAGCAATATATAGTAGAAACAGCTATTAAGGTGCTGCTGAAACAATCTCAGCAATTAAAACAACAAATTTGCTGCGGGAAAAGTTGAAGACAAAGCCGGAGCCCGTTCAGTCCTGGAGCAGGTATGAGTAGATTACTTCCCTACATATAAAGGCTGACAACATTTTCTTATTCCTGTGTTGACATATTTACAGTAAGGCCCTGCTTTGCTTATAGGTGCGTAGTGTGTTTCTGATGCTGAGGTGGCTCTCTGAAGACATGACAGAAAACTAATACAACACACAGAAGATTTAAAAAGTATGTTGTACTCCCTCACAGCTACGCAGACAGTGTTGCATCTGTTGTGGCTCTACTCTTGATCCATCAAGACTGATTTAAGCAGGAAAATGTTGACCAGACTCTATAAGCAGACATGAACCTCTTGGACACGGTCTACAAGAGCTGTGTTAATTAGCTAGGTCTCTTTGACATACACCAAAGCCACATAAAACAGAGTTCGGCTCCCCTAAAAGGCTTTCCCTGTCCTAAAAGTGCTAGGATTTAAGATGCCAGCCCTCACCCACTCCATCACCGCTCAGACTTTTTAATTGCTCCTTCAACCAAGCACACAACATAAAACACAACATTATGTGTAGCCGCCTGTGTGCACAGGGCACATAGACACACTCACAATACACACCACTGCTTGTAAAGCACCAGCTATAGTGAGAGGTTAACAAACCAACTCAAAGCAACAGTGTGTATGAGAACTCAACATAGCCAGGGTCAGACCACCGAGATCATAATGTAGCTTTCTGTAACAGAAAATGCTGTTAGAGCACAAATGCACTGTTGGGGTGTGTGTGTTCGCTTCATCCAGCAGCATCTAATGAGGAGATCAAGCACAGAAACCAGATATCTTTATCTAAACAGATGTTATTAAAGCTAGGCCCTACAATCCTGGAGAGCTAGCAAGATTTGAAAGTGGCACCTCCTCTAAGTTCCACCCCCCACATCCCGTCAGTGTTCTGTCCAAAGCCACGCTCCCACAAATTTGAACGCGCATCTGGCAGTGGGACTCAGCAGGGAGAAGGAGTGTGCTGAATATTTCCGGCATCAGTGAAACGTGACGTGTGCACGTGCAGACGAGGGAAGGACAGAGGGAGGCGCAGGCAGAACGAGACATGAAGGCATCTGAGTTTTTTCTATTCGGGCCGAATAGCAAGGATTGGTCAGCTTTTTCTCAGTCCTGCAGCTGCCACAGAGGTCTGATTATTTCCATTCCTTTTTCTGAATACATAATGTCTTGACTACTCTCAGGATAGAAGGACTATTTCACCCAGTATAACAAAATGTGTTTCTGAACAACATTACAGACCCTAGCTTTAAGTGGGCTTTGGTTTCAGTAGCTCTAACAATGGGCCTTGCATCGCAGTGAGTGAGATCATGAACAAATAACCCTCAAGAGGTCACTAAAGTTTGATAGAAAGCTTACAGAGAACTCAGTAACTGAACATAAATAAATGAATAACACAATCCCTCTCTTTCCTTCAGTCAATATCATTTCAGTTTCAGTGGCGTGCACAGACTTTTTAAGGGGCAGGGGCGAAAAGAAGGACACTTTAGCACGTGTTTGGGCTCCCAGGAGGGCACTTTAGCATGTGTTTTTCAACATTGGGCCACAAGGGGGGGCGGCTGCCCCCCCGCCCCCCCTTGTGCACATCACTATTCAGTTTAGCTCTAAACCAAACTGAGCAGCACAGTGGCTCAGTTAGTCAAATGCCTCAAAATAAGAAGTTCAGGACACCCTTTTCACACATTGTGTGGGCTTCCTTGAGGTGGTATAGCTGCATGCCAAAGACATCAAAGTGAACAGTGATGGACCCGCTTCATATTTGGTGTTAACATCCATCCTGCATTTTAGATCAGTCAGAGCACATTCAGAGGTGGTCTGGGCTACATGTGACCACATTCTTTTACACATGTGCACATGTGTCCTGGGTCACAATAAAAGACCGCCTACTGACATCCTCTGTGACACAAGGCATTAAATGCAATACAGTAAGATGCTGTTCGTTTGTGACAGCATCATTGTACCAGCCTGTATGCTTCTGTGTCTGAAGTGCCTCTTACCTGTCTATAATTAACATGGTTTCAACTGATTTCATCTTTCAAATTTCATTTATGAGACAAGACAACATTATATTGACGGTAAACATGTTGAATTCACAGTATACAGTAAACATTAACCAATATTGCCTTCTCCTTTGTCACCAGTGAATAAAGTCCAAAGACTCCCTAAAAAAAATAACTGCTCAATTATGGAGTTAGGAGAAACTTCACAAGCTTTGTGAAATACTTTCTACAACACATTGTTAACTATTTGGGCCTTCTTATAAATTCGGCAATGCCATACATGATATTTCATTTTGTTTTCAAGATATTTTTAACTTTGTGCTAAAGACATTGTTTTCGTTTGGCCCACTGCTGTAAGTATTATTTTGCCTATAGAGGGAAAGTGAAATTTGATGGCAAATGGTCACGAGACGCAGGTTTATGCCAGGTGTGAACTGGCCAGCTTGAAACTGTCCACGTGAGATTGATCACTCAGGACAGATGTCAATATCTGGTCTGGATTCCATAAATGTAAAAGCCAATAAAGAACTGAGAACACTGAGAACCCCTAACTGAACAGAGCAGGTTGAGCAGAAGGATCCACAGCAGCCACCAGTAAGGACTTTAGTGAGTAAGAGGCTAGAAGGATTAATACAGCTTGAGCACTGACAGAAGTGTGAGGTTAAGGCGTCAAGAGAGAGGCCAGCAACTACTGGGCCTGTCATCTTTACAGCATTTTCAATTCTTTGTTAATACACACATCACATGACGAGGAACATGACAAACATGGCATGCATTGTGTATATGCTTATGTTTACACAGATGCATATTTGTTGTATAAATGCAAAGTCAGTGTGTGATTGTGGAAAAGAGAAAACGTGTTTTTGTGTTTATTCACCTCTTTGGCTCTCTGCACGGCATCACTGTGGGGGTTTCTGATCTGTGGGGATGACTTTGTGTTGATCTTATCATAGAGCTGGAACAAAAGAGAGAAATGAGTCAATCAATCAGTCAGCAGGTGAAACTGTGAGCAGAGCAGCCCAAAAAAGCTTCCACAGTAAGTTCAACATGATCAATTGCACTTTTGAGGTATTTGAGGCACAGTGTTTTTCAGATTTTGTTTGTTTTCCCAGTATTGGTGGGTTTCATTTGAAAATGTTTAACACTAGTACAATACAATGCCTGAGTACTGAATTAGATGGATTCCCAAAGTATTTTTTTTAGCACTTGACATTGAGAAATAAGAAATAAGTTTATTTATATAATTTGTTGCTGTATGAGACTAAAAAGTCGATAATAATAGGATTTAATAAAAAGATTAGAATAGAGACCCCTGAACGACACTGCAAACATCAGAGCAAGACTTTCATTAACTTATATTTATAGATAAATTATTAATTCTTTCTCACAGTATATTCTGTTTTCCCCTAAAAGAACCTAATCTGAAAAGCTACTCATTCTTCTTTTGATTATTAAAAGTAATACTGAGAATAAGAAACACATGTGAAATGCTGGGTGCCTGAAGATGTAACCTGGATGAAAATTCAATATCTTAAAGTAAAAGTTGGTTAAAAACAAAGCAGTAAGCCATATTTATTCTTCTTGTCCAAAGCTGTCTCTCTTAATTTCTTAATTTGGTTTTTTGAAAGCGTCAATACCACTTTTTATTATTTTTTTATGATTTTTTTTCCATGACATCTGTTAACAAAAATAAACTGTTTTCTCATCACTCGGATTGAAGGACCAAAGACACTAGAGCTCTGTTTATTAAACTCCACGTTGACTAATAAACTGCACTGACTATGCCGTGTATGGGCCTAGTCAGAGATGAGCGTGGGTGTATTGAAGAGGCTGTATGTATGCACACACACAGACACAGACAGACAGACAGACAGACAGACAGACAGACAGACAGACAGACAGACAGACAGACCTTTTGTACCAGACAGTTCAATGCAACCCTGAGACCCAGCACTCACACTGTTTTCTCTCTCACAACAGCAGCAGCAGCAGCAGTAACGTTGGACATTATCGCAGCATGATGGATCATGAAAACAGCAACGAAATCAATGTCAAAAAACTTTGTATTTAACAATAAAGATCACTTTAGTGATAACAGTTGCCTCAAAGAAACTAGGTGATACGTGTTGCTAGACCACAGCTGAAAACCATGTGTCTGTAGCTGTCCCAACGGTCACGCTCGAAGGTAAAGCTAAAAGCCTGCCATCATAGAGAAAGGTGAGACGTCTTTAGAAAAGTCTCGCCTGAAAGCATTTGTGTTGTATCACTCAGTTGTGCACATCAAAAATTGAGTGACTCTTTTGCAAACCTTGTCCACCTGCACAATCACTGCATTAACTGATATCGAATCGACTGTTGGTCAGATGTTGTCATGCTGTTACATGATTTGACAACCACTTGGTATGAATCCTATTGAAGACTTTTGAGTTTTTGGAATTATAGTGGAAGATCTGCTAATAAAATAAAAAAAGAGGACCTCAGTGAAGATCACTTGAACAGCATTAATGTCAATGTCAAGGACACTGCAGACAAGATATAAGGAGCACTGAAAACATCAGTTGTCTGTGAAATTCAGACTAAAACTAATCACAGCATCAGCTGGGTCGAAGGCATCGATCAGGAGTCTGCCTGAGAAAGATCATTCCCATCTGATACCAGAGACCACCTTTGAACAGAGAATACATGCACGTGTCATTAGAGGACCAAAGCTAAGCCTGTTTCACTCAGTAAACGATGGGATACAGCAGAAAGCTTTGGTAAGAGCTAGTGTTGTAGTACTCGAGATCGGTGTTGGTCTCGAGACCATTTTTTGAGGGTCTTGGTCTTGTCTTGGAATCGAGGGCATTTTCACTCGGTCATGTCCGGGTCTTGGACTGGGCGGACTCGGGTTTTTTGAACGAGACCGGTCAAGACCATCGCTGGTTTTTTGTCCATGCCTTACTGATAAGAGTGAAAAAGGACCCTCTCAAAAACAGCTAATAACCTAATAAGAAGCTAATAATCACTGGGAGAGTAAATATTTCTCCCAGCTGCAGCTGCTACCTGCCCGGTGTCAGTGTGAGAGTGACTGACACGGCCCCCTGCACACAAAGTATGGAGACGACAGGAGGAGAGCAGCTGTGTGAACTCGCAAGCAATAGGTGATTTGAGGGGGTTAGCAAAATTACCAAAAAGCATCCCCCTTGTTAACCTGCCATCAGTCTCCATCCGCTAGTAGCAGATAGTTCGTTACAAATCACAAGTGGCCGCGATCAGCTCCGGTGCACAGTTAAATCAAACCGCGCACGGCTGCTTTGCAATCCGGCTGCATAGTTTATTTTTCACGAAAGCTGCAAAAATCTGCACAGCGCAGATCGCACTAACAGGAAGTCAGAGACACAGGGGCATAGAGCATCCGGTCAATTTTTCAAAATAAAACACCCTGTGCAGACTCCCGATTGTATAAGAACGAAAAATTACCAGATCAACAAAGTCGGACAGGCAAAAGGCTTCTGAAACGTTCCTGCTATAAATCTTGTTCTCTTTACACATTCATGGTATGATGCCTTGCGGAGTGCGGAATATCCTATTTATTTTCTAAAACTAAATGTTACTTTTTGTAAGTGTTTTTAGTGCGTCTGTTCAGAACATGGTGGCTTAATGTTATGTTGGTGATTGTCATTTTTGTGCTGGTTTATAGTTTAACCATTAGTGAGGTAGCTGTTATATTTCCTGACACCAGCTGTTTTATCCCCCGTTGAAACGCACTCTGCTGGACTTTCTCCATTCTGTATTTGTAGTCTTTAAATATAAGGTCTTCATATCAGACAATATACATGCTGATATTGATATATCTGTGATAGGCTAATATTGGCCAATAAAATCGGCCTTCAAATAAATTGGTTGGGCTCTACTATTTTGCACAATGTTCATTGCGTGTCCATCAAGGCATTTATATGGTAAAAAATTCCAAGGGCTCATGTAACTTAAAATGACCCTGCTTGAAGTGTATTGGAATGACATGACAAAACCCTGCGTGAATAAGTCCACTGCTACAATTTAAAGGTGTATTTACTCATTACTTTAATACAGTTATAAAAAGACAATTGTAGTAGGTAGAGAAGGAAGATAACTGGATAAAATAGAATTGTAGAATTAGAAATGTCACAGTTATCGTTAAGGCATCCTGCAACAATGTCCTTTGGGAGGTGTACATAGGTGTGTTGGGGCGTGTGTCGTGCTGCCATTGGGCCATATAAAATTGTGGGCCACAATAAGCGAAATTAAGCTCACCTCTTTCCATGATTGGTTTAGGCATTTATTTGCTAACTTTCAAAGCACTGACTATATTAGCCTTGTTGTCACAAGCATGATAACAGAACAACATCGATGAAATGGGCCATATTTCTTCCCCAAAATATGTGATACACACACAAGGCTTTGTCAAGTCAAACTGGAGTTGTGTGTGCTAGTATAGAAAGAACAGGCATTGAGGAATAATGTATGGGTAAAATATAAATCAGGCAAAATTAATGGTTTAAAACACATTGTTTCAAAAGAAAGGTCTTGGTCTTGTCTCGGTCTCGACCTCTAAAAGTCTTGGTCTTGTCTCGGTCTTGACCTCCAAATGTCTTGGCCTAGTCTCGGTCTCGGTACTCCCTGGTCTCGGTAATGTCTTGGTCTTGGTTGGTGTGGTCTTGACTACAACACTAGTAAGAGCTAAAGCGAACCTCTTTTCACAATTTGACTTTACATTGCTAATATCTGGTATCTATTTGTTGGTCTATGGACATGTGTTCACTTTATTTGGGTGATATACCAGAAACAGGAAGTGACAGGTACCTCCTGAAAATATTTACTGCGGCAATAAAAAAGCAAAAAAAATGTTAAAAAAAAGATTCCTGAGATGAAAAGATACTAAACTAAGAAATTATGAATACATTGCAAGATGGACAAAATGTAGGGCTATAGGAAAAATGTGATGATTATTTTTGACAGACATTAAGATTGTGCGAATGATAATTTATTGTATAAAATTTCAGTGAATAAAAAAAACTATTCAACCCATAATGATGTGAGATGTCTGTGTTGAGATCTGTACCAAACAAACATGTTTAAGTTCATACCCTTCCAGGATTTTCAGGCTGTTGTATCCACTACAGATTGCTGTTCGACATTTTGTATGCCCGCATCCACGGACACAAAGAGTCAGTTCAAGAGAGAGAGATGCCGCTCTGTCCTGCTCTCTCAGATCAAGTGAGGGCTATCTTGCTAAACTGTCAAAACCAGGCAGTGCTGAAAAATTATAAACCAAGATGCTGTTGCTACACTGTCTGTTTCTCACTTTAAAATGTGTTTCAAAAACATGTTTTAGTTTCTGTTTAGCTTTACAAGAGAAGAATTGTGAAATGGAACTGAAAAATCTCTAATCAAGCTGTACAACAACAATGCAGTGCTGATCAAAAATAAACCATGATCCTGTTCATTATCCATTTCTCTCCTCAAATAATTTCAAATATATATGTGTACTGCTTGGTGTAATGTACTACCATATTATATGTTAGCAGCAGGCCATTGTGTTGTGTCCTGTTTCAAAACTGTCACCCGTTAGTGGGAGTCTTTATTGGTTTATTGGTTGGCTGTTGTAGGTTTTCAACCTTTTGAGCTAAAGACATACCACAGTTTTATTCTGTTTTTTTCTGCCCATGTAGCACCAATTTAAAAATATGTGATCTTTCTACTGCGTAGCCCAGTTTTGTGCAAGGGCCAGCTTTACAGTGATGAAATACTTCTTGAAGTCTCTTTTAACTTGTTTTCACTGTATGCTTTGCATATCATAGATAATGGAGCTGAATAAGTACAGATGTCAGTGTGTCCCGCACTCTACATGGGCGGTTTGCCCAGGTATGTTGATGTCCGCCCAAGTATATATGGCGCCTCTTTTAGCATTTTATAGTTTTATTTTTCTGATCAGTCTGAGAGAATGCCATCCACAATTGATTAACTAGTGGACAGTCTGCCCTCCCTCATGTGTCAATCACACATGCTCTGCAGAGAGACACATGCTCTCTGTTGCTAAATCCCTCCTGTCAGAAAACCTGCTTCTCCTGTTGATTATAGGCAACTTATACCATTGTTTTGTAGGTGCACCCGGATGTTGCAATGTTGTTCGGTGCACAATGGTTTTGATCATCCTCATAATTTACAACAAGCTTCTTCCTCACCTGCTGTTATGATCACAGAATCGCAGGTGAATCAAGGCAGCCAGTGTGCTTGCATGAAGCTGGGGGATTAAAGCAACACTGTAAGTCATTAATGTAGGGAAACTCTTACAGCGTTTTCAAAGACAAAGAGGCCCTAGTTGATTTTTGAGTCTCATTCTCAAGTCGTCAAATACCGATGTACACACCACACTGGATAACCATCAAACATTATGTAATCTTTGTGAGGAGTATGACTGGTGGGGATGTTCCTGTTCTTTGCTATTGTTTTTGATGTAACAAAGATTTTCTGATAAAACCTGAGGTTGTTAATTGGTATGTTAACGACAGCTTTAAAGTAATCATTGTTTCCTTTACAGTTTTGCTGGGAAAAATGCAATCCAATGCAAGACTGAGCAGTAAAATAAATCTATTATTTTTCCATTGTTTTCCACTTGTGATCATGTGTAATGATCCAAAAGGCCATCCAGACCAACACAGTGACAATGTTTGACTGGCAAACCAGACTGATAAGGTAGGCAGTAGGCAGAGGGAGTGAAGGAAAAGAAAAGGATTGTGGGAATATCTGCATCACTTTATGATAACCATCTATAATAAAAGGCAAATGTATAGTTAAACTCAAATTCTAATTGCATCTGCATTTCCCCATATGAACAAGCTCTCTCAGAAAAACAAACACAACACACTCCTCAGGAAACCCTCATAAGACTACCAAAATAAGCTACAAAGCCTGAGGGCTGAATCGTACGTGCGACCATGTATCAGTGTCCCACATGCCTTCTGAGCACACATACACATTTAATGGAGAGCGATCCACATCTTTTTTGCAATTGGTGAGATATAAATAAAAAATAGCAGACTTCTGCTGGGTTTTGTTTGAAAAATGAAATAGTTAGAATAGAATAGAATTACAAACATACACATTTTCTGCAGCCCACATCAAAACAAACAAACAAACAAACAATGTAAACAATTTGAAGATCTTTAAAGATAGGAAATGTTTATCACATGCTTATAATCAGGCAGCAAAATTTAAGAGGTAGAAGCATGGTTGCATCAAGCCTTTGTGTCTGGGTCTGTGTGTGCCGACAGTCACATCACACATAAAGCAGCTCTTATTTTTAAGATGAGAAATAGCCTGATATTTTAATTTTCTCCTGGTAACAAGTACATTCAGAAACTGTTTCATTAAGGGCAACTCATTGCCCTGTCTCTATTAGCTAGGAAGCCTGAGGAACTCTGGAAACTAGTACACGAGGAAAAGAAATACAAATGCACTTGACTAAAGTACCCCATTATACATGTCAAACAGCAAAAACATCCACAGGGCGATGCCGGGCTGACTTCAAATTAGCTTGAGGGATCTCTTGACATAACACTCTTCCTACAAACACATCAGAAAGAAAACACACTCACCCAGGAGACAGTAAGTGGTTTTGTCAGAAGAACACAGCCAACAGAGTGCAAATGTGACACAAGTTATCTTAGCAGACTCCATCCGTTCAGTGTCTACAGGATTACAGGTTTTCTGTGTGTTTCAGCCCTGTGGAGGCTACTTTCAGCTGCACAGATAGTGATAGAGGCTGTGCTAGAATGGCACCGGGGCCTGACAACAGACGTCATTGTTCCTTCACAGTCTGAGGCTGCACTCTTCTGTCCTTTTCTGACTCCCCCCTCCTCTCTCAGAACAGGGAAGGGGTTGTGAAACTGAGGCTGAATGGGAGACATCTGCAGTCCTTGGCTCCCACTGATACTGCTGCACATACACACTTGGCAGATCCACTAGTCTCCTGAGCCTACTTCAACCTAGTCAGCCTCTTGCAACTGGTTGAGCATTTAACACATACATACCCACTCATACCAACACACACCTCGTGTGTGTCATGTCTGATTAAAGTGCCTGTCTTGGCCAGCATCTGCAGTGGCTTCCTGATAGTGAGATGAGCTTAGGGAGGCTTGGGCACAGAGCCAGCTTTGCTGACAGTTTAGGTGGACATTCGGGTATGTTATGCTAGTACCAGCTAGTGCAGTCTAGAGCCTGAAGCAGACAAATGAAGTCGGTTAGAGGGGTCTGGTTAGCTCATTCCTAACTCAACATCCCATGAGTGTTTTCTATTTTCAAACTTGTAGTCTTTAGAAACAAACAAACTCGGACTCACACACGATTATCAGACTCAGACAGCTCCCACTGGTACCACGAAAGGCTTTCTACAAAGGTTTTCACATATGAACTAGTACTCCCTAGGCGCGCAGGTGGTCGAGTGGTTAGAGCGCATGCCATAAACGCAGCCGACCCCGGTTTGATTCCGGTCGGAGGTCCTTTGCTGCATGTCACATCCCCCTCTCTCTCCCATATTTCCTATCTGTCTACTGCTTAATAAAGGCGTCTATGCCAGAAAAAATCTTAAAAAAAAAAAAAAAAAAAAAAAATAGAACTAGTACTCCCTAATACCTGGAAATACACTATGATATTAAAATCAGTGCAGTTTCCATCATCCATCACCTGTGCACGATCCATTAAAACAGGCCAATCATGTTTTAATAATGTCATAGCTTGGCAACCTAAAGAAAACCTCTAAACCTCTACTGTTGTTTGGAGGGGGGAGTGGGGACGAGCAAATTTAAGTTAAGGGGCATCATCTTTTATTAGCCTCTGTGACTTCTGAAGGACTTTTTCACTCTGTTGGGATTTGCTCTGCAAAGCATCATGGGGACATTAGGGAAAGACAGGGGAGGAAACTGTCTCATTAGAACTCGGCACATACAGAGACATCCGGGTCGGGTTCAGTTTACAGAGCAGAGGTGATATTACTGACTTTTGAATTTGAAACATACAGTATTTAACCTAAATACAACGGTTTGGTTTTATCTGTTTGTAGTATATATATATTTATATACATAGTATATATGTATATGAACATACAGCAAATTAATTGCTGTTTTCTAGTAATTAGAGATATAATCATCTGGTTTTCGAATGTGTTTGCTGACACTCTTGCAAATTCTCTTGTCCTGCCAACAGATCTTCTGTTAACACAGACAGACACAAACCACAGAGAGACAACAGAGTAAAAATACGTGGGAACAGAAAACATAGACACCTGCAGTTATAACAACACAAAAAGACTAAACGAAGCTTTCAGAGTGCTAGACAAAGTGTGTACAAATCTAAAATGCTAGCCTCTCTGGTAGCAGCTGGGAACTGGGATTATGTGACCCAATATGGTGCTGATGTGGTGAACCAGTTGTTAGACCATAGGACGTCAACAGACTGCTGCTGTGAACTACAGCTCAGCTCTCTCAACATACCTGAGTCACAGAAACGAGCAGCACAAGACTTTTTTATTTAGTTTTAGTTTTCTAGTGTTCAGCCGTTTGTGTTTAAAACACACATACAGGAGAATTAGGGAGGGAAATTATTGACACATGTAAAGATAGCATGACCTTTTGACACTGTACAATGGGCATCCTCATATGTGTATGAAAGGAAGCTATTTGGTCCAAAGCTCCTGTGCTAGCAGCATAAAAACCCCGGTACACTGAGTTCTCAGTCCCAGTCTAGCATGGCTAACAGAGTTAACTATTTAAAAGCTGCTGCAGTTAGTGTTTACTTTAGCAATAAGAACAGTATGTCACTCAGGAAACTGATTAAATCAAAGATTTGTATACATATTCCATATGTATGGAGAATCGACCTATCAGGTCGTGTAACGTGGCCCTCTGGTGGAGAGATAGTCTCTTCACTCAGAGAACAAAGGTTACACCCGTAACCGAACGTTCTCTATCGTATCGAGACTATCTCTCCACCTCTTACATATTCCATATGTATGGGGAGCCTCTGTAAGACCCCCCGTGAGGAGACCGTGCGGACCAAGCATAAGTGCAAATAGATAGATAGCCTGTTGGGACTCACAGCAGCGTCCCAACAGGCTATTGCTCCCTACCCCTGCTATGTTGCTGGAATACATGTTCACGTCGGTGAACCAGCTGCTGCCTAAGGTCTCCTGGGCCCCACCCCGGTTGAGGTGGCAAAGCTTGACATGAGGGGGCCCGAGGGCGACGGCTCCTTTGCGGGTAGGCTGGTGGACCTGAGAGCTCGCTGGCATAGCGCCTGGCTTCCTGGGCCTGTTGAAGCATTGTTAGTGGCCCTGATCCGAACATTGTGGCAGGTTCGATTGGCAGCCCCGTGAGAGAGCTACGGTCAGCTGGCTGGAAGCGGGACTGTGCCAGCCACAGGTGCCTTCTTGCCACCCAGAGTGACGCGATCGCCTTTCCTGCTGCTACTACTGCTTTTTTTTTTTTTGCAAAGAAATGGGCCTGAGCCTCCCTTGTGCGCCGGGGCATTATAAAGCAATTCATGCACGCTGCAGGGTTTTCTCTGGCAGCCTCTGCATGCTGAAAGCCCAGACATGCTATACTATTGTCATGCCCATCCTCCATAGGTAGTGTGATGGCGCAGGCCACGCACGCGTGAGTGGTTGCACTGGCCATGTCTGCAGACAACCTCAGTTAATGGCCCCCCCCTTTTTTTTAAATTTTTTTTTTTATTATTTATTTTGTTGTTTATTTATTCATTTATTTATTATCATTATTTATCTTATTTATTTTCCCGTTGTTTTTCTGTAATTCCACAACATACTTACCTGCCTATTTATTTATCTATTTATTTAGTTGGGAAACTTCTCCTTTAATGGCCTTTTGTACAAGTCTTGCGAGATCGCAGGTGGGTCTTGTGTGATTACGTCACAGCTGGCCACGAGGGTTTGTTTACCTCAGAGGGGTTACTCCCCCTGGGCTAGGCTAGGTTAGCTGCTGGTCTGGGTCTTGTGCGGGCTTATGCAGCTTACTTTCACTTGGGGCACGGATAGGCCGATCGCCGGCTGTAGCCCCCCCTCTCCTCAGTCGCATTAACACCCAACGTGTGTAATACGCCGTATGGGGGAATGTATGAAACAAGTTTTTTCCTGGGGGAACAGACAGGTCAACACCAGCTGGAGCCCAATCTCCCTGGGTCGCGTTAACACACCACCGTGTGTAATACGCCGTACGGGGAATCGCTTCTTCGTCTTGACCAAACGATTAATCTAGCGATTATTTTTTCGATTAGTCGACTCATCTAACGATTAATTTAACGTTACATGGCCAAACAAAAGTAACGTAGTAACTGTATCTGTAACTGCAACGATATGAGGAAAAAATACCGCAGTTGTAGGCGGAGCAGCATCTGTCCTCCCGCCTGTCCTACCGACTCTTCATCACATTTCTGCCCGAAAAACAGTGTCTGTCACCAGCAAAAAACTTAAACTCACTCAAGTGGTTGTGTTGATATAAATCACCGCGACGGTCAGCCCTCCCGACCGAGACTTCAGTGAACTTTCCCCCAGAAAACAGCCTCCATCCCCGTGAGTGACAAAGTCACGCAGCGACCTAGTCACGCAGCGACCTATTTACTGATGGCATTATGTAATTATGTAATTTAGCACGAAAAACGTAACTCTTTCACCTTCCAGGATGTTTAGGGGGCCGAGTTCTCAATCACTACGCATTATAAACGGTCCGCGGGTTGAGATTGTCAGGGGGGACACTTGGGAAACACACCGACGTCATCATCATGACGTGTACCGTCACGTCGCTTTCGGAGCCGCAGCGCCGGCTTTCTGTCTGAATTACAGAGCGGTTCGTCTTTACTCCAGCGGTGCTTCGCTCTGTGTGAATGACTAACGGCGGAGAACTGACAAACCGCTGCTGCGGCGTTAATGCAGCGTCTCTGTGTATGACTACGTCGATGCGTCGTCCGAGCCCTAGATATAATTTTGAAGCTGTGATTTTAGTGTTTCCCACAGAATCAGGACTTTAATTGTGGTGGTGGCTGTCAGGCTTACTCGAGACTTCCACAAACCGAGCCAGCTAACTTCTGGTTTAGTGCTGAGCTAACTTGGATGGGGATAAAATGTAATCAGGTAGATCTTCTAGACTCTCCAAATGTTATTGGACCAAATTGCCCAAATTCTGACACTAAAACTAGTCATTCCACGGGCTTGTGAGGGCCAGAACTGGACCTATTTGTGGAAAAAATATGTAATATTTGAGTTACATAAAAGCTTTTTATTTGTTTTATTCCTAATTGTCCTTGAAATAGTGGTCAAGAACCCCCCCAAACACAAAAATGGTTTGGCCACTGATCAAAATTTGATGTCATTTGATCTGAAGTTCAGTACGCTCAAAATGTCCGGTCAGCACAAGTCCGGTGCTCAGAAAAGGAAAGAAAAGAAAAGAAGAAAATAGAGGCCTTAGAGATTTTCTAAACAAATATTTTAAAAAAGGGTGGTGATGGTGAAGCTGTAACTAGTAAAGTCAATTAACGTCCATCAGCTTGTATAAAAGCCTGACACAACACGTTATCTTTGACAGAAACAGTTGAGTTTGGTAGCTCCGTCAGAGAGGATGAGACAGAGAGGAGAGAGATCCAGCTGCAGTCAGGTGACAGAGAGAGTGATGCGGGAGGGACAGGCTGCCGGTGAGAGAGACAGGGTTTCTACGAGGTCTTAAAAAGTCTTAAATTTGACAATCTCAATTTTAGGCCTTAAAAAGTCTTAAATATGTCCATATTTTGCATATAGGTCTTAAATTACATTTAGGTAGGTCTTAAATATGTACGTTCATTTATTCATTTACCGCTTCTGTCATCGCCTTTTTGTTTGGAGGAAATGTGTTGGTGAGATTCACAGTCAGCTCCGTGTGTTCTTCTGTCTGAAGTATCCTGGAACGTAAGTGGTATTTTGCCAACAGCGCGGCCGGTCGGAGTTTATTGGCGTACATTTCACCAGTTCCGGAAAGACTTTGACAGCGGAGTGATCTGCCAGAGGACCCTCAGACTGGGCACACTCAGTGTGAAAGCGCAGATGTCACACTCAAAATCAGAAAAACACCAGTTAGCTTCTAAAAGTCTCCAGTGAAGTCACGCTATCACACACTTCTGTACGCCTCTGTCACAAGTTCCCGGTCCAAGTTCATCCAGTTCTGCTCAACCTGATTTTGAAAACTCTGTGTGTGTGTGTGTGTGTGTGTGCCAGGGTTATTATAGTTAACTAAAATTAAAATCCTAGATAAAAACTAAACTTAAGCTACTTAAATCACTTGTTAAACTAATTAAAACTAAAATTAAATAAAAAACAAACTGAAAAACTAAATTAAAATAAAAAAACTGAAAAACTAAATTAAAATAAAAACTAATGAAAATTTTAAACCTATAATAACCCTGACACACTCACTCACTCCATTCTTCATTGTTTGAGCTGCTCTGTGAATTTTGAAATTTTGTTAATATTTTTTAAAATTATGCTGGGACAGCATTTTTCCTTACTTTTTCGTACTTTGTGTAGGTTTTAAATTGAGTTCAAAATGGTCTTAAAAGGGTCTTAAAAAGCCTTAAATTTGAATTGTTCAAACCTGCAGAAACCCTGGAGAGAAGAGAGAGAGAGAGTCACAGTGGAGCGGGAGGGGCCCACTGCCCCGTAGGAGAGTCTGAGCAGGATGGATCAGAGACTGATCACACACTTAATTTCAGCCAGAGGAGAGGAAGATCAGAGGAAAGTAGAGGAACAGGAGAGGAAAAGTAGAGGAGAGGAAAAGTAGAGGACAGGAAGAGCAGAGGAGAGGAAGATCAGAGGAAAGGAAAGGAACAGGAGAGGAAAAGTAGAGGAGAAGAAGAGCAAGGGAAAAGGAGAGATCTGGGCGCGGGGGGGTGGGCCCTATCTAAGATTATCTCGTCCCGGGCCCAGGCAAGACTGTCACCTGGCCTGTCTGGAGTATATAACATCATGCACTGACGGGTGTGCTGTCTTGAGTGAGTGATAATGAGACGTGCAGCTCCAAAAATAAAAAAAATTGATATGTGGCTGCCAATGCTGATATTGTGGCGGACCGCCACAAATAGATTAATGTAATAGATTTACGGTAAAATGTTACTTTAAGAGGGCATTAAAATAATTATAAGACCCCTAAACACTGCACAATGGTTTGTAACACACAATTAACAACTCCAGTGGATTAACCTTGATGAATACTATTCTGTTTAAGTTATCAACAAAGTAGAGCAGAAATTAGTAGATGAACCATCTTAATTAAAATAAATTATATATTCAAGGTGTTTGTGTGTGACACTTACATCGAGCAGTGTGTGTAGATGCTGGTCCTGGAAAACACTGTGAAGGAAATCTAGATCCTTTTCACTGCAGTCTGTCAGAGCGTGGATCTCCTCTAAACTGTCCAACACCTGAGACACAGCTCCTGCAACAAACACAGACACAGACACAAGACACAGACACCCACACACACACACACACACACACACACACACACACACACACACATTACTACATCAATCAGTCACCTCTAGGTTCAAAGACTGAAACATTCTCTAAAATGTTCATTAAAGCTGTAAAGCTATTAAACACAGAAAGACAACCTTTAGTCTCTGACTTAACAGCTACACTTAAGAGTAAGTATCTAGTATCACAACACACACAACCAACGGATACCTACGTTCTGCTGCCAACAGTCCTAGCAGGTGGGAAGCATTAATTGAAACAGACAAACAAACACGTTGTTGTAGTTGTTAGTCTCACATACTGGTACTCGGTACTCAACACTTACAAAACATCAACACAAAAGTATAAACACATTCTAAAGCCTTAATATTTTGCATATAAACCATCTATTAACCTGTGTAATAAGATAAAAATCTAATTGGAGAGAAAACACGAGGTGGCATTTCTCGTCTTTTAGAAGTAAATATGTTTAAACAATAACTAGATCCCTCTGTGAATAGTTTGCACACTGCCTTTCTGGGGTTGCATCTAGATGGGAACCCTCGCCTGCAAAAGACCTTGCAAAAGTGTTAATTTGAATCCAAACCATGATCTATCCCTCACCCTACCCTAAGGGTATTTGTGCCTAAATCTAACCAATTCTATAACCATAGTGTTGTCACATTATAAAACAGAATTTGTCTGTACAATGTGTATATAATAAAAAAACAATACAAACAAATCATGCAAGAGTTTTGCAAATCTATGGTTACTATCTGGAATGGCCCCTTTGTGGGTGTGATAGATCTAATAAAACTCAGCTGGCTTGGAGCAATAGCAGCCTATACAGGGTCTTACACAGAAACAAATAACAACCACAGAACAAACCAGAGGAAGGAAATTTGAGAGAGGAAGTGTGTCAGTGATGAAAGAGTAGCAGATGTAAGTCTCTGAGTGTGTGTCTTTGTGTGTACCTGAGGAGGTGGGGTCGTCTGAGAAGTCATGGAGCTCCACAGGGGGGTCTCCATAAAACGAATTAAACTTGTGACTGGACACTGCAGCCAGAACAGCTCCCTGACACACAGCAACAGCAGCACAGTGTAACTGTGAAGACTCATCTCATCGTCAGAACATTGATGGTATCGTGACAAC
The DNA here is from genome assembly GCA_963678695.2 of Diplodus puntazzo. NCBI lineage: Eukaryota > Metazoa > Chordata > Actinopteri > Spariformes > Sparidae > Diplodus > Diplodus puntazzo. The sequence continues at coordinate 3,205,352 of OZ023164.1, forward strand.
AAGCCTTGAATGTTGCAAAATATTCTATTGCATGCATTGTAGTATGTATGTAGATGCAAACCTTGAGCTTCCTCCTGGAGTTGAACTTTCTCAGCTGTTCCACGGTCTCTGGCAGATGGATTTTATAGGCATACCGGTCCCTCTCCTGGAAAATCCAATGCAGAAAAGACAATTAACTTTACAGGAAATGCTGATTTTCAACCAGCTTTGTATCTCTACAATGTTTTGCCTGTACCAAGAGCCCCCCCATGTAAAAATCCACCAAAACGCAAGACGTGTGTTTATTGTTCTGGTGAGGCAAGGTGCATTCTGGTTGTTATACCTTTCGAGCGAAAGGGAATACCACTGTCCATTTTCTCTGCTTTCTCCTTTCATATGAAACCAATCTAAAAAATATGTATAATTTTTTTCTGCATAGATAGCCCACTTTACAGCACTGAAATACATCTTAATGCAAGTCATTTCAGCTTGGGCTAGGAGAAAACAAATCTATATTCAAACAGAAACCATTTTGGCAAATGTGGGATCCATCAGTTTTAGTTTCACATATTATAAGGACTAAAATTCAGGATATCTCAGCCTGTGCTGCATGAATTTTGACTGTACTATTTTCAATCAGTCTCTTGGAAGTCTCCTAATTTTCTGTTGTTACTTTCTGTCAGGGCCCTGACACATAAGGCTGAGGGTCAGCCATTGGCCGGCCGTCGGTGAGCCTCTGTAGCCCTAGTCATTGCGGTGTGTCCTTCGCCATAGGCAAAGGTCAATTCCTGTCTGCAGGTTTTCTGCCTTTTGAGCATGTTGAAACGGCAGAGACCATCTGTGAGAAAGATCATTTTGATTGGCTGTTCAGCGACACGACACAGTCAGTGCAAAAGAAAAGAGACAGAAAAAGAAAGGGAAAGCTTGAGTTCACCTTTTTAGTGCAGGCAACACAGCAGTGAGCCTTACACCTCGCACCTTAGAAAAAGTCAACTGAAATATTGTAATGATGGACAGCTAAAAAATGATTCACATCAATGCAACAGAACTTGAAATATGTAGGGCTTAATGTATTGTTGTTTATCTGTCTGTCAGATGGACAGACAGACAGAATATGTCACTTAGTTTGGTTTCTTGGCCTGCTACTTTTTGCAGTTGTTTGTAGATCTTTCAATCCTATTTCAATTTTCCACCATTGTAGCAGTCCACCCACAGTGAGGGTCAATAGGGAGGTGCAGGGAGAGAGAAAAAAGTGGAGACAGAGCAAATACAAACAGTAATGTTGATCAGCTGTTACTATGCATCTCCCCTGCAGTGATTACTGTGAATCCTCTGCTTAATAAATGTATATAAATAATACTCAGTTCTAAACTACAGTTTTAGTTTTGTTAACTGCGTGCCCCTGGGTGATTTTAAAGTGTGATTCCCTCTCTTTTTCGCTCCTTCTGACCTGCTGGTCAGCACCCTGTCCGTGTTCCAGGACCTTTCGGTTTACAAATTAAGCAATTTGGTCTAGGCACACTGTCTCTGTGTTGTCAGTGTGTCAGAAAGCTGCTGTGGAACTTTGATCACAAGGCAGTGTTGCCATGAGCACTGTCAAAAATACAGAGATAACATTTCAGGATGTGAAAAGTGCACTGCGGTTAATGTGCATAGGTCAAAAAAGTGGTGTTGAGTAACATAGAAAAGAGGAAGAAGGGAAGACGATTGGTTTCCTGTACTGTGTTTTGTTTGCATGTTAATGAAGTGCATGTTTATACAAATATAAATATGTCCTGTGGTGCTACATTCAGATTGTTGTGGTATATAAATGGGGATAAGAAATCAACACTGAACAGCCAGAAAGTCTAATGGTGATACTTGAACTGGACCTTGCAAATACAAATTGATGATTTAATCTATGTGTCAAACAGCATCCAGAGGAACTGCTAGTCTCTCACTTGAATTGTCAAGTAGTCATCCTTAAAGGGATAGTTCTGGTTTTTTGAAGTGGGTCATATAAAGTACATATCTATAGTCGGTCTGTTTCCTACCGTAATCACCGATCAGCGCAGCCTCAGTTTGGAGGAGAAGAAAGAAAGGCCGGTCTGACGGCGATGTAAAGCGGTGTGAATTTTCCCTTTACAACGTACACTTGAACTGTTATAGATTTTTTAAGCTGAGCCTTGTTTTAGGTGGTTTATTTCACTTTTTCTCTGGACCCCGTTCACTGCAGTACAAAGCTGAGCGTCTGGCTGGAGCGGCTCTCTGCTCCTCCAAACTGAGGCTGCGCTGATCGGTGATTACGGTAGGGAACAGATCGACTATAGATATGTACTTTATATGACCCCACTTCAAAAAACCCGAACTATCCCTTAAAGTACCCCTCCATCACGGTCGCCAGAAGAAGACGCAATAAAAGCTTCTGTTGACAACACAAGACAAGCAAGTACACCACTGTACCAGCACTCACATTTTTTGTTTTCCTGTCTGAAAAGCTGAGCCATCCAAGCGAATGAATATTATGTGATGGCTTTAGGCTACACGGTTGCACTAATTTACTCTTGTTCTAAAAAAGAGACCAAAAGTTTCAGGTCTAAACTGTGGATGGAGCCCAAGAGGCCCATGCTTACCATTTTCCAAAGCAGGAATTACATTTTCAGATTTCTATTTTGCCATGTTGCCATGTTTTGTTTCAGTTGTTTCATAGCAAATTGTTGTGCTAACCTGTCAAATCAGACTCGACACAGTACAGCATAGAGAGCGAAACTGTAAAACTGTTCAATTGTTAAGATGTGTCAATATCTATCCGTTGTAAAATTGGTTGAGACTGTTTAGATGTGGTTTATTAACAAAGAAAAAATGGAACTCAAGTTGCTGCTACACTTTATTTTATTTTTTTAAAAATTAAGATGCACTGTTTTTAAAAAGCTATTTATTTATTTTCACTATTTTATTTTAAATGCGGCCCTTCTTTTCCTTAAAGAGAGAAGAAAATAATACATATCTACAGTATTATATAATATATATAATATTATATAATTTAAATGTTATGTGACAATAAATATTGTCAAAATGAAATGTTCCTTCTTTATTTGATTTGACAGTCAGTTTTTGATTACATGCAGACGTTGATACAACTACTAAGCTACGTCAGTGTACTGTATATTACACTTCATCATAACTCAAGTTAGACATTATGATGTTCCGGACCATCGCTTAACCCTTTAAGCTACTACTCAACCATTTGATTAGTTTTCTCTAACTGGACCTATGTGAATTTCAGTTGAATACCCCTGCAGTACAATTAAGAATAAACAACATGAACATGACCTAAATGTGCTACTGAATGATCTTTATTACCTTGAGCCAGGGGTGGTTAAGTGCCTCGTAGACAGTGATCCTCTCAGCAGGGTCCAGCATCAGCATGCGCCTCACCAGATCCTTAGCACTTTCTGAGATGTGGCCCCACTGGCGAGGATTCATCTACAAACACATATATACACAGAATTTTTAGATAAAAAACACATTTCTGGGATTGGTCAATCCTGTGTAGCTGCATTAATTATATAGGTGGTAAAAATAGGGATGAACAGTGATTTATTACCAAATGGTAATAATGTGGAGTGGGCAAAATACATTCATATATATATATATATATATATACATATATATATACATTCATATATATAATAAGGGTGTCACAATTCTCCAAATCCTCGATTCGATATCATTTTCGATTCTAAGGTCACGGTTCGATTAGATTCTCGGTTTTTACATTTATTTTCTTTTAAAGCACAGGTTGCTATGCCATTTTTAGGCTAGACTTTTATGCAGTATAATATCTGACCTTTGTTCACCATGTACCAGACTACATTGTCAAATTAAAAAATGTATTAACAACATAATGTAACAATAACTTATCTTCAGTCAATTGGAAACTTAAACAAAATAACCTGCCATCTAGTTTCTGCAGAGCTTGCAAACTGTGGCTTTCTTGTCGACAACGCGAACGTTGTCAACATAACTCAATCCAACAAATCCAAAATACTTCCACACCGGCGACTTCGGTGAAAGAGGAGGGTGTTCAAGTTCTGTCTATGGATCTCCTGCATCTGCAGTTGTCATTGTAGTAAGAGTGGCGTAGCCCCTTTCAGGAATAGGGCGGTGGGCGAGGTGTGTGTGCGTAAGGTGTGAGTGGGCGAGCGAGAGTGAGGGAGCATGCGTACGTGTGGATACTAGTGAATGAATGGGAGAGGAAAGAGAAGTGAAAGGAGTAGCAGGAGTAGCGATTAGGGGTGGGCAATACTGCAAATTTTGGTATCGATCTGATACCAAGTAATTACAGGGCCAGTATTGCTGATACCAATACCAACACTGATACTTTTTACTTGAAAATTCCTGAACATTGAATGATTTAGTACTTTTGCCTTTAATTCGTTGATCAAGATTATGATAACAATAAAACACAGGACAACGATTTTAGCCAAAATAGTATTTAAATAATATTTAACATAATTAAATCTATAACCTATCTGCATGTAGCCTAAATAGGAATACTAATGTTCCTTCAACAGATGCACAACAGGGTTGTTGTATTCTGCATATTCATACTTCAGGTTTGAAGCAGTCTATATATCTTCATATAGATATATTTTTTTGAGATCCAGTAACAGTGAACCTGAGTGAGCGGTGCGAGAGAGGTGGAGAGGAGCGCTGTGCTTAAAGACTAAGAGAGACGCTGCGATCACACAAACTCTGTGAAGAAATACGAGTGATTTGCTGAGCTTATAGAAGAGAAACTACTACAAAAATATTGATCTCATCACACTTGTATCGATCCGATACCAATACTCACCTTGGCAATGATACTATCGATATTTGTATCGATCCGCCCATTCCTAGCTAATCGAATTTAAATTTCGATTTAAAAAATATATATATAGTGTGTATATGTATATGTATACATACATATAGATAGATAGATAGATAGATAGATAGATAGATAGACAGATAGATAGATAGATAGATAGATAGATAGATAGATAGATAGATAGATAGATAGATAGATAGATAGAGAACTCACACATGTAATGAATGTGTGGGTTAACCCTGTTATGGTGGGGACTCTTGTGCTTGCTGAATGAGTGTATGACATAATTTTGCTGAATCTTTCGCATTCACTGACTGTAAATAAATAGCTGACCTTGTATTTGCCCTTGCAGATGGCTTCAAACAGACGCTCCTTGGTTCCGTAGAAAGGCAGACAACCTGAGAGGAGGATGAAAAGGATGACTCCACAGCCCCACACGTCCACAGGTTTACCGTACGGCTCTCTCTTCACCACCTCTGGGGCCATGAAGTGGGGAGTTCCTACTCTACCTAGGATTACAAAGACAAGAGAGTTGTGGGTGCATCACTCATGAACACTGGGAATGACAGTATACACACAGTAATTGAAATGAAGATCATAAAGTATGCACACTGAAGCAAAATCACACACAATTGCGCTGAATGGGACTTCTTCACTATTCATTTCTAGTCTAGTCTCAGAGTTTCCTTCCTACTCTTTACGCACTTCATCAAAGTTTAGCTATTTTGTATCCTACCATGAGTATATGGTTACGCAAAAGAGGAAACAAACCTTTACTGTAGCTTTGTTTCCTACAGGAGAGTTATAAATGAACAGACAGCTCAAATCGCTACAGACTACATGTTTTTTCATTATGCAGAGCCACACCATTACGTATGCCAAATTAGTTATTTGCAGTTCATGTTTGTAGTGTTTATGGATGTACAAACAACAATCAATGGATTACTTAGAAACCAGGAAAAAAAATGAACTTGCCAAGGAAGTTTCTTTCGGTATCTAAGTGGATTTATAGATGCTTATTCACAACGGACAATATGTGATCCTTGGTAATGATCCACCCCACCTTCCCTGTGATGTCTGCCTAACCCTAACTGAATGGAGGTTTATACGAGAGCCCAACCGCTTGATTTTTGTTGATACAGATATTATGAAGTAAGAGATTCTGATATTGATATATTGGCCACTATAAGCACCCTTTTTGCACTGATCCCTCAAATGTAGCTATCAAACACTTGTGACAAAGATATGTAAAAGAGAAAGGATATTTTGACTAAGTATATTGGTGCATATTAGGCAACATATACTCTGTATATGTACAACATCTTTATCTGTGATAGGCCAATACTGGATGAGAATATCAGCCAACAGATACATTGGTCGGCCTACTCCAGACAGTGTTTTGACATAAATATGTTCTGGAACAGTTTAGTCCTTTTTTGAAACGAGCACAATAGCTTAAGTAATGAGTGTTTATGTTCTAGTACACTTGGGTTTACTGTACCTCCTGCCACCAGTCCCGATTCTCCAAGCTGGATGGCTACTCCAAACCCCCCCAACTTCACTGGAGCAGAGTTCTCTTTGGATGCCAGCAGCACACAGTGAGGCTGAAAACAAGAGAAGATAGGAGAGAAGAAACGTGATTTGATGGTGTTTTTTTGCTAATTAAAGTGTGTCACGTCACCCTTCCATAAATCACTTGTGCAAGACACACCCAGACCTCCAAACCATCACCCACCACAACCACACACAAATAACCAATATTGTAAGGGGATCATAAAAGAACCAATCCTCAACATGTTAGGTTCTGCTTCAGCATATTAAGTAAAATGTTTGTTGGTTTAAGTTTCAATTTGGTAGTTTCATCCATTTTTTGAAATGATTTTATAAGGCTTTTTGCCTAAAGTGAGAGTTGAGGGGAAATGGGAGGGGATAACATGCAGCGAAGGGACCAGTGATGTACCTACTCGACAAGGTGAGTTGCCAGGGCACCAGGTACTTCATACAATTTCTTAGGTTTTGTTTCTAACCAAGATGTTTCCTACTTTCATACTTGACATACAGTTGCAATTCCAACCCGGGATGCTGAACACAGAAATGCAGACGTGAATATGAACAGGATTCAGTCGTGTACAGATTTACGTCTGTCTACCGAAAATGCTTTTAAGAAGAGTTCCTGTGCCAATGTAGGAACATCCTTTATACAATCGTGTTTGACAAAGTGGGGAACTTCACCCCATCTTTGCTTGTGATTGACTGAGCCTTTAGAAGATGCCTTTTTTATACATCATGATACTATCACCTGTTATCAACAAACCTATTTACCTGTTCAATGTTCCAAACAGGTGGGGTTTTTTTTTTGGTCTTTTGCTGGTCCTGTCCCAACTTGTTTGAGACATGCTGCTGCCATTAACTCAGAATAAGTTGATGATATAATACATTAAATAAATACTCTTTGCACTCTTTTCAACTGAGTAAATGAAAAAAAGCATTAGCAAATTATCACATTCTGTTTTATTCTTGTTTAAAACAGTGTCTGAATTGTGTCGGAGCTGGGGTTGTAAGAGAATCAGAAGAAAACAGAATTCACAGCAATTGCTCAAGAAGAAAGTAATCAATTTAAAAGTTGGATTTTGTCCATTTGATTTTTGGACTGGGAGTGGATAAAGTAATAAAACACAATGTTGGAAACTTTCACTTAGGAGAGGATTTAGTTCACAGGCTGGTTAATTTACTCCATATGTAAATTTGTTTGTGTACGGTACATTAGTACATAAGTAATGCCACTCATTGCTCTGATCCAAAATTTCACAACTTGATGTCATGATTAACATTCAAGAGCAGTCATGATTCCTTTGACCCTTTGCCTATAACTTCAGCTCTAGGAATTGATAGCAGTTACTGTCTCCTAAGTGGAAATTCAAACCATGCCATTGCTTTGTTTTGAGGCATTGCTTTAATTATTGTGAGGGCATAGAGTTATATTTTGGGAGCGTTTTTTCTTTCTTTTTTTTCTTTCTCCTACACTCAGGATTCTCCTCCATATAATCATCAGAGCCAAAAGTGGAAAGCATATTGTGTATATACAAGTGGTGCATGCACTGTGATCCTACTGCTTGCCCACATGTGTCTAATCAGAAGGTCTGCTCTAAGCCCTGCCCTGTCTTTCTCCCTTTCTCAGCCCAAGATCTGCACAGTAGTTGCAAAGAAAGAGGGGGTTGACCACAGCTTGAAGATGTCTCTCTACATCATCACCACTTCATGCACTTCAGGATTTCTCCTTCTTCTTTTGACAGCACAGCTGAGGAGGGCATGCGTCTTACAAAGAGGAAACAAAACAGAGGCAGACTACGCAGTGCTATTTTCATTTGATCTTTTAACATTTGGTCAGTGACAGATAGAGGGTAGCAAAAAAAGTTGAGCATAGAGTGACAGAAGGAAAGGAACTTGAACTTTATGAGACAGCAGATTTCGGATAGTGTTTCCTACAGATTAAACTTGAGGGGATATACTAGCGTGGCTCAGAGGACAAAAAAAGGACTGCAAAGACCACAGGTGAGCTACTATTCTTCAGTAATAGTATGTGTACAAAAGAAACAAGAGAAAATATTCTTTCAACTTCAATGACTAGGTGAGAACTTTGAAAAGTAAACAAGTTCAGATATAAGCAGTATGTTCTCATTTGTCACGCTGGCTGCTGATCTTTTGATATGAAGTTCTTGCAGTGTACTGATGCTACTTAGCTGAGTGTGTTACCACATTAAAAATACAAATAATCATGAATTCTGTTGACCTGTAGAGTTAACAGCTGATCTTTCTCAAACTTTCTGTGGTTAGCTGGTGTTATATGTGATTACTGAGGGCAGGATTAGTTCTGATTTAGGGCTAATCCACACAGTTTGACCTCACAAACCTGCAATAATGAGTAAAAAATGTTCCCACATGAAGCAAGAAATTAAAAAACGAACAATAGTTAAAGTATTTCACCATTGTTTCCTTCCCATTTGCAGGGCTGAGGATCACAAATATCACCATGACATAAAAATCCCCACCATGCCTGCCAAAACCACTTTCCAGCCTCCAAATAGCTCTGTTTTCCTCATCACCACACAGACCAGCGAAATGAACTCAACCATAACCCCTGACCCTCACCAAACATGTGTGGATTACGAGTCACTGCAGAGCCCACTGGCAGTGCTCTACTCTATATTCTTTGTCCTGGGTCTAGTTGGGAACTTGGTGGCTCTGTGGGTTTTCTTCTGTGTTGACTCTAAGAAGAACTCTGTGCGGGTGTTTCTCATAAATGTAGCTTTTGCAGATCTGCTGCTGGTGGTTTGTCTGCCATTCAGAATACTCTATCACAGCCAAGGTAATATCTGGAACCTGGGTCCCACTATGTGTAAAGTAGTTGGCAACCTCTTCTACATGAACATGTATATCAGTATCACACTGCTAGGGTTCATCAGCGTGGATCGCTACCTGAAAATCCATCGTAGAACAGGGGTCCACAGACTGCGGTCCACAAGGTGGAGCACGACCCTCTGTGTAGCAATCTGGATTATGGGCCTTGCCGTGAATTTGGTGTTCCTATCATCAAAGAATGACTCACAGTTGACCAGGTTTGTTAAACCTATAATCAAACTTTCTTGCATATTACGGTAATTCACTTTGTGATACAGGCATTTTGAGCTAACATAATGTGTTTGTTGTCTCCAGGTGTTTCCACTACAAGCTGCTGCATAGTGCAAAGTGGAAGGCCTATATCAATATCTTTCTGGTGGTTGTCTTCTGGCTCATTTTCATTTCTCTTGTGGTGTGTTATGGAAAGATTTCCCTAAAGCTTCTAAGAACATCACAAGAGAAACCAGGCCTGCCCAATGCACCGCACTACACTCGAACTGCCAGGAAGTCCTTCTTCATCCTCTTCCTCTTCACCATCTGTTTTGTACCCTATCACACAGTCAGGATGTTCTACATAAAAACCCAGATCACAGACACTTCATGTTTCTGGCAGGGTGTGGCTGACAAGGCCAATGAGATGGCTTTGCTTTTTTCTGCGCTCAACAGCTGTTTGGATCCTGTTATGTATTTCCTGTTATCCTCTTCAGTGAGGAGGGAGGTGTTGTGCTTGGTAAGCAATATGTGTTGTGTACGAGATGTTGCAGGAGTTAGTGGAAACACCTCCACTGTTGAGATGGACAGTAAGAATGGGAAGACTGACAGAGGACAGGCAAGCATAAGCTTAACCAGCAATATGACTGAGAATAGGGTTACTTAATCCCGCCTAGCTGGGCTGTAGTACTCAGGCAGTGAACCTCCATTGGGCAAATGTTAACGGGGGGGGGGGGGGGGCAATGCATGATATTAGTTAGCTAAACTTGTATATTCATTGTGACATTTTGCTAAAACCTGTTGTGTTTAATGTGTCATATTGTAAAGTCAGGTCCAGTCAGTTTTATATATATAATGTTAATTCACAACAAATGTTATCTCGTACTCATTTTTTTACTTATTTACAGAGACCCAACATCACATTGCTAACCATTTCCATTTATTTGAATACACAATCCTCCGTTAAATTACGTGCTTAGATTAGAATAGGACGATGACAGCAATTTATTGTGTATGGTACAGGGAATTACATTAACAGGATTATACAAAGGTCAAAGGTACATTGAAAGTTGGAATTTGTACTATAACTGTGTTTCTATGCATGTCTATTACATAAATATATACATAAAAGCTTCTTTTTTTTCACAAATGGACGTGGAGTGGACGTGCAATGTACCCTTAGTTACTAGAGGCATTGTGTTGCATCAGACGCCCCTGATTACCATAAGGTAGCCTGAAGACAACTTTATGCAAACGAGGAGTGGGCAACACGAAACCCCATCTCTCAAAACATGATGTTCCAACACCAGAATGCATCACGTACCATCACTCCGACTGTTGTCTGCTGCTTCATGTGTTTGTGGGTGTGGGTGTGTTTCTCAGTGATCTGAGTGGAGGTCTAAGCCCCTCCCTCAGCTGCACAGAGTGGAGTTCTCTGCTCATAGAAACTTTCTTAATTGTCCTTGATTGTCAGCTAGGAGTAGGACAGCAGCACCACCCTGAGGCAGATTAAAAACTGACAGAAGCTGAAATGAAGAAGCGTGTCAAGTGCAGAAAGGGAAAGATGGAAACGCTGTATTTCATGTGGGAGGAACTCAAGCTGGGGAGGATCACAGAGTCAGATATTTAAATACTTTACTCAATATTTGTGAAAAAACAACCCCAGATTAAACCTAAAAAAGTAGGACTGCAAAATGTGCCTTAAACTGTTTACATAACAATGAAGTTATGCAGCGCCCTGCCGTCTAGCATCACACCCACAAACCAGAGAGGTGCGCTGAGTGGCTCAATAGACCTCTAGTTTGACAAAAAGCAGGACGTTGCAGAAAATGCTTTTACTAGGACCGCTGTTAGCCAGTGGTTAACAGCTAGACTTCATCTCTAAATATTTAATTTGAGGGAGCGTTCTGTTGTTGACGCATTTGAATCAACTCATCAGAGCTCCTATTAATGGTATGTATGTAACATTGTTGTTAAAGTATTACATAACATTACTTACATCTGTGGCTTGACAAAAGTGACTTAGACTTTCTTCCTATCGTAAAGACATTGGGACTAATTTTGAGTTCAGTGTCTTGTTCAGTGACTTAATAGGATATAATTAGTGACAACCTGCTGTATCAAGTTCTAAATTCTGTTGAAGGTTGAAGGTTTTATGCGCAAAGTAACACTGTTTTTAGAGAAAGACTTAGGAACTTTTGAAAAGTGTATACTTACACAAATTATTTAATTATTTATAACTGAAAAACCAAACTTCTCCACTAGATAACACTTCCTCCTCCTCTGCTCTCTCCCTCTGCCCCACTGCTGCCACCCTCTTCTTTACTCCTGCCTGTCTACCCACTCCTGTTTCTCACCGCTCTTCCAGGCAACGCATTGTCTTTGTGGGTGTCCTACAGATGCATCTCCACCATCTCCCCCACCCACATTTATCTGTCCCACCTGTATATCTCCAATCTGCTGTTGTCCTTCATCGCACCCTTCCTCGCAGCCTACTATGCCCGGGGCTCAGCCTGGACCCTAAGAGGCATCCTGTGTCAGCTTGTCCTGCATGGTATCACGCCAGTGCTTCACATTAACATCTACATTAGCCTCATGATCGTCACTTGGGTGGCCCGTAGCCGCTTTGCAGCCCTCATCTGGCAACCCCACGCCTCCAGGCCTAGCATCTGCACAATACTACTCCCACGCGGCTTCCACACTACACATGTCTCATGAAGACCTCTTTCGCCAGCAGGGTGTGTGCTGCAGTGTGGGTGTTAGCGGTTGGGGGCATTGTGCCTGTGACAGTTTACTATTCAGTGAATGAAGCTGCTACAGCAGACAAGGTTGGAGAAGTTAAAAAACGAGGACGTGCAGAGATGTGCTACAACCCTGCAGTGGAAATAGGGGGCAGTCTGTCTGCAGCTTTTACTGTGCCTGTTATAACCATGTTCTTTGTATTTTACCTGCTGGTACTGCTGTCCTACCTGACAGTGTTGAGACAGAAAGAATGCTCACGATGCAGCACAAAGGTCACCACCTCCCAAAGCCTGCCGAAACATTGTGGTCATTCAAGTGGTTATGAGTTATATTATACTTACATAAACTTAATGACCTTGTTGTGTTACCTTTGAAGGGGCAATATGTCAGAAGATGCCAGAATTTCAAAACACTGAAAAAAACATTTTCAACAGAGTGTGAGGAAACAACAGTGTTGATGTCATGTCAAAGAAGCTTTTGTTTTGCTTTTGTAGACAAAAATGAAATAAAACTCGAATCAATCTTTCAACAATCACCTCTCAAAATAAATCCTTGATTCACAGAGTTAGATGTGAAAATATTCTGACTCCTGAACACCGTTTATACCCGTGGCTGATGCATAATTCTCACTCAGCGTTCAGTCCCATTCATGTGTCCAGCCGGGTGCACTGGAAGGCTAACTGACTGAGCCCAGCTGCCCGCAGTGAGTACTCCGTCATCCAAGGTTGTGCTGTGGGCAAACTCCCGTCAGCTAATAGGGCCACTTAGCTGCACGGATAACTGAGCTACTTGCTCCGTATTGGGAGCTACTTTTGACTTCTGGCTGTTTCTCAATAACTGCACCTTTTTAAGGAATACATTGCTTTTTTAAATTGTAATTATTCTCAAAAAATCTATATCATAAAATCAGCATCGTCATTGGCTTTTCATAATAATGAGCAGCACTGTTAAAGGGACATAGGGCAGGATCTAGAAATAAGACTCAATAGCGACACGACGGCCGTTAGGGTAACTGCAGCCATCAGCCAAGCCGGCGCGGGAGCGCGTATGAACTCTTCTCAGCAGTGCAGCTGATGCTGTCACACGTTATTTATTTACTCGCTGTTCACGTCACTGTTTACTGCAAGACCTCCACACATGCCTCCCCGGAACTTCGTTGGTAGCCTACATCTATGAACAGCATCATCTCAAGCGATGAAGTAAGTAAACCAAGTGTTTATTTTAGTGAAACCTTAGTATATTTCTTTGACAACATTTGCGCATTAATTCAGCAAAGTGATAGTTGTAGTGTAAATACGTTTACTTTGCACTGGCCAAATGGTTACTAAAGTTCAAATTACACCAGCCACAGTGAATAACGAGCTAGCGATAGCTATTGTTTTGTGAAGCTAATGCTACTGCCACCAACGTTATGGTGTTTGACGAGCACTTGGCTTGTGGCTGCAGCTAATTTCTGACTGTAGTACTTACCAACATAGCTAATATTTCTAACATTGGATAAAGCTTGCTAACACGCTGACATAAGTGTGCAGTCATTATCATGTAACAACAATAGTATGATTCAATGTCTCAAGCCAAGTGTTATGTACCTTTGCCACTGAGATCATGTGTGAAACCATTCCCATTATAAGACAATATGAATAGCACTGCACCTTAACAGTAAATACAAGAAAAACAGAAATCATAGCTGGTATTATACTAAGTTGAATCAGAACAAAAATAACATCAAGTAAAATCATAACATCCCTTTGAGGATTAATAAAGTTATTCTTATTCTCATTGTTTTTGTTTCAGGATTTGGAATTGACTATGGAAGGAGTGGCACACATGGAGGAGTCTTCAGAGGAGGAGAATGTGTCGGCAGGTTCCGGACCAGCGTCTGAGCAGGAGTGTCCACCTGGAGATGTGCTGCCTGGAGCTGCTGTGTTCTTCACATCTGAGCCAAAACTCCCTAACCCCTTTGCGAACTACACAGGTTACAAAGAAACTGTTTTGTGTATCTGATCACAATACCTCAAAAAATAAACATTTTTAGCCAAAGATTCCACTTTCATCCAAAAATAAATGCTATTTATGTACAATATGTATTTTATTTTCAAAGTTTTACAGTGAAAAGAAATTATTTTTCAAATTTGCATTATGTACACATTTTTTTTTTTTTTTTTTTACATGTCTATAATAAAATCAGTGTGTGGTAGACAAGACGGTCTTGTCTTCTCTTTTCTTGCTCACAACTCTGGATCATGTAGCTGAGGCCTTTATGGAGAGAAGAGAAAAGTAGAGTTAGAACACATGCTCACAAAGCTCCATAATCAAATCTAGTAATTATTATTTTCAACTCTACCCTGGCAGAACAGATATAACTAATGGCTTGATGCTGATTGTTTGAGCATTACAAATAGAAGTGCCAGACTTTCAAATGAATTAGCAGCGTATTAAACTTGGTGATAGTGAGCAGAAGATCTACATTTTGCTGCAGTATTGGACCTCAGTACAGTACAGCTGGCACTTACAGAGAATGACTTGTGACTAACTTCCAAATTGATTTTTATTTCAAAGAGGTATGTTTTGACTTTGAAACTGATCAGACATGGATGTGGGATATAGGTGAAGGACAGACCTGTCCTCTGTGAATGTGTGCCTGGACCAGTTCAATATCAATTTATAAAGCACCACCTGAGCTTGTTTACATGCGATTGTGCACTTCACGGTTAGCTCTAAACTGCCTTTTATTCAGCTACATCACAACAGTATCATCAACGAGTCAACACAATGGCCCCTAACACGTAGCCTGTATATACCGTTACTATACCCCCTAAATAGCGTATTTCCCGGAGACGGGAACGAGGCAGGAGCCGTCTCGCTGTGTGTATGATACAGTCTGATCCCCTAACGTTATATGCATGAAGCAGCCAGGAAGCCAGCTCGCTGTGTGTAGCTAGCGGCTAATCTGACTACACAGACACAGAAACCGTTAGCCTGTTGCTACAGCCAGCTGCTAACATCACCTCCCTGATAACAGTTGGGCTTTCGGTCCTATATATAAAGAGACATATTTCTAACTTTGTTTTCAGACTGACGGACCGTGGAAAATGCGCAGTCTGTAACTACACAGGACCGGACTAAGATACATGTTAGCAGCTAACGCTACTTTGCACGTTAGCTCAATCCGAGTCCTCGGTGATCTCATAAGATTTTCAAATCAAGCTCTAAACATGACGTGTAATGTTTTCTTACCTGCTTACTAACGTTAGGATATGAGCCATGTCAGCTTCTGTTTTCAGTCCCACTTCAGGTTGAAGCTGCCTCCATGAGCCGAACGCGTATCCGATGTTTATTCCAGTGCCAGTCCGGCTTTGGTCGTAATTTCGTTTCGACTCACGACTTGCCGCTTATACAACCTTCGTGTTCCTCTTAGTCTAACTATTTGTTGGACGTCGTGTGGTGCTGGGTCGTTTTCTGGCCGTAGCAGAATCAATTTCTACCCAAACACTAGTTTGGATCCACCGCGCTTGTCTTCTTCCGGTCTCCAAGCCGTCGAGGACGCGCATTCAGTGTCATTTGACGTCACGTCCGCAGGACTGTGCGGGAAATTCGGGCCCCGAACTGCAGTACATTATGCAGCACACAGCCTGTTCAAGGCAATGGAGAGATACGTGGGTGGGCTCATTCTTTTTGGTTTGGAACGCTTCATCACCTATTAGCATTACAATACTTACAATGAATGTTCATTTTTTCACAAATCCTGCCCTTAAGGCCCCCACACACCGCCCAGACGTCCAACTGCCTTATCCGACCACTCTCCGACTACTCTGTTGCCTCTCGTCTGACCCGTTCGGCACAAAAGTTGCATTGAAACACACCACTTCGACGTGCTGCCAGCTCCACAGTAGCGTGTACGTTCTGCGCTTGCGCGAGATGCAATAAGCTGCTGGTGCTTGTGTTGTGATTTTTAAACGAGAGGCTTATGCACGCAACTCTCTTTACTTTGAATCAAAACGAAACTTAACTATCAGATAAAGACAGCTGCATACTAAACATGCAGCGAGGCATTACCAAACGAACACATATTAATTCGTCCCGAACGGACATAATAACAGCCAGTCTCATGTCAGTACTCCACAACATGAAAACAAGAAATGACGGAACGGAGTGCGTAGAAAACCAATGCGCACACAGTCTTCTGCCCCTCCCACACACACCGCGCTGATTCGCTAGCACACCGCCAATCAGAGAATCCAACGGCTCAGACGTCCGACAGCCCTCCTCCTCAGACTTCGCATGCTCAGTCGGAGCAGACAATGTCCGAAGGGTTCCGAAAGCTTCCGACGCAGCTAAACACACCAAACAGAAATGTTCCCGACCTCGTCCGAGTCTCTCCAAACGCTTCAGACGTCCAACGGTTGGGCCGGTGTGTTGCTGCCTTTAGACTAGACTTCCTTGTGTTTGACTTGACTGTAGGTAAACTCTGTTTTAAAGGTGCTATATAAATAAAGTTTATGAATATATTATTATATCATTATGCTCTGACAAACGTTGCAGGGGGTGCTAGAATGCTGGTGGTCCTAGCATCAAACTAAATAATGAATCAATGGACAACACTAAATAAAACATTGTGTTACCTTTTTGACATTTTCCCTGCTCTGACACGACTCATTTGTAAACAGTGTTGGGTATAGTTACTTTGGAAAATAGTTAATTAGGTTACAACGTTACCATCAATTAAAAGTAATCAGTTACGTTACAGCGTTACCTATGAATAAAAGTAACGCGTTAGAGTACTCATGCGTTACCAAAAATTAAAAGCCGTTTGCAGCGCCTCGCACATGCTGCAACTTAACTGACACACACACAGCCTCCTTTAAATGCACCGAGAAGTCGTGACAATGATGAATATCGTCAGTCATCCAACCAAATTAACTCTGCAGGATAACAATAACAGGAAAGACAGTCAGCAGTATGCCACATAGCGTTTTATTTATTTATTTTTTTTTGCGGTCGACAGAAGCTTTTTACCAAAAGAGTGTGCATGTTACCGTTATGTTGTTCTTGTCCTTTTCGCTGGTGAATTGAAAATAATGTGCGTACTTCCGCGATATCAAAAGCTGTCCTCTCTGCCATCTTGTCGGGGGTTCGAAAACACTCACACACGCACGCACGCACGCACGCACGCACACACACACACACACACACTCACACACAGGTAATGTAGGTCAGCAGCAGGGCACAGACGCATCACAGCGCTGCGCCTCCGCTGACACATCCGCAGGTGGCGCAGTACTGTCTGACAAAAAGCAGGCTGCAGTCGGGATTTTCCTTTCCTTATCCGGAGAAATTCTTAAAATAACGGTTACTTTGTTTAAAAAATAACGAAGTTACTGATTCCTTGACGCACGAAACTAACGCGTTACGTTACACGAAAAAAGCAATTAGAGTACTCTAACGCGTTACTTTGTAACGCGCTACCCACAACACTGTTTGTAAAGATGAATGTGCACAGTCTGCATATCGTCTTCTGTGGTGTGTGGATTTAGCCACAAAAAACAAACAAAAATACAGATACAAATGAGTGCCATTTAGCTCAACTACCTCCAAAATCCAGATTTTTTTTCTTTTTTACTTTAGCTTAAAACTTTTCCATAGTTGGATAGGCAATGGCCAAAATAGCCGGAAAACAAATGGCTCCACTATGTCTCTCTACATTTATTTTGTCCCATTGTCGGCTTCAGCTAAGACAGAAATAGTTCGCCCCACATGTCAAAAATTCTTGGGGGGTCCGGGGGCATGCTCCCCCAGAATAACATTTTGAAGAATAAACCTTTAAATGGTGACTCCTGGTGAGATTTTGGAAAAAAAAAATCATTTTCAGAATTTCAGAATCAGAACCTTAGATATGAGACAAAATAGTGTAGAAGTTGACATTGCTGCTTGAAAATACGTTGAAAAACTTGAAAAACTTTTTTTTACTTTTTTTTATAGATTTTTTATGGAAACAGAATCTGTTTCAGAAGTCAGTGGGCCACATGACATGGAAGCTATTGAGAAAAAGATAATTTCTGCATATTAATATTCATATAAAATAGAAGAAGCACTAAAATACAATAACAATAGGTGGGTCTCATTCGTCCAGTTTACTAATACAATCTGCTGCTAGTTTGGAGTCACAGGGTCACATGACATGGAAGATATAGAAAAAACTGCAATTATTTTGTATTAATATACTTATGCGTATTAGTAATTTAATGACGGTGCCTAAATCAGTTTCCGCAATTCAGCAAGGCTCTGGGAGGTGAGCTAACCGTCCTCCTGCTGCTGACACTGGGAGAACCTCAGTAAAGTCGCGGTTGGCCTTGAGTGAATATCCGCTGAATATCCAACCTGAAACTAACTTGCAGCCTTAGAATAGGATGACGAAGATTTCAGTCATTCAACTTAAACAGTGACTTGTAGAAATTATACAAATAGCAGTAAGGACAATAATAATCGATTTCAAAATAACATAGGGTGTAGTGCTTACACTGTGTGCAACTTATATTCGCCATTCGCTCGTGATATTACACCTATAAAAATCTAGTCTTTTTTTTCTTTTTTTGTTGCGGCGGCTCTTAAAAATGAAGACATGAATCAGAGGCACAAAAAACGTTGACAGTGGTGGCCGGTCATTATGTTTATCAATACCCGACCCGTGCCTTGTGCACTTATTATTTAAAATAGGTGAGAGCATGAGGGATTTTATGTTGTTGATATGGGAATCATCACTTGTGCTCAAGGTTACCTGTAACAGTCAATCTTTTCACCAAAATGAGGTGTTTTTGATATTGATTAATAGCCATATTTTACTGCCACACCTTAGTAAAGACATTGAAGTAAAAACATCAAAGTAACAGGAGAAATTAGTTAACTGATTATGAATGAAGTGATGTTAAAATGACACACTAATTTAAATCTTTTAACATTAAGGTCTATTTATAACAGGTTTATCTCAATAATTTGGCCTTTTCTTCCAATTTTCCACAGTGTTGCATTTGATTATGATTGACTTACATTAAGTTTGAGTGAAAGAACTGATGTGTCAACTAAACAAAGTTCTTAATTTGCCATGAATCCAAGTTGTTACACCATTGTAGTCAGTGCTTATGTTATTATACATATTTTGTCCAAATGTGTACATGGACTGAATAAAGAATTATACATTACGTAGCTCTGAACTGCACATGCACAGCACAGAAATCACATATTCATTTGTAACAAAGGGATATCTGGTGTTGGGAATCTCAACCATGAGCATAATAGGAAAAAAATATGTTCAACTCATCTCTCATGTCTGGCACTTCGGTCTTTAAGATAGACCCTAGGATGGTTAGACAACAACTGTGCTTAGATCAGACAGAAAGCCAAACAAAGACAGCTGCAAATGCATAATAAAAACTGGCATGAATGTAAAAAGCACTGTGAGAACAACAAAGTTGTATTTTTGCCATCAAACCTGGACAACTAGCAAGCATTTTAAACCAGCAGTATGTGTAAAAAAACACTTTGCAGATCTCAACGGCATGCAGTCTTGTGAATGTGGGGGTGTGACTATATAACAGGGCTCCAGACTAACTTTTTGCATTGGTTGCACTGGTGCGCCTAACTTTTTTTTTTTAGGTGCACTGGCACAAAATTTAGGTGCACTCGAATTTTAACGCCATAAGGAGACCTTTCTGGCTCCACAACTTTAATATAACATGAATGATTTCCAAACAAGACTAAGATATTGAGAAATCCTTGTCTTTATTTGAAGGACATTGACATAAGAAAAATAAGGTGTTTCACTATTAGTCAGCTCCTCTTTGGCAATGTTGTATGCAACATTACATTTTATAATAATTTCTGATTCCTCAGAGGACCTGATTGCTGCTGCCTGCCGCTGAAATGCAGCTGGGAGAGGGGCCACTTTCTCCACACACCGGTCCCGGCATGTAGTGTGTTTTTTTTAAGTTTCGACACGAAACGTTGTTGACCCGCTTACAAATGCACTATTACCGGCCATACTCTGACCGCACTCATGACAGTATACACAGTGCATTATATTACGTCCTTTATCGTACCGTAACCAGGGAAACTGTTTCAACCAGTCCTGCCTGAAAGAATACGTTTTCAGGTTTTTACTTTGAGTCTCGGGGCCGGGCTCTTTCTCTAGCCGTTTTTAGACAGAGCACCAAGCCGCGGTTTTAGACAGAGGCCGGCAAATTGGGGGTCTGTTGTGGTCGCCGATTTTCCGCCTCGGAGGGTACACTTATTTCCGCCTGGACTGCTATCTAAAACCGAGGCGGAAATGTGCCGGCCCGTGGGTGAGCTGGGCAGAGATGTCAATGACCTGTACTGTTGTGCGACCCACAACCGAGGAGTTTTAAAACCAGGAAACAGCTGCTCACAGCAGTCAGTCCATTACTTCATCCACAGACATTAAGATGAACAACTGAGCAGCCGCTGAGATCCAGGAGCCTCGGTCTTTGTTTTGTTGTGTTAGCTTGATGTTATGTCGGAAAGCTAAGGATGGTCGCTACTTTCAAATTAAAAGCCCCCCGCTAAGAACCCAGTTCTAAACTCCAGTGGGGTGCAATGTAAAGCTCTTATTTTGAAGACAAATTCTATGTCACCGTTCACAGCCCAACTTCCAGCTTCACGTCACGTCACATGTTTACGCCTACCTCAGAGGCGGCTTTCGGAAAAGGAGGAATATTACGCCTCGGTTTTAGAAAGACAGGCTGGCAAATTGCCGCCCTTGAGTTGGAGCAAAGGTGCCGCCTTTTCTATCTAAAAAGGGCTTCTGACTCGGTTGTCTCCTCTGGTTCCGAGTCTGATGCCGCCGAAGGACCGGGGCTTGGCATCTCAGCAGGAACCGAGGGAATGGCAGCAGGGGTGGTTGTCGGCTTAGATTGTTTAGTGAAAAAACTTTCAATACTTCTGCCCCTCTTCATTTTGCCTCGTTTTGTTTCTTTTCTTTTCCCCTTCCGCTGCTGTGGCGCTCAGGTCGCTAGCGCCGCTCGCATTTTTTTTGTTTGTTTTGCCGCTCGCAAATTTTAAATACACACAACGGAGAGCAGTGACCACAGCCAATCTGAGGCAAAGTTCCGCCCAAACTCTGTCTCTTATCGGTTTAGACCAAGATAATGCTCTACCATGACTGTCAGTTCAGTCACAGGAGAACACAGAGAGACGATGTGCTTGCAAAGGACATTTATATTTTTTAGATGCACCGGTGCGACCTAGAAAAATCCTTAGGTGCACTCTTAAAATTTTTGGTCGCATATGCGACCAAAATGGTCGCACTCTGGAGCCCTGTATAACCTTAATGTTAGAGGTTCATTGTTGCCACCTCAAGGCCCAATGGATGCCATCAAAGAAGCACGTTCGCTATGAAGTGTATCACAAAGAGGTCTAAGAGGATAAGGCCATTTTACCTTGTAAAAACAGCTGACATTCAAGTAATCAGCAGGGAAATGTGTTGGCTCTCCATCTGTCTCACTTCTACCTATTTATATGTGCAATTTGCAGAATGTGCAATTTGTTCTGCAGCCAGGTTTGGATGAAGCCAAGGGTTGGGACTGACATGTGAGTACATAGTCACATTCATTCAATTTTGTCACCTTTCCAGAACTGCGGCTCAAACATGGCTGCCTCTAAGTTCAAAAGATGACAAAGGGTGTTTGCTTAGCTTGCCACAAAGGACTAAATTAAGATCAGATTCCATAGCTGTATTGACCCTGGAATATTGGTGGAAGATAAGACATTTGTTTAATTTAACTTTTAAAACGTGAAGAATCCCATAAGTCTATAAGAAGGCGGGAAGTGAAGAAGTGTTTGCTAAATAGCCTGTTGTTGTCAGTTTAAAGGTTGAATATGTAATATGCTTATTAAAAGCTATATTTTTTCAAAAATAATACATCCACGGGGCGTTTAGAGGGGCGCAGATTAAAAGTAATGCGTTTCCTTGAAAATTATACTTAGTCTGAAATAAATAATTTAAGAAATTTTGACGGGTTCGACAATGACTTCCTGTTTAGATCGTACCAGCCAAATAGCGGCCGGCATTGCGGGTTGCCAATTTCGCAACCTCGGCAATGCTCGGCAAAGCTCGGCACAGCTAGGCTGATGCTGGGTAAAATGGCGGAGTCTGCAAGCTCTTCAGAGCCCCAGCGAACGGTGCGTTATCTGTCCCAGCAGCTGAGTGACCGGAGAAGAGCAAAAACCAGAGTAAATATCGGTGAAGCATACGCTCGATGGACTCAGGTAAAGGATTTCCATGGCATCAAAACACACGTGGAAATGGCGAACTTTCTCCTGGATCGGTAAGCTAACTCGCTTGCTAACTTAGCTAACGCTACCTGTCGGTCAAACTCCTCTGCTATACTTATTTTCATTATATCACGTTGATCCTAGATATGAGAATATTGATCGTGACCCATCGACCTCCACACCCAGTAAACGGAGGAAATGGAGGCGGCTCAATCCTCCTGCCCTGTCCAGTATTGCTGGTTCACTTTCAACCTGGCAACCCGACCGCTGGAATTACTTTTTTGTTGTCGCGACTACGATCTTGAGACACTTGATGGCGGCATTCAGCTCATATTCCATATTTCACCTTTAACATAAAGATAAGTTTTTGAATGGGTTATGAGAAATTAATTTGAATAATATTGCTTAACTATCTCTCTATAAAAGCAAGGAATCTCTGTCTGTCTGTCTGTCTATGTGTGTGCCTCAAATATCTCTGCGGATCAGGATCAGACTGACCTGAGAGTTTCAACATGGCTGTGGCGTGGTTCAATGGCGTGCTACTTTGCATTTGTTTGGACTGCAATGATACCGTGAATAAATTATTTCATAAATGCTTTACAAATTCTGCAGCATTGTCCACCGGAGCGACCACAGTCACATGCGCACCGGAGCCAATCACTGCACACCGTAGCCACATGCCTACCAGAGCCAATCACTGCAGAGCTCAAGCCCATGACATACCTTAAGAAAAAAGCGGATTTATACCTTCAGCGGCGCGAGCTGGACTGGGATTTTGCCGGCAGTTCGGTCCCGTTCTGTTCTGTGTATCTAAACTGACTGTTGTGGATTAATGAGACTAAACGAGTCTGGACTGTGTCTGTTCGGGTCTGAGGACATCAGGAGACGTGCGGACAACAAAGTGGAATCAGAATCTGTGGATGTTCGTGTGTAGCTAGCTGCTAGCCGCTAGCCAAAACCGCACTTAGGGTATATAATGTCCGCCACGCTTTTTCGCGAACATTGCCGTCACGTTTGCTTTCTGTCTGTTGCAGAAGAAACGGTAAAAACGGACTTTTGTCACTAAAGTGTCCAAGCAGCAAGGTTGTAGAGGAACAGGAAGTTGTGGGAGGGACGTCGGCGGATGAGTGACAGCAGCAGTGACGTGTTGGAGACAGCGACAGAGATAGCGAGTTTTGAGAGTTGAGAGATTTGTGACATCTAGCGTGTTTGGAGTGTGTAGTCAGTGTGTTATATAGTGTTCAGTGTAGTGTGTTTAATGTGTAGTGAGTCAAAACAATAAGGAGACTGCTGAATGTGGAGCAGGCAGTGCAGCTCTTCGTTGAGCTTAGGAGCCTAAGGCATTGCCTGCATTTGAATGTAAATAGTTACATATAACTTTGTAAATTTCACAAACTTATGCACAAATTTAGCAAACAACAATTTATATTTGCATTATAACTAATGCAATTGGTTCATTAAACATATTTGTGGTTTTCACAGTAAAAAATCTAACTTTTTCCTACTCTGATTTTATGTTACTTTGTGATTTTAGGTCCATAGTGTTAATATAGTATGTCGAAATGAAAAAATAACTGTACAGTCACACGTGAAGTTGTGCTGAAAATAATGACACCAAGCAAGGCAAGGTAAATAGTTTTTAAGGTGAAATATAATGGTATAATCAAAAGTAGTCAAACAAGGCAAGGTAAATAGTTTGTAAGGTGAAATATAATGGTATAATCAAAAGTAGTAAAAAAACAGCCAATTATATCCCTGACGTTCCACCTTCAAACACAACCTCATTTGGCCATCCATGAAAAAGCTTCTTAACCTCCCACTTTTCTATAGAAATATATGCTTCCTACGGGTATTGCACTAGTTCACTAAAAATAAAGATTCAAGAGATCAACAACAACAACAACAACAACAAAAAAGAATGCCACCCACTGATTCAACGATAACAAGACAAACGATTCAAATGAAAAAGTTACAAGTTCGGTTTGTCAAATCCGTCTTCGCTTAAGGATCATGTTCTTCTCCCATGAGTTCCAACTCCATCACGCTGAGCACTGGATCTCCTCAAGGTTGTGTACGAAGTCCTTTGTTGTTTACACTGCTAACACATGACTGTGCATTCAGACACGAGGGGAACCAGATCATCGATTTCGCGGATGACACCACAGTGGTGGGACTAATTCACAGAAATGAGGAATCAATGTACAGGGAAGAAGTTAAACACCTAGAGGGTTGGTGCAGAGAAAATAATCTGGTGCTCAATGCGGATAAAACAAAGGAGATGATCATAGACTTCCGGAGGTCACAGCCTGAGCATGCTCCTCTCAGCATCAGTGGCCGCACTGTGGAGAGAGTGGAGAACATCAAGTTCCTCGGAGTGCAGATCTCGCAGGACCTAAGCTGGAATAAAAACACCTCAGGGATCACGAAACAGGTCCAGCACAGCCTGTACTTCGTGAGAAAGCTGAAACAAGCCTCTCTCCCCAACAGCATCCTCAGGACTTTCTACAGTGGTGTGGTGGAGAGGGTTCTGACGTATTGACTCTCGACATGGTAATTTAGCTGCAGTATGTCGAACAAAAAAGACCTGCAGAGAATAGTGAGAGGAGCTGAGAGGGTCATCAGAGTTTCCCTCCCCTCTGTCCAAGAACTCTTTCAAAGCCGCTGCAGGAGCAGGGCACTGAACATCATCAGGGACGCCTCCCACCCTCTCCACACATTCTTTCGAACTGCTCCCATCAGGAAAACGGTTCCGGAGTCATAAAGGCCGAACTAACAGACTTATCAACAGCTTCCTTCCACAAGCTGTCAGATTGATGAACTGCTGATCTGGAGCATGTGCACTGATGCACTTCACGAGCCCTTAGTCATAGTTTTAGTTTCAAATGATTATATTTATATACTGTGTGTTATTTATTGTCTTCTGTTATTGATCCTGGAGAAACGTAATCTCATTTTTGTTGTGCTGCTTTGTTGGTACAACAAAATGACAATAAAGCTTTGATTGATTAATCGATTGATTGATTACATGCTCTTCTGAAACAAACAAATAAAGAAATAAATAAAACTAGACAATTCCCCGCCAGGGAATCGCGAGAGTGGGCTGTGCGCTTTGCCCCATGACAGGAAAAACTATGAAAGCTAAAGCAAAAGTTGAATCCCACGTTAATTTGGACTTTTAAGTTTGAATGGTGTGTCTAGGTCAAAGTATGCCAGAGATGTCGATGTTTGAAATCTTTCTTTCAATCTTTTCACCCGGTCCAATTCACTTTGTGTGCGTGTGTTTGTGTGCATGTGAGTGTGTGTGTGTGTGTGTGTCTCTCTGTCTCTCTGTGTGTCTGTGTGTGTGTGTGTGTGTCTGTGACTATTTTGATCTAGTCCCATTCATTCCTTATGGGAAAGTTTAAGCAGGTTTTCGCGACTTATGTCGCGAAAACATGAATATTCGGGAAGACTGATTAATGATCTGTGTGTGTCTGTGTGTGTTTCTGTGTGTTTGCGACTTTTTTTAACCTCGTCCCATTTATTCCTTATGGGAAAGTTTACGCAGGTTTTCGACTTACGTCATGAAAACATGAATATTCTGGAAAACTGATTAATAATCTGTGTGTGTCTGTGTGTGTCTGTATGTGTGTGTGTGTCTGTCTCTGTGTGTGTGTGTCTGTGTGTGTGTGTCTGTCTCTCTGCGTGTCTGTGTCTGGCACTCCCTCTGATGGCCCAGCTGATCCTGGTTGCCATGGGGATGGTTGTCAACGGCCCTAGCAACCGTGGCTCTGCCGTGGCTGAGACAGCTTATTTCAGAGCAATTTCAGCCTCACATCTAGGACGTCAAACTAGTGCTATTTATCCAAAACCAAGCATGATATCGGCAAAATTTATTCACGATCATGCGGGAAAGGCCTTAAAGAACACACTCATGAAGTTTTGTGGTCCTAGTTTCAGAAATGTGGAAATAAGAGCGAGATAAAAAAGGGTGCAGTTTTGAAAATCCTCTTCCCGATTTACATTGGAGTGAATGGGACAGTTGAGAGCTATTCTTGTTGGTTGGAGGCCAATAATTCAAAAACCATAAATCCTACCGATAAAGTAGATACATTGGGAGAAAGAAGACAAGTGTGGCTACAACTCTGGTAAATATCACTGTTTTTGAGTGACATTTGTGGCCGGGATCGTCACAGAAAGAGAAAGTTTCAGAGAAAATTATTGAGGTTCCCGCACTCTGTCAGTTGGTTCCCCCACTCTGCTGCACGAACATTCCGCCATACACACTCATTGAAAACGCTGAATTTTTCCAAAATCACTCACCATCGTTAAGGGGTCAGCGTTCAAAAACTATACATCGTAGGAAAAAAGTTCAAATACAACTCAAATAGCCAGGACGAGTGCCTACATTTTAAAGTTTGAATGGTGTTTCTAGGTCAATGTATGCCAGAGCAGGAAATGTTTGAAAAATGTCGCAGATTTGTGACGTTTTTGACCACGTCCCATTCATTCCTTATTGGAAATTTTTCGCAGTTTTTCGCGTCTTATGACGCGAAAAATTAATATTCTGGAAATCTGAATGATAGCATACCGAGTCAGATCGAGGTGCACGTTTTGATATATTTTTGTTTGTGTGCGACAAACGGTGTGGGACGAGTGAAGTGCCAAAAAAAGGACGTAGGATGAAAAATAATAAGAAGAGGCGCGGTGAATATCAATAGTGGGCTGGCGAGCACAGCCCACTATGGACACCTATAGCTCTGCTATAGAGGTGTCCATAGTGGTCTGGCGAGCACAGCCCACTAATAAGTGTCTATGAAAAAGAATATAAATCCAACATCTCTGACGCTGTCAGAGTTCCCTCTGGTACCAGTCAGCTGATCATGTTTGTGCACACAGGGTGGTTGTCTGGAAGTGCAGCTGCAGGCTACATTAAAGGTCCCATATTATGAAAAACATGTTTTCTCTGGTCTCTACATATATAAACTGGTCCTCCCTGAGCCTACCGACTCCCAGAATAAGGAAAACAAACGAGTCCCGCATCGTCTCTGCAGCCCACCCACTGGTAAAACAACACTCCTACAGGCTGTTCAGATTCAGCTCCTGTCGTTACGTAACAAAAGGAGAGATTTTCAAAGGCCAGCCTCCTCTGCGCGAAAACACTCCCACCTCTCCCCAAAGATACCCGAGAGGGGGGCGTTCATCCCCAAGGTAAAGTTCGGTGTCTCCAGCGGTAAGATAGCAGTGTTTCCAATGTCGTCGCTCAGAGCTGCTAACCACTTCACATCGGACTGCTTCAGTAACGAGTAGGGATGGATATCGTTAGGATTTTATCGATACTGATGCAGATACTCCTTATCGGTACGGATACTTATCGATACTCTTATCGATACTATAACATGTCATTTTGTGTAAAAAAATAAAGACTTTACAAGATGTTAAAAGATTCAACCTTTTTATTACCACAAAGTAAAAAAAAGCTTGAACAGAACAGAAGCTATGCAATTACAAATACTCCGGAAGAGATAACCAGGACTTCTTTATCTGGTGGATGCCGGAGCATGACGCAGCAATTCAGCTGAATTTAGCACGGAGCAGACAGGAAGTCAAGCACCAAAATAACAATACAACATCCAGTTACCTTTCAAAATAAAACACTCCGTGTTGACACCAGCACACAAATCTCAAAAAAGAGACAAACACAAGCTCTTCTACTAATCCTTCGGTCGGGAACACTTAAAACACATGCTTATAACTGCGGTCTTGAGTGATTATGTGATTATCGCGGAAACTCCTCGGCCTCGACGCCAGCTGTCTACCGAGCTGTCTACAAAGCAAGTAAAGTTAGCAGCCAGGTTAATGCTAAAGACTGCAGCGCCGTGGCAGCGGCACCTGGTTTCGTTTCTGCAACGTCAAGCCACAGAGTTTGTTGTTAGGTTTGTAGTCATTACAGTTGGGTAGACTTTCAATAGAGAAAGTACCGATAACAGTACCGTTTGAACTGCACCCTGGTACCAACCCAATTAGGAGCCTGTACCAAAAAGTACCGGTCTTCGGCAGGGGGGAAATTTGGTCATTTTAGGAGCCAGGCCATTTGGCCTTCACTTTTTTTTTTTAGGTGCACCAAGGCCACATGACAAGGCACAAACGCCATTGAGTAAAATTCGATGATTTACCTTTCAGAATGATACCATAACATCCTAATTTATAATAAGACATTGATTATGTATTAAAACAATTTTTTAATACCAATATCAAGTTAATGTTACATTAGAAAAGTTTTTTTAGTAGGGTTGTGCTTAGATGATTTTGGTGACACTAAACTGAATATTAGTGCTATTGAATATTTCTCCCAATAGACATTCCCCAAAATTATGGCAAAGCACAATTTTTCCAAACAAAAAATTTTAGAATAACAGCAGTGATGTGATGATGTGTGGAGTGATTTTGGTGACACTGAATAATAGTGAAGATACTGAATATTCTTTGTATTATCTTTTTTCGGTGTTGCACTTTGTAGATGGCCCCTGCGCCCTCATCTCTCAGACGGCTGACCATAGAGACCAGAGTTAATGTCCAGCCCAGAGGACCGCTCGTTTTGATGAAAATACAGTTGGGGCTTGTTATCTAACTTACTAAGATGGTAGTTAAGAGTCGCTTATGAGTTATTGATACGGGAGGTTTGAATCTGTGAATATATTTCCAACGTTACCGAACTAAATCATGTCACATAAGTCAGTAGCGTATCATATCAAAACTGGCTCAGCTCACTTGTGCTGTAAGTTTCGTTCTTCTGTTTTGAGATGCTGCTGCTGTGTGAGAGGCTTTCACATGAGATCATCGTGATGATGAGACGCCACCTGTGTGAACCGCGAACTCACTTAAGTTACTGTGTGACTACTGTGCACTCGGGTGGCTGTAATTCAAGGCAAGCTCACTGCGCTGACCCGGCTAGGGGCACAAAGGCCACTTTGGCCGTACGATGATTTTTTTTTCCAAGGGGGATCAAGGCCAAAGTGCGGGGCAACGGCGGCCATGGCCGCCATGAAATTCCCACCCTAGTCCTAGGTATACATCCCTAGTAACGAGGGTCAGTGCAAAGCTGGCTTTGCCTCAACACTGACCGTCGTAAAAGGATCAGTCCCAACCATACCGGACCCAGCATCTACACCCGAGTGTCACCACGTTTTGATAGTTTTAACAGTTGCCTACGAGTACGATGAAGTCAGCTAGAAATTGGCAAACTAGTTAGCTCTGCTTCGGTCTGCTATGCAATGGTGTTTGAAGCGAGCTTGATATTAATAATATTACAATGGAGCTTGGTTGTCACAGTATATAGTCTGGAAATGTGCAGACTGGAGACAGAGACGATGCGAACAGTGTCCAAGAGATTGGAGACTGTGAGACAAACACAGCTTTTGCTAGCTGTTAGCCATTAGCTACATGGTAGTAACTGTAACAACACATAGAACAAACTAACATTATTCAGACACACTGACCATTCTGAAATGTCCTGCTGCAGCCGCAGAGTCTGTATTTCTTCAGGAGCCTCTCCTTCTGGGTCCGATTCTGGGTCAAACTGGTATGGTTGAACGAAAGCATCTCCGCGAGCCATAGCGATACATCCACCATAAACATTAGCGCATGCTACCGCTAGCGTAAGCGGCACCCTCTCCTTGAGAGGGCCTGTAGCAGGCAAGGCAGGCGTTGACAGACAAAGCTCATTAGCATTTAACCCTCTGAGCTGGCGCGTCAAAATCATGTGACCAATTTAAGATGAGGCGAGACGGAGCCTCTGTGAGTCTCTGTTCTGACTCTACACGTTAGAGCAACCTTCAAACTACATGCCAGTTTTTAAATCGTGTTGATAGGCCAAGTAAAACCTGAGTTACGATGTATTATGTACGCCACATTTTTTCGCTAATGTTGCTACGCGTTTGGTGCAGGAAGAGACGTTAAAGAGATCGGGCTTTCCTCTCGAACGTGTCCGCAAGCAGGAAGTGCACGCAAAAAAACACTTTCCCATTGGTGGAAAAAGGCACCACACCAGCCAATCACAAAATTACATGGCAAACCACGTGATTTGGTTGCTAAGGGCGGGGGGGGGGAGATTTGGAAGGGACGGGGCGGAAAAGTGAAAGCAGCAGTGCTGGTCACAGAGGCAACGACAGAGATCGCGAGTTTTGAGAGTTGGGAGATTTGTGACATTTAGCGTGTTCGAAGTGCATAGTTAGTGTGTTATGTAGTGTTTATTGTGTAGTGGAGTCGTTTTTTTGTTTAATGAGTCAAAACGTATTTTTTAAAATGTCTTCAAAATGTTGAAAAAACACTGATAAATTGAAATAATTTCATCAAGATTTATATTTAAATATATTTATTATATATTAAAATAGTCCAAATCCAAAACCTTAACAAAACACTGCAAAATCAACATTAAATAATTATAAAAGAATGTATCAAAACTGTGCAAAATAGTTCATTGGCTTTTTGTGATGAGGCAGCCTGTTTTTGAAACGTGTCCTTTAATGTCTGCGTTTTAGAGGTAGAATGAGTTGTAGTGGCAGCAGGACTCGATTGGCCAGCAGACCCTCTCTGTGAAAAAAATGAATAGAACATGTCATTATTAATTATTACAGTCACTGTTACTTATTACTAAGGGTGCAACCAACAGATCACAAAACTCACAATTTAGATCATATCACTTTTGTTAGAAACAGGTTGGATCATTTTTTAGATCAAAACAAAAAGGGTTATTGTTAAATTAATTATGAATACTCTATTTTGACTCTTATTTCTATCTAGACACTTGTTATATTCACTATTTTATAGTATTCTTTATATATAGTCTATTCTACAAATAATCCACAAGTGTTATATATTTCTGATATTACTTATATATATTGGCTGTCTGTCTCTCTGTCTGCCTGCTCGTCTGTTGTCAGTGGACTCGGTCAATCTGATTGGTCAGATGTCTGCTGAGCCACAGGTAGACGCTGCTCCGGTAAACAGAGCTGAGATGAAAGTCAGTCATCTCAGTCAGTTTGCGTTCACTAACTCAGTCCACCCAGTATGTGTTTGTCTCAAATCCTCCTCATTGCAGCTCTGCATCAATATTTGGGGAATTATTAGGTCGACTTTAAAAAGTGAAATCTACAATTAATAAGCGGTTCAGATAACGTGCCAAATCACGGATCAACTTCATCCAGTTATACCACTATCTGGTCAGTTTCCATTAGTGACAACAGCAAATTAGACATAGAAAACTCGGCATACACATACATCATGCACCCGAGCTTAAGGTTAGCTTACCTTGCATTCGCTGAACAGTTGAGGGTGATGGTCGTAAAGTGAAAGTAAGTAAATTGGATGTGTTGCCGCCCCTCGCAGCAACTTTCTTCTCGCAGCTCCTGCAGATAGAGCTGCCATGCTCGACCAGCTGTCCCTGAGCATTCTTATAATGACCAGTATACGCTCGGACTGCAGATTTGGTTCTCTTTGAAGGCGGAAAAATGCCGTGAGGGCCGCTATATCACGTCCTCCCTCCACCATGTCTTCTTCACTTCATAACAAGCGCACGTTGCACGCTGTGTGCTGCGCATTCGCCGTGAGTTTTCCACACCGTGGTTACCGACCACGGCGGTTACCATGGTAATTAAAACTTTAGCGGTAACCTTCACCGTCGGGAATTTTACCATGGTTTACTGTGACACCAGTAACCGTTACATCCCTAGTGACAAACAAATCATTGATACTTTTATGTTTTGTTCAGCAAGATCATCTACATAGATAAACGCTTTTGTGATCTTTGAAGAAAGAAGAAAAATGTTAAATTTTTTGCTATAAACAGACTACATTGTGGTCGCATAACTTAAACGTCACCACCACTCCGCGTATTACTACGCAATAACTATACATGTTGATATAAACTTACGTTGTTGAGTTACAGTTAGAAAAGTTTGCAATTGTACACCTGTAA
Source organism: Diplodus puntazzo (assembly GCA_963678695.2). Lineage (NCBI taxonomy): Eukaryota > Metazoa > Chordata > Actinopteri > Spariformes > Sparidae > Diplodus > Diplodus puntazzo. The sequence continues at coordinate 3,237,772 of OZ023164.1, forward strand.
AGGTGTACAACTCAGTCGATCAGTCTCCGTGTTCGATGTGATGACGTATATGTCACCGACATGTAAGCAATTAAATTGTGGGCCATTTGCACTGAGAGCAGACGTGGTGTTAATGACCAGAACAGAGGGGAAAGTGTAGCAAGTTGTGGTCTGGTTGCAATGGTACTGGTTTACGTATGACTATTAACCACACCCCTAATCTCTGTTTGAGAGAGAATGTCAACAGTTAGACAGGAAGAAAACTAACTGGAGGGGGGCTTTAATGAAGTGTTTTATGTCACAGAACAAAAGGTGTAAATATATAATTTTTTTCTTAAGTTAAACTTAATATCAAGTTCCAAGTGTAAGGTAAATTGTCAGGTTTATATGACGAAATTTGTTTTTGTTTTTTCAAGTTTTATAGCTTTAAAGTTCAAACTAATACCTTGTTTGTACAGTGTAATTTACAGTTTTATGTAGTTTACAAAGAACAATTTCTTTCCTACGGATGGCAGACATCAGCATCTTTACTGTACATCTGCAATCCTAACTGTTGCTGTGACTTAACCTGACTGTAAGTAGCGCAGGTCTGACTTAAAATTTCATGTCTGAAACTGATGGTGAGGCAGCAGCTTTATAATCAGATGATGCTAGTTGTGTCTTGTAATGGGTGTTTTGAATCCATGACTCTGTCTGTCTTTATGATTATGACTATACAATGCAATGTCTTTGCTTTTGTTAAAATGCCCCAACTTCAAATACTATATGGCCCTCTTAAAGCCAAAATAACGTTGCAGCTTCAGCTCAGTAAGGCTGCAGTCAGTCGAGGACAATAATTGTGAGTCACAAATACCTTGACATCTCTGTGGATGACATTGTTGTCGTGGCAATAGCGAAGCGCCTCGAGAATCTGTCTCATGTAGTGACTAAGGAAAAGACATTATACAGTTACTGTTGCATCACAGTAAAGCGTTTCCTTAAATTTAAGAAATGGTTGCAAATACTGATATGAAACAACATGAGAGATCATCTTATGGAACAAGATTTTATGTGTATAATCTCACCTGGCCACTGCTTCACTGTAGACAAAGCCAGCATCTGCCCTCTTCACGATCTCAAAACACAGGTCTGCTCCATCCATACTGATAAGACAGAGATTAAGGACGCACACACACACACACACACACACACACAAACACACACACACACACAGAGGAGGAGAAGCTGTAATTATGTGTCGTCTCTTTGGTTTAATGTAGAAACAGCTATAACACTACAAGTAAGCTAGCATGATGCTGATTCTAGTCAAACTTTGAAGGTGGTGTGTTATTCTTTAAAACAATTTGAGATTGAGCAACTTGTACAAAGTATGTACTTTCAAACAAACCTGAGTGGGCAATGTTACCTTTCCAAAAACATAATTACTTACTTATTTTAGAGAGAGGACCTATTATGTCCAGGACGTCACAGACACTCCACTAAAGGGAGCTCATTTTGAGCAGGTACATTTGAAAGTAGCACAGGTAAATTATTCTCAAATAGGAATTTTACACAAGATATTTAAATGTGTTATCTGAGATTCAATTAGATCAGATCATGAAGCCCTTCGACAGGTTTTCAATTGAAGTAATAGACAGAAAAGACTGGTAAAAGGTACAGCAAAATCTTTTAATAAACATATTATTCCTGTATGTAAAGCAACTTGACGTTTTTAAACTGTAGGCAAGCATATTGTTTTCAGAAAGATATGAAGACTAAGAGAGATGAGTTATGGCCATCAAGTATGGAGCCAGAACGATGACATTAAAATGTGGCATCTAAAAAAAAATGGCATTGAAAACAAAACCAGTACTGAAAAAGGAAACATTGGCATTGAAACAAGTTTTGTCACTGAAAAAAGAAACTAATTAAAATAATTAAAATTTGAAAATCTTATTATTTTATTTTATTGGGATTTTTTTGTATTTTTCAATGACAATCTTTAGATTTTTTCTTCATGTCACTTTTTTTTCAGTGACAGATTTTTTTTACAATGTCAGTTTTTTTTCAGTGTCACTGAGCGCTCCAGACTGCTCCCCAAATTCTGTACCACCATACCGCTGTACACGCATACAGAGACCAGACAATAAAGCAGAGTGCTTGGAGAAAATCAGAGAGGAAGTTGGACTACCTGCTAAGTTATGAAAATATGTGTCTGTTACTTGATTACAGCCGTCTGTTGTACTTTACTATGAACCAGAGTAGCACAATCACAGCTGACTTTCCCCGTATACTAGCTTGTTGAGTTTAGTATGAAAAGTGATATTATTCACATGAACTGAGTTTATGGGGGAGACAGTGTCTCTACAGCGGTTTGGTGGTACAGAACTCGGGGAGCAGACCGGAGCGCTGCTATCGGCGCTGCAGCCCCGGCTCAGAACGACACAACAAGCGAGAAAAGCCTGCTGTTCTACTGTTGTGCTAACTGGGGCTAATGTATGGCGTCATTTTAGTGCCAAATACCCGAGCGCATAAAAACATAATCAGCGCGCATAAAGTCCACTCTCTGCGCGCTCGCGGTCACTCTCTATGCGCGTGTGGTCACTCTCTACGCGCTCGCTGTCTCCCTCTTTGCCTCCTGCTCGCTCGAGTCTGCTGACTTTTGGCACTCTGGGGGCGGGCATTGAATAGACCGCCCCGCAACCCCCCTCCTTTCTGATTGGACACTTTAAATGCCTAGTGTCTCCAGGTCAGAGCCAATCCGAGGCAGAAGAGGGCAGGATTCTGCCGACGATCGGCCAAAACGATGCAATACATGTGCTTTTCCACAAAAGAGCTTTTCGTCTGGACGGCCTCTCAGTGCAGAGCGAATAGACTCATGACAAACTATTGTAAGGCTCATGACGTTTCTGTCTGCAAAAGTTTCCGTCTCTGCCAGCGAGGGAGTAAGCGCACGCTCGACGGATCGACTAGTTTGGACTACCGGAAGACAGGGATGTCAACAAACCGGTATGTAGCTGCTTGCACAAACACACTATTTTAACCACTTTTTTATTTATTGTGAGCCATACACGCTACAGTGCTGTGTTGTAAGGTGTCTACTGATGTTGCATAGCTTATGGGGTGATCTTTGGATCATGTTAAGATGCTTAAAACACAGTGTAAAGACGTGACCCTATGTTGTTAGCTGTCAATGGTAGCTCTCCGTTCAAGGAGCCCTGAAAGGGGTGGACCAAAAGTGTTCGCGTTTTCGGTACATGCAAGTCAAGGGTAGCTTGAGCAATAAAGCTGCATGTTGAAATCGACCGAAGTTCTCCTTTAATGGATATTTATTTCATTTTTTATTTATTTTAGGGAATGGATAACTTTACTTATAGACAATTCTGTTCAATAAACCAGGATTTAGTTTAAAAAAAAAAAAAAAGGAAGCAGCTTAAATATTTTGCATTTCTTGTTTTAACTGTACTGAAAACAAGATACATACCAAACCATGATTTGTGTTAACCGTTATTGTCTTGTCTAAACTGCTGGCTCTACACAAGGCCATTTGACGTCATCACAGGCTGCTCTGGTCTTTTCCGTTTTCAACTTCTTGTTAATTCTGCTCTTGTTAAGTCAATCAAAATAACTGGGCTTCATTATATCGGCTCTATTTAATTGGCAATAATTTCACAGATACTAATAAAAAGCACACAGGACTGCTGACATCATAATGAGTGCATTTGTCACAAGTGCAATGTCAAGTTAGACAGTCATTTCCATTTTGGCCAGTGGTTAGGCTAAAGACAAGGCTTGCCTAGCCACAGGCTACAGTTTGGCCATTGCCATGGCTCAAAAACTGACATCCATCAAAAGGTATGATCTCATCTTAAAGTGGGGACTCTGTAGATGTCGTAATGTGTTATGATCCACTAAAGTGAGACATTATTTGAGCTGCAATCAATAAATCCCCGTTTTTTGTCTGGCAGGAGTGACTGATCAGTAAACCCTCAATATTTACCTTAACCACTGCCAGCCCTGAGTAATTTGGTGCCCTAGGAAAGATCTTGCGCCCCCTTGCATCGCAGTCAATTTCACAATCAATTTTCATACACTCGCACAGAAACTGCATGTATGTATTCAAGATTTTATTTATTTTAAGTCAAAAATATCACACCAAATAAAAACTGAAGAAAGAAACAAGTGATAAAATACAATATAAATAAGGCATTGCGCAAACATATTATTTCTCAGCCTCAGAGTGCCATCTCCCACTTATCTATTGTCAGCCGCTTTGCAAAACGACCTCCAACTCCTTCCATGTTGCCATGGAACAGTGACAAAGACTGCAATTTAGCTCAAGCTAGACGTCTTATGTGCAACACATTTTCCCATTTTTTTGTGCCAATGTTGTATCGTCCCTTTTAAATAAACATTCAAATAAAAAATGTGGGTATTGTGCTCCCGGCTATCCTCGTGAACCTTCAGCAAGTGGCTTGCATTTTTGCATTTGGAGTCACATCCTCCAGCGTTGGTAATAGGTAATGCGGTCTTTTGATAGCTTTGTTCAGGTCTCTGGGATCGAGGCAGACCCGTAGCTTCCCCGTGCGTGGCTTCTCAACTACCACTAATGCATTAACCCATTCTGATGGCTCTGTTACCTTGGCAATAATCTCAGTGTCCTCCATGTGCTGCAGTTCCCTTTGAAGGCGGCTGCGCAGAGCTATGGGGACTTTCCTTGGCGGGCATACCACAGGTGTAGCAGATGGGTCAAGGTGAATGGTGCATTCTCCTGGGAATAATCCGATCCCCTTGAAAACATCAGAAAACTCCTCTCTGATGGATTTCTGTTCCACTGGTGCATTGATGGATAATACTAGCTTTATTAAGTCCAAATCAATGCATGCATTCAGGCCTAAGACTGGTGGTGCTTTCGTGTTCACTACATAAAAGTCCAACATCATGCTGCAGTCCTTGTACGCACAGTACATTTTGCACATGCCTTTAACAACAAGTGGCTGTCCACCATAACCGGTCAGTGTGCGTGATGTAGGCTGCAGCTGTAGCTTGCATGTGGTCTTCAACTGGTGGAACACACTCAGGGGAATAATGTTAACCTGTGCACCAATATCTAGCTTAAATTTAAGATCTGTGCCCTGTTTTCCCAGCTTAATATTCGCAAAGGCCTGCTCCGATTCTGATAAATGCCCATTCTTTGTAACAGCATCAATGAAAAGTTCGTCTGTCTCATCGGCTGCATGGCTGTCACTCACTGCATGCACGGATCTTGCTTTTATGGATTTACAGACCTTGGCGAAGTGATTTAATTTGCCACACTTGGCACATTGTTTACCTCTGGCAGGGCAGTGACCGTTGTCCCGATGTCCTTTGTTTCCTCAGTATCCACAGTTTCTGCCATGGTCTTTGCTTGGGCCATTCGGCTTTGAGTCCGCCTTTTCGTGGCTGTAGCGTGCTCCTCTCGCTCCCTCCTTCGCTGTGTGCTGTCGCCTGTGCACCGCGTGCACAACCTGTTCGCGCGTGCTGCTCATCGCGCTATTTTCAATGGCGTGCATCTGTGCTCAAGCTAGCTCATGGGATTTTGCAATGTCCATAGCTTTGTCCAATGTTAACGCTGATCCCACACTCAGAAGCTTCTCCCTCACTTTGTATGCCAAACACAATGCGATCGCGGACCATTTCCTCCTCATTAGCATAGTCACAGTCCTTCACCAACAACTTTAGCTCTGTAGCAAGCTGCTCCAATGTTTCATTCGCGCCTTGAACCTTTTCATTAAATCTGTACCTGGCAAAGATCGTGTTCTTCTTTGGCATAACATACTCCTTGAAGAGTGTCATGTGTCATGAAGGCTGTCAATCTGCTTGACTCGATGGTCCGGGCATACATTAGTTTAGCCAAAGACAAGAGTACTAGAGCACCAAGCAGTTCCTGAACGACTTGTATGTGTCAGATGAACTGTTGTTTTGCAAAGAAGCAGACCTGAGAAATCATAATTAAAGGTGTAATGCATGAGAATTAGCCACCTGTCCAAAGAGTACTGTTACTGCTGCTAACAGTAGCTGCTGTTAGCTAGTTTGCCCCGTTAGCTACAGCCCTCTTGGCTGACTCTGCCTGGGCTGGGAGCTCAGAGGACAGGGGGAGGGTTGGTGTTTCCACTGCTAGCTGGTTACTATAATTTCTCATTTTGTTCATCTTTGCAATTTTTTTTAATATTTACAACTGAAATTTCTCAGAATAATTTTGGTATGCAAACATTTACTGGATCTGCCTGAGAGCTGGTCATGTTTTTATTCAACGAAACCCATAAAAACAAAAAATATACTACTGCATGAAGACATGATGAATTCAAAATGTTTTTGATGCACATTAATGTACTGTACGGTACAGTATTTAGGAAACGTGTTTGTCACCTCAATACACTTAAGGTAATTTCTATTTAATTTGTGTACATTTTAGTCATTTACATTAAAAACAGTGGTAATATAATAAGAGTAAAAGGTAAAAAAACAGATTAAATTAAAATTGTAAAAATATATATTAGTGTATGTATGTGTGTGTATATACACACACACACACGCATATATATATATATATATATATATATATATATACACATACACATATACACACATATACACACACACATATATGTACATATACATATATATATATATACACACATATATACATATATACATATACATATACATATACATATATACATATACACACATATATACACACATATACATATATATATATACATATACACACACATATATATATATATATATACATATACACATATATATATATATATATACATATACACATATATATATATATATATATATATATATATATATATATATATATATATATATACCTCTCCGGGAACCATCACCTTATCGCGGTGGAGAGGTTTGCGTGTCCCAATGAACCTGGGAGCTAGGTTGTCAGGAGCCTTGTGCTCCCGGTAGGGTCTCCCAAGGCAAATTGGTCTCAGGCGAGGGGCCAGACTAAGTATGGTTCAAAGATACCCCATGAAAAATAGAGGTGTGAGGCGAGAGACCCTGCCCGGAGGAAGCCCGGGGCCCACGTCTGGAGCCAGGCCCGGACGGAGGGCCCGTGAGCGAGCGCCTGGTGGTCGGGTCTGCCACGGGGCCCGGCCGGGCACAGCCCGAAAGAGTAACGTGGCACTTCTCCCTCCCCCATCCCGTGGACCCACCATCCGCAGGAGAAACCGCTGGGGTCGGGTGCGCTGCCATATGGGTGGCAGTGGTGGTGACGGGCCTCGGCAACCCAGACCTGGGCTGCAGAGGCTGACTCTGGGGACGTGGAATGTCACCTCTCTTGGGGGGAAGGAGCCGGAGCTTGTGTGGGAGGTTGAGCGTTACCGGTTGGATCTGGTGGGGCTTGCCTCCACGCACAGCATTGGCTCTGGATCCAAACTCCTGGATAGGGGCTGGACACTATTCTTCTCTGGAGTTGCCAAAGGTGTGAGGCGCCGGGCGGGTGTGGGGATACTCACAAGCCCCCGGCTGAGCGCCGCCGTGTTGGAGTTTACACCGGTGGACGAGAGGGTCGCCTCCCTACGCCTAAGGGCTGGGGGGAAAACTCTGACTGTTGTCTGCGCCGAACAGCAGTTCAGAGTATGCGGCCTTCTTGGAGGTCCTGACTGGGGCCCTGCAAGGGGCCCCAGTGGGGGACTCCTTGGTCTTACTGGGGGACTTCAATGCGCACGTCGGCAATGACGGAGATACCTGGAGGGGCGTGATTGGGAGGAACGGCCTCCCCGATCTGAACCCGAGGGGTGTTCTATTATTAGACTTCTGTGCTAGTCACAGTCTGTCTATAATGAACACCATGTTCGAACACAAGGATGCTCATAAGTGTACGTGGTACCAGAGCACCCTAGGTCGAAGGTCAATGATCGATTTTGTGATCGTATCATCTGATCTTCGACCGTGTGTTTTGGACACTCGGGTGAAGAGAGGGGCAGGGCTGTCAACTGATCACCACCTGGTGGTGAGTTGGGTTCGGTGGCAGGGGAAATTCCTGGACAGACCTGGTAAGCCCAAACGAGTAGTGCGGGTAAGCTGGGAACGTCTGGGGTAGGCCCCTGTCCGAGAAACCTTCAACTCCCATCTCCGAAGGAGCTTTTCTAGCATCCCTGTGGAGGCTGGGGATATCGAACCTGAATGGACGATGTTCAAAGCTTCCATTGTTGAAGCTGCAGCTGCGTCCTGTGGCTATAGGGTCTTAGGTGCCTCAAGGGGCGGCAACCCTCGGACACCGTGGTGGACACCGGTGGTCAGGGAAGCCGTCCGACTGAAGAAGGAGGCCTTCAGGGACATGTTGTCCCGGGGGACTTCTGAGGCAGTTTTGGGGTACCGACGGGCCCGAAGGGCAGCAGCCGCAGCTGTGGCAGAGGCAAAACAGCGGGTGTGGGAGGAGTTCGGCGAGGCCATGGAGAAGGACTTTCGGGCGGCACCAAAGCGCTTTTGGAAAACTGTCCGCCACCTCAGGAGGGGGAAACGGGGAACCATCCAAACTGTGTACAGCAAGGATGGGAACTTGTTGACTTCGACTGAGGAGGTTCTAGGGCGGTGGAAAGAGTACTTTGGTGACCTCCTGAATCCCACTCAGCCACCCTCTGTAATGGAGACAGAGCTGGAGGATGATGGGGTATCATCGCCGATTTCCCTGGGTGAAGTCACTGTGGTAGTCAAACAACTCCACAGTGGCAAAGCCCCAGGGATCGATGAGATACCACCAGAAATGCTGAAGGCTCTGGGTGTTGAGGGGCTGTCTTGGTTGACACGGCTCTTTAACATTGCGTGGGGGTCGGGGACGGTGCCGAAGGAGTGGCAAACGGGTGTGGTGGTCCCTCTTTTTAAGAAGGGGGACCAGAGGGTGTGTGCCAATTACAGAGGTATCACACTACTCAGCCTGCCTGGGAAAGTCTACTCCAAGGTGCTGGAAAGGAGGATCCGGCCGATTGTCGAACCTCAGATTGAAGAGGAACAATGCGGATTCCGTCCTGGTCGTGGAACAACGGACCAGCTCTTTACTCTGGCAGGGGTCTTGGAGGGGGCCTGGGAGTACAATCTCCCAGTCCACATGTGTTTTGTGGATCTTGAGAAGGCGTACGACCGGGTCCCCCGGGATGTTCTGTGGGAGGTGCTGCGGGAGTATGGGGTGAGGGGGTCCCTTCTCAGGGCCATCCAATCCCTATACTCTCAAAGCGAGAGCTGTGTGCGTATACTCGGGAGTAAGTCGGACTTGTTCCAAGTGGGTGTTGGCCTCCGCCAGGGCTGTGCCTTGTCCCCAATCCTGTTTGTGATATACATGGACAGGATTTCAAGGCGCAGTCGTGGTTTGGAGGGGTTACAGTTCGGTGACCTTAGGATCTCATCACTGCTTTTTGCAGATGAAGTGGTCTTGATGGCATCATCGGCTGTAGATCTACAACACTCACTGGATCAGTTTGCAGCTGAGTGTGAAGCGGCAGGGATGAGGATCAGCACCTCTAAATCTGAGGCCATGGTTCTCAGTAGGAAACCGGTGGATTGCTTACTCCAGGTGGGGAATGTGTCCTTGCCTCAAGTGAAGGAGTTCAAGTACCTCGGGGGTTTGTTCACGAGTGAGGGGACGATGGGGCGTGAGATTGACCGGAGAGTCGGCGCAGCGGGTGCGGTGTTGCATGCGCTTCACCGCACGGTTGTGACGAAAAGGGAGCTGAGCCGGAAGGCAAAGCTCTCGATCTACCGGTCAATCTTCGTCCCTACCCTCACCTATGGTCATGAGCGATGGGTCATGACCGAAAGAATGAGATCGCGGGTACAAGCGGCCGAAATGGGCTTTCTTCGCAGGGTGGCTGGGATCTCCCTCAGAGATAGGGTAAGAAGCTCAGCCATCCGGGAGGGACTCGGAGTAGAGCCGCTGCTCCTTTGCGTAGAAAGGAGCCAGTTGAGGTGGTCCGGGCATCTAATGAGGATGCCACCAGGGCGCCTTCCTAGGGAGGTGTTCCTGGCACGTCCAACTGGGAGGAGACCTAGGGGTAGACCCAGGACCAGGTGGAGGGATTATATCTCTTCTCTGGCCTGGGAGCGCCTTGGGATTCCCCAGTCAGAGTTAGCCGATGTGGCCGGGGAAAGGGAAGTCTGGGGCTCGCTACTGAAGCTGCTGCCCCCGCGACCCGATTTTGGATAAGCGGTTGACGATGGATGGATGGATGGATATATATATATACATATACATATATATATACATACTGTATATACATATATATACATATATACAGATATACATGTACATGTATATATATATACACACATATATATACACACATACATATATATATATATACATATATACACATACATATACATGTACACACGTATATATATACACACATATATATATATATATATATATACACATACATGTATGTGTGTCTATATATATATTAGGGCTGTCAAACGATCAATTTTTTTAATCGCGATTAATCGCATTTTGTCCATAGTTAACTCGCGATTAATCGCAAATTAATCGCAATTTTTTTGGCACATTTTTTTCTGTTCTAAATGTACCTTAATGTATTTTTTCATGTTCTTAATACTTTTAACAACATAAGAAAGGTCAAATATGCTTGCATTATGAAAATGTTTATTCAACACTTCAAATCATGCAGGAAAATAAATCCAGGGTTGTCTGCTTTTGGCGAGGGGGGGGCGACGGGCTCTCTGCATCTGCCGTCTGTTTGGCTTGCAAGTGGTGACCACTGACACTGCACGTTTTTCTTCTTCGCCTTTTTCACGCAGTGTGCTGCTTTCTGTCAGTCAGTATCACACTGATGATTGCCATGGCTCTGGTGCAGCAAAACAATAAAAAGTACGACTTGAAATTCTAACCTTCTGTCATGATATATTCAGAGGAAAACTCGGGAGAAGCAGCCGCTAGACGTTTCACGGCGATGGAGAAACAAATGTCCGTCACTGTGAGTGACAGCAGAGGTGAGGAGTTTGCAGCGAGTGCTGCTTTTCAGTCTGCCGTGTTTTTAACCGCCAACCCTGCTTCTTCTTCTTCTTCTGATTCCCTTTCTTCTTCTTCTGCCACCCTCTGTATCAAGACTACGGGTGCCGCCGACGGCGGTAAATCATACAATGCGTTTTTTTTTGTTTTTTTTTAATACTGAGCGTTAATCGCGCGTTAAAAAAATTAACGGCGTTAAGAGGACGTTGCGTTAACGCGTTATTAACGCGTTAACTTTGACAGCCCTAATATATATATATATATATATATATATATATATATATATTTATGTATATATATACATATATATGACTGAAGTAACCAAAAGTGTCATCCAGAGGCACTTGCTGAATCATGTGGCAAATGCAGCGCATTTCAAGGGTATGTTCATCCAGTATTTTTTTGAGATCATATGTCTTTACATGTAATTTTGAGTGATACTTGTGTTTTTGCATATCTAAGGGCATATTGTAACCAGTGTTATACTGGGTTGCACTCCTTCGAGGTCTGTGGATAAGTTTATCACAGAAAGCAATATGGCCCAACTCACCTCGGCTCCATCCTCTCAACCTCCCTCACCAGAGACCCACCCTACTGTTTTATCATCAATGAGTGTGGAACATTCATACACACTCCCACCTTCTGTGTCAGTCGTCAAAATTGACCATTCTTACACACAAACAGCATCCCGAAGACCCCAGATCTATCTCAGTCAACCCCAGCTCCACCTCAGAGGAGGTTTCCCATTACTCCAAAGGAAGAAGTAACAGGGGATGTGCCACCAACTCACGTGAGGTGCCCGCACTGCCCAGTAGTTTTGTACAAGAGGAATTTGTTTTTACATATCCAAAGAAAACATGGCAGAGTAAAAGACACAACATCACAATCTCACTTACAAAGTACATCAGTTGACCAAAGTAACGGCCTCTATGCCGTTAGAAAAACTTCCAGAGGATTGTGTGTTCCAGTGCATGTGCAGCACAAGAAATGGGGACAGCAACATGTGACAAGATGAGAGATGGATGTTTGTTTTTCTACTTTGGAATATTTGGCGTTGGAACACAATAAATGTCTGTCACAAAAAAGTCCAAGTCAAGTTATTAATGTTGCCAGCATGATAGTGTAATGTTGTGTTTAACTGTATTCCAGAAATAAAATGGATTTAATCAGGGGTAGACAACAAGGGAGGGCCAGTGCCTTTTGAAGATCACTGGCCCCACCATTCTAACCACTGGCCCAGGACAATATCAGGTATCGATCCCCACAAAAACGAAAAAGAACATATCCCAGCCAATTCCTGCGGTCTAGCCATCAAGGCTGGAACTTTCTACGATACCAATACTAGTAAATTTCCATTATTCTCGATACTTATTCGATACCACGATTTAAGAAAAAAAAAACATTCATTACGCTACTTTATTTAATAAATAAATAAATAACTGTTTCACATCAAACTTGTATTTAAGCTCCACTGTGCTTTAACAATGAAGTAAAAACGGAGTTAAAGGTTGAATATGTAATATGCTTATTAAAAGCTATGTTTTTTCAAAAATAATGTGTTGGCTCTCCATCTGTCTCACTTCTACCTATTTATATGCAGAATGTGCAATTTGTTCTGCAGCCAGGTTTGGATGAAGCCAAGGGTTGGGACTGACATGTGAGTACATAGTCACATTCATTCAATTTTGTCACCTTTCCAGAACTGCGGCTCAAACATGGCTGCCTCTAAGTTCAAAAGATGACAAAGGGTGTTTGCTTAGCTTGCCACAAAGGACTAAATTAAGATCAGATTCCATAGCTGTATTGACCCTGGAATATTGGTGGAAGATAAGACATTTCTTTAATTTAACTTTTAAAATGTGAAGAATCCCATAAGTCTACAAGAAGGCGGGAAGTGAAGAAGTGTTTGCTAAATAGCCTGTTGTTGTCAGTTTAAAGGTTGAATATGTAATATGCTTATTAAAAGCTATATTTTTTCAAAAATAATACATCCATGGGGCGTTTAGAGGGGCGCAGATTAAAAGTCATTTGTTTCCTTGAAAAATTATATTTAGTCTGAAATAAATAATTTAAGAAATTTTGACGGGTTCGACAATGACTTCCTGTTTACATCATACCAGTCAAATAGCGGCCGGCATTGCGGGTTGCCAATTTCGCAACCTCGGCAATGCTCGGCAAAGCTCGGCACAGCTCGGCACAGCTAGGCTGATGCTGGGTAAAATGGCGGAGTCTGCAAGGCCTTCAGAGCCCCAGCGAACGGTGCGTTATCTGTCCCAGCAGCTGAGTGACCGGAGAAGAGCAAAAACCAGAGTAAATAACGGTGAAGCATACGCTCGATGGACTCAGGTAAAGGATTTCCATGGCATCAAAACACACGTGGAAATGGCGAACTTTCTCCTGGATCGGTAAGCTAACTCGCTTGCTAACTTAGCTAACATTACCTGTCGGTCAAACTCCTCTGCTATACTTATTTTCATTATATCATGTTGATCCTAGATATGGGAATACTGACCGTGACCCATCGACCTCCACACCCAGTAAACGGAGGAAACGGAGGCGGCTCAATCCTCCTGCCCTGTCCAGTATTGCTGGTTCACTTTCAACCTGGCAACCCTGGAATTACTTTTTTGTTGTCGCGACTACGATCTTGAGACACTAGATGGCGGCATTCAGCTCATATTCCATATTTCACCTTTAAAATGGTAAATATGCCTCAACACAACCAGAAAGTCATGTAGTCATTACTTTTATCTTCCAGTAGTTCAATGATAGAACTGTTGTTCTCATTCATTCACTTTTAGGCTGCTTCCACAGGCTGATGCAAAACTAAGTCATTGTTTCATTTTGCAGCTCTATTTTGTGTTTACACATGTTTGTTTTTTCTCTGCTCCAAACCATGGATGTATTATGGTCTAAACGCGCACCACCGCTGTGGCGCACACCGAGCAGCTGGAGCGCCTCGAGGATCGGCCGCGTTCACATAAACGGACCGCGAGCTCGACTGTAGCTGCACCGAGACCCAGCGCGTGCTCTGGCCCGCGTGTAAGGTCCGCATCGGTCCCAACAGGACTCGACACGACGCGCACTGAGGGCAAAGTTTCACGGTACCAAAAAAAAGGGTCTTATCGGTTCTAGTGACAACCTTCAATCAGCAGCAGTGAGCGAGCGGCACGCGTCCCGCAGGAGCGAGCGAGCTGTGCACACTGCAGTAGCTTCCAGGTGGTGTGCTGTCGTCCCAGGGCACAGCGCTCGCTGCGCACAGAAAGTAGATGTCTCTGTCTTTGATCGGGTCGGGATCTCGTAACACTATAAGCGGTAATTAGCTACCGAGACGATTTCACAGAAATCATTTCAAACCACAGGGAATTAACGTGAAATTAGATTTATTACATGTTTTACTTATCTTTTTTCAAGGCATTATTTTTCACTGGCTCCACCAGGCCAGTGCTTGGAGCGTTCTGGTGGCCCTGACAGTTTTAAAAGTACATTCGGGCCACCGGGCCATTTATATTGTCGACCCCTGATTTAATAGAATACTGACAATCTGACAATAGGAAACTCTAATTATTACAGTCATTTAATAGTTATACATGAAAATGAACACATCTCCAGACCCAGGAACTCCCTGTTCTGTTGCATCACACTTGTCTGGGGCCACTGTGTTGCTCATGATGCCCCTCTCATCCTTTAAGATCCCTGGTAGGTGAGGAGACAACCAGCAGGACCGATGTCTTTTAGCTAAGCTTCTCCAGTATGCGTTTGAGCAAACAATGTGTGGGTAGTCTGTACTGTGTTTAATGAAGGCATTCTCTGGTGTGCAGGCTCGGCCAAATACAGGAAAGATAGGGAGAGCGTGACAGCTTCCTGCAAACAAGATCCTGTACAATATCTGGGCAATACAGTCCTTACACTGTGTGACCACCAATGATTTACGGTGCTGGCCTTAAGATTTTTTTTTTAGTTGTAGCGTGAATGATGTGTGTGAGCAGTATTAATATTTACAATCAATATTAATTGTAAATTGATTAAACATTCATTAATTAATAAAAATTCATATTTACCATATACTAATGTGATAGTAAGTATGACATTTGTTGCGACTGTTTTATTAATTCTCTAATTTAAGAATTCAGTTTATTTAATCTTAGTTTTTCTTTAGTCATATTGTGTGTGTGTGTGTGTGTGTGTGTGTGTGTGTATGTGTGTATGAAATGTTAACATTATAATTTAGTGATTATTATAGGCTTCTAACTAACTTGTGAGTAAAGTCCTGGTGAGACAATTAACTAATCAATTATACCGTTACAATAAACAGGTAACTGCAAAAAATGTATAGAATTATGTTATGTATAAACCATACAGTCTATGGTGTAAACGTACGGGTTTTTAAGCTTTGATTTTGGTGATTAACTAACTTCCGCTTGAGACTTCCGGTATGGATTGGTTTCGGCCATCTTGACTGCAGATGGGTGCCTCTCACATGAAACGGAAAACGCTCGTTATCCGTTTTTTCCATTATTCATTTGAGCATAAAATCGAAAACTGAAAAAACAAGTCATTATCCGTTTTTTCATTTTAGTTTTGGAAACGAATACTGAGAAAACGCTGTTTTTTCGTTTTATTTTTGGTTTTATTTTGAAAAACAAATGAACGAATGATACACGGATTAAAAAAATCTATACCACTCAAAAGTACCCGCATTCCTGTGTGTGCATTACTGTCCATATGAAACTGAAGCTGTGGCACAAACCATGAAAATCCTTTTAAGTGGTGCTGAGTCGCATTTACTTAAAAGTTCTCTCCCCTGCACTGAGCCATATGATAGAACTGAAAGCGAACGAAAGCAAAGCACATGCTTGTTCAGCGATAACAGAATTAAATGATAAAGGAATTAGTTCTGGAAGAGGAGGAAAGATGGAGATACAGAGCAGGCGGGGAGGAGCTTGGGGAAGGCGCAGCTTTGACAAAGGCTAGAGGTAGCAGCAAGTGTGAAATCCTAATCTAATCTCTTTTCCACCATATATAGTACTGCACTCACCCCCTGCACACCAGCTCCCCCTTTCTTTTCTCTTACCCCATCCTCAGTTAACAAGCTTTCTCATATCAGTGCTGATTATATAAAACCACCGCAGGGTTCACATTCTCTCTGTCCTGCTATGGCTGAAACCGCCTTCCAAATGCTGTCATTCTTTTCTCTGTCTCCTTCCTTTCTATTGTCCTACTGTTAGTCCTTTTTCCTCATCTTCACACTCTCCTGTTCATGCAACCCATTGTGAGATCTGCCTCACATCTATAGATGGGAGTTTTTCCTTAGAATAGAATATAATTACTTTATTGATCCTGCACTGAGAAATTATTTTGACAGCAGCAGTGTTAACCAACACACAAGGGCTTTGTTGCTGTGCTGTGTTGCTAGTGCTAATGTTTTTCATGCGACTTGTATGTTCAGTCATGCTGTGTGGAATCCTTGCCAGGCTGAAACTTACAACTCGAAAACCATGTAGAGCATCCCATCTGAGCTGTATGTCTCCAGCAGCTCCACAATGTGGGGATGCTTCAGCATGTGGCAGATGCTGGCCTCCCTCTTCAGATCTGAAGACACACACAGGAAAGGAGAGAGGGAGAGAAAGGAGGATGAGCATAAGTGGCAGCAATACAAGCATGCAGTTCATTATCATATACAGGACATATGACTGGACCCATTTATTCTACACCTGAGGACAGATTGGATCTATACAAAGAGATATATTGGATTTCACCCACATTTTTTCTCAGTGTATAATTTCCATGTCCTTCTTACTGCTAACTCTACGGTTGGCCTGGAAATGGCTGCAAACACATGAGCAGTAGGCGAGGGCGGACCACAAATCTGGGTTCAGATCTGATACAATGCTTTACCAGAATCAAAATCACAGATATTGATCCCAGTATTATAAATGATTAACAATATTATAATAAATTATTATATTAAGTGTTTGATTAACTATTATTTGGGGGACAGCAATGTAATATAAGTAATGATTAATAAGACATTTGGACATACAGCTCCAACACAGACAATAAGCCTGATATCTAATATAATAACACACTAAATTGATTAATTTATCATTAATCTCTGAGAACGAATCACACTACATCTGCTAATCAACCTTCATTATCTGGCGGGCGACTAAAACACATGTAGGCTTTTACATAATTTTTTTCTATTTGAAGCCACTAAATACAAACATTTGCCTTAAATTGTTCTTTTTCTTTCAATACTATGTTCCCTTACAATGCTAAAAGAACAAAAAGCGGTCAAATCATTTTAGTATCTCTTATTTCTGTAATACTGTGATATAAAACCATACAGAAAAAAAACAAAGAACAAAATAATAAATAAATAAAATTTACTGTGATATTAATTTTAAGCCATAATGACCACCGCTAGTCCACAGTATCCCCGCCTGCTCCATCTCCACTGACCAGGTGTCCTGACCAGTCCACTGCAGTCTGTAATGCAGCAACAAAGAGGATAACCCAACAAGACATTGGCATTTGTCTTCAACCAGGGAGCTGCTACCAGCATTTCTTTTCACCTTTACCTTAGACAAGGATCCGTTTTTTTCCCTCTCTACTCCATGTGTTGAGTTCAAAGTTTTTTCTGGCACAGTAAGGCTGGTGCCATGAGTTTTGACTTTTCTATTGACCTTTACCCTCATCGTATTGTCATTAAACCATTCTTATTTTGGTGAAGTTGACGGACAACTGAGTGTATTCAAAGAAACATTAACACCACCCCTCTGAAACGCTTGATGTTTTTTTCACACCGATCTCAATAGATGAACCCTGAAGCTTTACCAGCTCTTCATCTGGGCATCAAACACGCCTGCCTACCTTGGCTCTTGCTAAAAAAAAAAAACACACTCACTTCATGATGACTCACCTGAACATACAACAGGTCTCTGATCTCCTTTATATTAGATTATATTATATTCAATATTCAGTATAATCAATATTCAGTTTCTGTCGCATAGATTCATATTGAAAATTATTTTGCCGTGTGAAATGGTTTGAATGGCCCACACACACTTGCCTAGAATGGAAGGTAGACTGGTTATCACAAGAGCATGTGGTACATCTACTAAACCAGTCACTCCCAGAGACTGGGAGGCCTACATGAGGAGACCTTGTTGCTATATCCAGTGCTTTATATGTACATTTAGGAGGTCTTGTAGCACAGAGAGGGTGCTGCTCAGATGGGTCAAGGGCAAAGAAACAGCCACAGAACACATCAAAAATCCACAGTGCCTGCCAGCCAGACACTGGAAATGGGCAGAAGAAGATCCTGCATGTGCAGTGTGTGATGGCTATGTTGATTAACCGTTGAGAGGGAGGGAGGAAGAGAGAGAAAAAGAGAGTGCTACAGCTGTACTGTCCATCACCTGTTGGGTATATTCCGTTCATCTCAGTGACATACTCTAAAAATATACGCTCTCTGCTGCCACCTGCTGTGTAGCTTAACATAATGCTGTTGATTAGCTGCCACTAGTCACAATGATTTGTGATTTTCAAAAAGTTGGGGAAACACTAGACTTAACTGCTGTGTAACCAGAAATTACAAGTCTGTAAATGAAACAATTCCCACATGGTAAGTATTCAAAAGTTACAGTTAAGTGAGCACTTTGTGAAACTTTATTTCTTTGGAAAACCATCATTTCCCTTCATCAACAGTAGAATTTCCACCACTGAGGACCACCAGCTCTGCCACTTGTCTGTCTGCCACTACACAAAGATTTCCAATCCAAATCTCTCTCCCTAATGTGCCTTTATCCAGCTGATGACTGCATCTTCAGCGAGGTAACATGACAGAGATTTTGTAGCATTTTTATTCTGAATGGCCACATTAATTAATTTGACTGAATATCAATTTCTAAAATGTAAAATATTATAGAATACCAGCAGAGACATTATTGAGTAGACTTATCAATATATACTACACTATACATATGTTAGCTAAAATTGAAACGTGACCTGTTAAGAGACAACAGGATTCATAGCTAATGACCAGACACACAGACAGTTTCTTCCCCCAGGCTGTCACTCTGTAGTGTGAGAAAAACACTGTGCACTAATGGCTGTAAATACTGTTGGAAATTCTGCCAGTTTTTCCTATTTTTTTGTTGCGTACATACTGCTGATATTCTGCACTCCTTACAATTGTACAAATCATCTACATTTCTCAGGTATTTATTTTTCTTTAGATTTAATGTTTATTTTACTATTCCCTGTACATTGAACACAAACTTAACCAGAGTCAAACTCCTTGTTTGTGTACACATACCAACAAAGCTGATTCTGATACTGTGTAGCTGCATGTGGTACTGACTTAAAAGGCCTACTACAATACAATCTGTCACCTTGGGATGTAACGGTATGAAAATGTCATATTCATATTCAAATAGTCCAAATCCAAAACCTTAACAAAACACTGCAAAATCAACATTAAACAATTATAAAAGAATGTATCAAAACTGTGCAAAATAGTTCATCGGCTTTTTGTGATGGGACAGCCTGTTTCTGAAACGTGTTCTTTAATGTCTGCATCACAGAGGTAGAATGAGTTGTAGTGGCAGCAGCACTCGATTGGCCAGCAGACCCTCTCTGTGAAAAAAATGAATAGAACATGTCATTATTAATTATTACTGTCATTGTTACTTATTACTAAGGGTGCAACCAACAGATCACAAAACTCACAATTTAGATCATACCACTTTTGTTAGAAACAGGTTGGATCATTTTTTAGATCAAAACAAAAAGGATTATTGTTATATTAATTATGAATACTCCATTTTGACTCTTATCTCTATCTAAACACTTGTTATATTCACTATTTTATAGTATTCTTTATATATAGTCTATTCTACAAATAATCCACAAGTGTTATATATTTCTGATATTACTTATATATATTAGCTGTCTTTCTCTCTCTCTGCCTGCTCGTCTGTTGTCAGTGGACTCGGTCAATCTGATTGGTTAAATGTCTGCTGAGCCACAGGTAGACGCTGCTCAGGTGAATGGAGCTGAGATGAAAGTCAGTCACCTCAGTCAGTTTGCGTTCACTAATTCAGTCGACCCAGTACGTGTTTGTCTCCAATCCTCCTTACTGCAGCGAGAACCTCTGCATCAATATTTGGGGAATTATTAGGTCGACTTTAAAAAGTGAACTCTACAATTAATAAGCGGTTCAGATAACGTGCCAAATGACAGATCAACTTTGTTCAGTTATACCACTATCTAGTCAGTTTACATTAGTGACAACAGCAAATTAGACATGATGCACCTGAGCTTAAGGTTAGCTTATCTTGCATTCGCTGAACAGTTGAGGGTGATGGTCGTAAAGTGAAAGTAAGTAAATTGGATGTGTTGCCGCCCCTCGCAGCAACTTTCTTCTCGCAGCTCTTGCAGATAGGGCTGCCATGCTCGACCAGCTGTCCCTGAGCATTCTTATAATGACCAGTATACGCTCGGACTGCAGATTTGGTTCTCTTTGAAGGCGGAATAATGCCGTGAGGGCCGCTATATCACGTCCTCCCTCCACCATGTCTTCTTCACTACATAACAAGCGCATGTTGCACGTTGCACGCTGCGCATGCGCCGCGAGTTTTCCACACCGTGGTTACCGTCCGCGGCGGTTACCGTGGTAATTGAAAACTTAAACGGTAGCCTTCACTGTCGGGAATTTTACCATGGTTTACCGTGACACCGGTACCCGTTACATCCCTAATCATGTCACAATGTTTGAGATAAGCACACAGTGCACAGATGGATGGAAAACAGCATTTTTTTTTTCAACTAGAAAAATTGTATTTCCTGTGAAAATACATTTTGAATGCTGAAGGCTGAAGCGAAATCTGCTGGATGTACTGCCGAAAAGTTGAAAAAGTTGAAAAAGTTAAAAAGTTCAAGGCCGAAAGAGCTTACAAATTTGAACATGTTGATAGCTGAACAGTTTCTGTAGCTGAACATGAAGCTGAATGTATAAAGAAGCTGAAAAGGCAGAAAGAGGAATATTTTTAAAAGATGGAAAGGCAGAAAAGCTGAGGAGAGCTGAAGGAGTTTAAAAAGTTGAACATTTTCATAGCTGAACATGAAGCGCAATGTATGAAGGAGTTGAAAAGGCAGAAAGGTGAATAGCTGAAAAGGCTAAAAAAACTGTAGAGTAAGAGGTCTGTAAGAGCTTAAAAGGGTGAAAAAAGACTAAAAAAAGGCCAAAAAATTGTAGAGTAAGAGGGCAGACAGAGCTTAAAAAGGTGAAAAAGACTGAAGAGGTGGAAAGTTAAAGGATGAAAGAGCTTCAAAGGTGAAAAAAGACTGAAAAGGTGGAAAGTCAAAGGCAGAAAGAGTTAAAAAGGTGAGAAAAGACTGAAAAGGTGGAAAGTTAAAGGCAGAAAGAGCTTGAAATGGCTGCATCGTCTTTGTAAAGTAAAAGATGTGGGATCCAAATCCAGCTGAAGAAAAGTCTTTCTCCAGATTTTCCAGCTGCTCTACACTGTAGCAATGATATCACACACTCTCGCTGAGTCACTACACACGCATTCTTCAGATACATACGCTGGAGAAATAGGAGAGCCAGATGAAAATTCCCCATAAGAATGAATGGGAAAACGCCTCCCAAACACCTGCAATTTCTGAAAAAATACGTAATGGTAATCACCAAAATATTAAAACACTGAGTGAGAGGAGACATGGCTGAACTCGCTCATGTCGTTTTTATTTCTGTCGAGTGAGAAATGAGGGCACAGGAGCGAGAGACAAATCATGTACCGTCTGCGATCCTCCAGAAATTTAGCCTCAAAATTAACATTGCGGCTTATGGGGCTTTATTTCAACTTCTTGTCGCTCTCGGGCTTCTAAATCCAAAACCATAAATCCTACATCTGAAATAAGACCACCAGCTGACACCCAACAAGATTTCCTACATTTCTATGCATTGACTATGTCAAGTAAAAGATGTGGATTCAGTATCAAGCTGAAGACAATTTTCATTCCTATCTCCGAAAGCCGCTCCCCACTCTGGCGATGATGTCACGCACTCTAGCTGACGCAATACACACCCATTATAAAATCAGAAGAGGAGCTAAAAGTTTTTAAAACTAAAACTGCGACCATTTCAAAACCGTACAAGAGTTCAAGGTCTTGACACTGGTTTAAAGTTTGAATGGTGTCTCTTGCTCAACGTATGAGGAACAAGATGAGGTTGAAAGGCGATAAGTTTTGAAGAGGATTTGAAGATTTTCCCATTTGATTCAATGTTAATTTTTTTTTGGAAAAAGCTGAATTATTGAAAGAGTTGAAAAGTTGAAAATTTGAAAAGCGGAAGGTTGAACGAGCTGAATGTTTGAATGTTTGAATGGTTTGAACGGCTGAACGTATGCTGAAGTTATAGCAGAATGAAATTTGAAAAAATCCCCATAAGGATGAATGGGGAAAATTTTGCAGAAAAAGCTGAATATTTCCAAAAGTATAATGGTTAGAAACGAGAAAAAAACAAGCAGTAATTTCCTTAAAAAGCTGAACATGTTGATATTTGAATGGTTTCAATAGCTCAAGATTTGTAGGAGAAGATAGCGGACAAAAAACGTACGGAAGAAGAATAATAACTAGAAAAATTTGCATTTCCTACGAAAATACAGTGTGAATGCTGAAGTCTGAAGCGAAATCTGCTGAATGCACTTCCGAAAAGCTGAAAAAGTCGAAAAGCTGAGAAGTTGAAAAGGTCAAAGCCGAAAGAGTTTAAAAAGTTGAACATGTTGATAGCTGAACAGTTTCTGTAGCTGAAAACGAAGCTGAATGTATAAAGAAGCTGAAAAGGCAGAAAGATGAATATTTTAAAAAGATGAAGAGACAGAAAAGTTTACAAGGGCTGAAAGACTTGAAAAAGTTAAAGATTTTCATAGGTGAACACGAAGCAGAATGTTTGAAGGAGTTGAAAAGGCCGAAAGATGAATATCTGAAATGGCTAAAAAGCTGTAGAGTAAGGGGTCTGAAAGAGCTTAAACAAGCAGTAATGTCCTTGAAAAGCTGAACATTTTGATGTTTGAATGGTTGGAATCGGTCAAGATTTGAAGGAGAAGATAGCGGACAAAAAACGTATGGAAGAGGAATAATAACTAGAAAAATTGTATTTCCTGCGAAAATACAGTGTGAATGCTGAAGGCTGAAGGGAAATCTGCTGAATGTACTGCCGAAAAGCTGAAAAGGCTGAAAAAGTTGAAAAGTTCATGGCCCAAAGAGTTTAAAAAGTGGAACATGTTGATAGTTGAAAAGTTTCTGTGGCTGAACATGAAGCTGAATGTATAAAGAAGCTGAAAAGTCAGAAAAATGAATATTTTAAAAAGCTAAAAGGACAGAAAAAGCTGAAGAGGGCTGAAAGACTTGAAAAAGTTGAACATTTTAATTGCTGAACATGAAGTTGAATGTTTGAAGGAGTTGAAAAGGCAAAAAGATGAATATCTGAAGGGCTAAAAAGCTGTAGACTCAGAGGGCTGAAAGGGGTTAAAAAGGTGAAAAGAGACTGAAAAGGCCGAAAAGTTGTGGAGTAACAGGGTTGAAAGAGCTTAAAAAGGTGAAAAAAGACTGAAGAGGTGGAAAGTTTAAGACAGAAAGAGCTTAAAAAGGTGAAAAAAGACTGAAAAGGCAGAAAAGTTGGAGAGTAAGGGGACAGAAAGAGCTTAAAAAGGTGAAAAAAGACTGAAAAGGTGGAAAGATAAAAGCAGAAAGAGCTTAAAAAAGCGAAAAAAGACTGAAAAGGTGGAAAGTTAAAGGCAGAAAGAGCTTAAAAAAGCGAAAAAAGACTGAAAAGGTGGAAAGTGAAAGGCAGAAAGAGCTTAAAAAGGTGAAAAAAGAATGAAAAGGCCGAAAAGTTGTGGAGTAACAGAGTTGAAAGAGCTTAAAAAGGTGAAAAAAGATTGAAAAGGTGGAAAGTTAAAGGCAGAAAGAGCTTAAAATGGCTGCATTGTCTATGTAAAGTAAAAGATGTGGGATCCAAATCCAGCTGAAGAAAAGTCTTTCTCCAGATTTTCCAGCTGCTCCCCACTCGAAAGATGATGTCATCCACTCGAGCTCAGGCACTACACACGCACTCTTGAGATACACACGCGGGAGAAGTAGGAGAGCCAGAGATGAAGAGATCCCTATTAGAATGAATGGGAAAACACCTCCCAAAAACCTGCGATTTTTGAAAAAACTATAATGGTTATGGCAAAAATATTTACATGATGAGTGAGAGGAGACATGGCTGAACTCACTCATGTCATTTTTATTTCTGTCGAGTGAGAAATGAGGGCACAGGAGCGAGAGACAAATCAGGTACCGTCTGCTCTCGGGCAGAAATTTAGGCTCAAAATTAACATCACGGCTTTTGGGGCTATATTTCGACCTCTTCTCGCTCTGGGGCTGCTAAATCCAAAACCGTACGTCCTACATCTGAGATGAGACCATCAGCTGAAAGCAAACAAGATTTCCTACATTTCTATGCATATATTGTCTATGTCAAGTAAATTATTTGGGATCAAAATCAAGCTGAAGACAATTTTGTCTTCCATTCTTTGAGCGGCCTCACACTGTTGCGATGATGTCACCCACTCTAGCTGACGCAATACACACGCATCCTTAAGATACACACGATGGAGAAATAGAGACAGAGATCAAATTGCTCCCACAAGAATAAATGGGAAAACACCTCCTAAACTCCTGCAATTTTTGAAAAAACTGTAATGGTTATCGCCCAAATATCTACATGGTGAGTGAGAGGAGACATGGCTTAACGCCCTCATGTCGTTTTTATTTCTGTCGATTGAGAAATGAGGGCACAGGAGCGAGAGACAAATCAGGTACCGTCTGCCCTCGGCCACAAATTTAGGCTCAAAATTAACATCGCGGCTTATGGGACGATATTTGAACTTCACGTCGCTCTTGGGCTTCTAAATCCAAAACCGTAAGTCGTACATGTGAAATGAGACCATCAGCTGAAAGCCAACAAGATTTCCTACATTTCTATGCATATATTGTCTATGTCAAGTAAAAGATTTGGGACCAATTCAAGCTGAAGAGAATTTTCATTCCTATCTCCGAAAGCCGCTCCCCACTGTGGCGATGATGTCACCCACTCTAGCCGACGCAAAACACACCCTTTATAAAATCAGAAGAGGAGCCAAAAGTTCCTAAAACTAAAACTGCAATATTTTCAGAACCGTACTAAATTTTTAAAAACTGAATACATCGCCAACAGTTCAAGGTCTTGAGACTGGTTTAAAGTTTGAATGGTGTCTCTCGCTCAACGTATGAGGAACAAGATGAGGTTGAAAGGCGATGAGTTTTGGAGAGGATTTGAAGATTTTCCCATTTGATCCAATGTTAATTTTTTTTTGGAAAAAGCTGAATTATTGAAAGAGTTGAAAAGTTGAAAATTTGAAAAGCGGAAGGTTGAAAGAGCTGAACGAGCTGAATGTTTGAATGTTTGAATGGTTTGAATAGCTGAACGTATGCTGAAGTTATAGCAGAATGAAATTTGAAAAAATCCCCAGAAAAAGCTGAATATTTCCAAAAGTATAAAAGGTAGAAAAGAGAAAAATACAAGCAGTAATGTCCTTAAAAAGCTGAACATTTTGATATTTGAATGGTTTCAATAGCTCAAGATTTGTAGGAGAAGATAGCGGACAAATAACGTACGGAAGAAGAATAATAACTAGAAAAATTTGCATTTCCTACGAAAATACAGTGTGAATGCTGAAGTCTGAAGCGAAATCTGCTGAATGCACTTCTGAAAAGCTGAAAAAGTCGAAAAGCTGAAAAGTTGAAAAGGTCAAAGCCGAAAGAGTTTAAAAAGTTGAACACGTTGATAGCTGAACAGTTTCTGTAGCTGAAAACGAAGCTGAATGTATAAAGAAGCTGAAAAGGCAGAAAGATGAATATTTTAAAAAGATGAAGAGACAGAAAAGTTTACAAGGGCTGAAAGACTTGAAAAAGTTAAAGATTTTCATAGGTGAACACGAAGCAGAATGTTTGAAGGAGTTGAAAAGGCCGAAAGATGAATATCTGAAATGGCTAAAAAGCTGTAGAGTAAGGGGTCTGAAAGAGCTTAAAAAGGTGAAAAAAGACTGAAAAGACCGAAAAGTTTCTCGAGTAAGAGGGCAGAAAGTGCTTTAAAAGGTGAAAAAAGACTGAAAAGGCCAAAAGGTTGTCGAGAAAGAGGGCAGAAAGAGCTTGAAGAGGTGAAAAAAGGTTGAAACGAAGAAAAGTTAAAGGCAGAAAGAGCTTCAAATGGCTGCACACAGGGTGGAGCAGGAGCCGAGTCAAAGGCGAACATGTCCCTATTACAATGAATGGCAAAATGCCTGCCAAACCCCTGTGATTTTTGAAAAAACTGTAAGGGTTATCACCAACATATTTATATATTATAAAGTTGTAATGGTGTCTGTCGCTCAAAAAAAAGATGAATATTTTAAAAAGCTGAAAAGGCAGAAAAGCCAAAGGGGGCTGAAAGAGTTGAAAAGGTTGAACATTTTAATTGCTGAACATGAAGCTGAATGTTTGAAGGAGTTGAAAATGCAGAAAGATGGAGATTTTAAAAAGCTGAAAAGGCAGAAAAGCTGACGGGGGCTGAAAGACTTGAAAAAGTTGAACATTTTAATTGTTTAACGTGAGGTTAAAAGTTTGAAGGAGTTAAAAAGGCAGAAAGATGAATATGTGAAAAGGCTCAAAAGGCTGTGGAGTAAGAGGGCTGAAAGAGCTTAAGGGTAAAAAAAGGCTGAAAGGTGAAAAGTTAAAGGCAGAAAGAGCTTAAAGGCAGAAACACACCGGCCCAACCGTTGGACGTCTGAAGCGTTTGGAGAGACTCGGACGAGGTCGGGAACATGTCTGTTCGGTGTGTTCAGCTGCCTTGGAAGCTTTCGGAGCCGTTTGGACGTTGCCTGCTCCGATTGAGCATGCGAAGTCTGAGGAGGAGGGCTGTCGGACGTCTGAGCCATTGGATTGGTTGTGTGCCAGCTGAATGGCCGTTCTGATTGGCGGTGTGCTAGCCAATCAGCGTGGTGTGTGGGAGGGCGGAATACTGTGTGCGCTTTGTTTTTCTATGCACTCCGCTCCGTCATTCCCCGTTTTCATGTTTTGCAGGCAGTTCTGGCACGAGACTGGCTGTTATTTTGTCTGTTCAGGACAAATTAATCTGTGTTCATTTGGTAATGCCTCGCTGCATGTTGAGTATGCAGCTGTTTTTATCTGTAAGCCTATAGTGAAAATGACAGAGAAATAAGCAGATTCAGCGTGCTCACTCAGAAAGTCTGGCTGAGGACGGCTGTGAGCCGATGCTTATGAAAGTAGCCTCCTGTGGTAACGTCATCACAGGAGCAGAGTCAAAATCTCGTGCTTTAGGAACGCGCACTATTGTGCGCTATTCCTGTTCGGAAAAACAGCCAAAGCGAAAAAAATAAGCCACTTTCAAACTCCAGCTTTTCAGGCAAGTTTCAACACCAATATGCATGATTTAACGAGAGAAATTGCGATTTCCGGGTGATGAGGAAAGTTAAAGGCAGAAAGAGCTTAAAAAGGTGAAAAACGACTGAAAAAGGCCGAAAAGTTGCAGAGTATGGCGGCAGAAAGAGATTAAAAAGGTGAAAAAAGGCTGAAAGGTGAAAAGTTAAAGGCAGGAACAGCTTGAAATGGCTGCAGACATGCTGCAGCAGGACCAGGGACAGAGACGAAAATGTCCCCCATAAGAAATGAATGGAAGAACGCCTCCCAAACTCCTGCGATTTCTGAAAAAACTGTGAGGGTTATCGTCAAAATAATTGTATGGTGAGTGACAGGAGGAGTTGCTGAACGCGGTCATGTCGTTTTTATTTCTGAAGAGTGTAAAATGAGGGCGGGAGAGCGATAGACAAATCAGGTACCGTCTGCTATTTTCTGGAAAATTCGGCTCAAAATGAACATTGCGGCTTATGGGACAGCAGCGAGAGTTGCTGTCGCTCTCGGGCTTCTAGATCCAAAACCATAAGTCCCACATCTGAAATGAGACCATCAGCTGAAAGCCCACAAGATTTCCTACATTTCTATGCATATATTGTCTATGTCAAGTAAAAGGTGAGGGATCAAACTCAAGCTGAAAACAAGTTTGAACATTTTTTTCGACGCAGCTCTACACTCTGGCGTGCGGCAGTTGGTGATGTCACTCACTCCAGCCGACGCAATACACACCCATTATAAACACAGAAGACGGGCTAAAAGTCGCTCAAACTAAAACTGCGATTATTTCAAGACCGTACAAGATTTTTAAAAACTGAATACAGGTCCAATAGTTCAAGATCTGCTGACTGCTTTAAAGTTTGAATGGTGTCTCTCGCTCAATGTATGAGGAGCAAAAAGAGGTTGAAATGCGATGAGTTTTGAAGAGGATTTGAAGCTTTACCCATCTGCGGCAATGTTAAATTTTTTTCGGAAAAAGCTGGATTGCTGAAAAAGTTGAAAAGTTGAAAAGCTGAAAAGCAGAGGGTTGAAAGAGCTGAAAAAGCCGGACATCTTAATATTTGAATGGTTTGAATAGCTGAAGGTATGCTGAAGTTACAGCAGAATGAAATTTGAAAAAATCCCCATAAGGATGAATGGGAAAAATTTTGCATAAAAAGCTTAATATTTCCAAAAGTATAAAAGGTAGAAAAGAGAAAAATACAAGCAGTAATGTACTTAAAAAGCTGCACATTTTGATATTTGAATGGTTTCAATCGCTCAAGATTTGAAGGAGAAGAAAGTGGACGAAAAACGTACGGAAGCAGGAATAATAACTAGACAATTCCCCGCCGGGGAATCGCGAGAGTGGGCTGTGTGCTTTGCCCCGTGACGAACAAAAACTACAAAAGCTAAAGCAAAAGTTGAATCCCACGTTGATAAATTGGACTTTTATCTACATTTTAAAGTTTGAATGGTGCGTCTCGGTCAAAGTATGCCAGAGATGTCAATGTTTGAACTCTTCCTTTCGATCTTTTCACCTGGTCTCATTCACTTTGTGTGTGTGTGTTTGTGTGCATGTGAGTGTGTGTGTGTGTGTGTGTGTGTCTCTCTGTGTCTGTGTGTCTGCGACTTTTTGATCTTGTCCCATTCATTCCTTATGGGAAAGTTTATGCAGGTTTTCGCGACTTACTTCGCGAAAACATGAACGTTCTAGAAAACTGATTAATAATCTGTGTGTGTCCGTCTGTGTGTGTGTGTGTGTGTGTGTGTGTGTGTGTATTTGTGTGTCTGCGACTTTTTTGACCTCGTCCCATTCATTCCTCATGGGAAAGTTTACGAAGGTTTTCGCGACTTACGTCGCGAAAACATGAATATTCTCTGTCTGTCTGTGTGTGTGTGTGTGTGCATGTGTGTCTGTCTGTGTGTCTGTCTGTCACTCTCTCTGCTGGCCCAGCTGATCTCGGTTGCTAGGTGACGGTTGGTGAGGGCCCGTAGCAACGGCTGTCCCAGGCTGATTTGAGACTGATTTCTGCCTCAAATCTAGGACGTCAAACTAGTGCTATTAAGTCAAAATCAAACATGATATCGGCAATTTTTTTTCACGATCGAGCCAGAAAGGCCTTAAGGAAGACACTCATGAAGTTTCGTGTTCCTAGCTTCAGGAATGTGGAAATACGAGCGAGTTTAAAAAAGGTGCAGTTTGGAAAATCCTCGCCCCGATTTACATTGGAGTGAATGGGACTGTTGAGAGCTACTCTTGTCGGTTAGAGACAGTTAATTCAAAAACCGTAAATCCTACCGATAAAGTAGACACATTGAGAGAAAGAAGACACGTGTGGCTACAACTCTGGAAAAATATCACTGTTTTTGAGTGACATTTGTGGCCGGGATCATGATGTAAACAGAAAATAGCAGAGGAAAATTTTTAGTTTCTGCCACTGTGTCAGTTGGCTCTCTCACTCTGCTGCACGAACATTCCGCCATACACACTCATTGAAAACCCTGAATTCTTCCAAAATCACTCACCGTCATTAAGGGGTCAGAGTTTAAAAACTATACATTGTAGGAAAAAAGTTCGAATACAACTCAAATAGACAAGACTTGTGTCTACATTTTAAAGTTTGAATGGTGTTTCTAGGTGAACGTATGCCAGAGCAGGAGATGTTTGAAAAACATTGCAGATTTGCGACTTTTTTGACCTCGTCCCATTCATTCCTTATGGGAAATTTTTCGCAGTTTTTCGCGTCTTACGACGCGAAAAATGTATATTCTGGTGATAAAAATAATAGCATACCGAGTCAGATCGAGCCGCACGTTTTGATATATAATTTGTTTGTGTGCGACCAACGGTGTGGGACAAGTTAGCGACAGAAAAAAGGAAGGAGGATGAAAAATAACTAGACAATTCCCCGCCGGGGAATCGCGAGAGTGGGCTGTGCGCTTTGCCCCGTGACAAACAAAACTTGGACTTTGACCTAGACACACCATTCAAACTTTAAAATGTTGAT
This sequence comes from Diplodus puntazzo, assembly GCA_963678695.2. Classification (NCBI taxonomy): domain Eukaryota; kingdom Metazoa; phylum Chordata; class Actinopteri; order Spariformes; family Sparidae; genus Diplodus; species Diplodus puntazzo. The sequence goes on from OZ023164.1 coordinate 3,268,258, forward strand.
AAAAGTATGCCAGAGATGTCGATGTTTGTAATCTTTCTTTCGATCTTTTCACCTGGTCTCATTTACTTTGTGTGTGTGTGTGTTTGTGTGCATGTGAGAGAGTGTGTGTGTGTGTGTGTGTGTGTGTGTGTGTGTGTGTGTGTGTGTGTGTGTGTCTCTGTCTCTCTGTGTCTGCGACTTTTTTGACCTCATCCCATTCATTCCTTATGGGAAAGCTTACACAAGTTTTCGCGACTTATGTCACGAAAACATGAACGTTCTAGAAAACTGATTAATAATCTGTGTGTGTCTGTGTGTGTGTGTGTGTGTGTGTGTGTGTATTTGTGTGTCTGCGACTTTTTTGACCTCGTCCCATTCATTCCTCATGGGAAAGTTTATGAAGGTTTTCGCGACTTACGTCGCGAAAACATGAATATTCTGTGTCTGACTCTGTGTGTGTGTCTGTCTGTGTGTGATAGAGAGAGAGAGACAGAGACAGACAGGCACAGATAGAGAGACAGAGAGAGAGCAGGTCGCGAAAACATGAACGTTCTAGAAAACTGATTAATAATCTGTGTGTGTCCGTCTGTGTGTGTGTGTGTGTGTGTGTGTGTGTGTGTGTGTGTGTGTGTGTATTTGTGTGTCTGCGACTTTTTTGACCTCGTCCCATTCCTCTCATTCCTCATTCCTTACGTCACGAAAACATGAATATTCTCTGTCTGTCTGTGTGTGTGTGTGTGTGTCTGCATGTGTTTGTGTGCATGTGAGTGTGTGTGTGTGTGCATGTGTGTCTGTCTGTGTGTCACTCTCTCTGCTGGCCCAGCTGATCTCGGTTGCTAGGTGACGGTTGGTGAGGGCCCGTAGCAACGGCCGTCCCAGGCTGATTTGAGAGCGATTTCTACCTCAAATCTAGGACGTCAAACTAGTGCTATTTAGTCAAAATCATACATGAAATCGTCAATTTTTTTTGATGATCGAGCCAGAAAGGCCTTAAAGAAGACACTCATATAGTTTTGTGGTCCTAGCTTCAGAAATGTGGAAATAAGAGCGAGATAAAAAAGGGTGCAGTTTCAAAAATCCTCTTCCCGATTTACATTGGAGTGAATGGGACTGTTGAGAGCTACTCTTGTCGGTTAGAGACACTTAATTCAAAAACCGTAAATCCTGCCGATAAAGTAGACACATTGAGAGAAAGAAGACACGTGTGGCTACAACTCTGGAAAATATCACTGTTTTTGAGTGACATTTGTGGCTGGGAGCATGATGTAAACAGAAAATAGCTGAGGAAATTTTTGAGTTTCTACCACTCTGTCAGTTGGCTCAGTTTTTCGCGACTTATGTTGCGAAAAGTTAATATTCTGAAGAGAAAAGTAATAGCACACCGTGTCCGATCGAGCCGCACGTTTTGATATATAATTTGTTTATGTGCGCTCAACGGTGCGGGCCGTGAAAAGTGCCAAAAACGGAAGGAGGATGAATAATAAGAAGAAGAGGCGCGAGCAATATCAATAGTGGGCTGGCGAGCACAGCCCACTATGGACACCTATAGCTTTGCTATAGAGGTGTCCATAGTGGGCTGGCGAGCACAGCCCACTAATAAATCCCAGAAGGACAATAGTGTGAATACTTGCAGCATTCACACTATTGCTTGCAGCATTCACACTAATAAGAAGATGACGATGACAATGAAGAACAACAGTAACAACCCACAACAACAAGTAGTTATTACATACATATATTGTTCTTCACTGTCGTTGTCGTCATCGTCATCTCTTCTCTCCGTTTTAAAGCCGGTGTCGTTTAGCGCGCTAGCTACCTCCACATAGGTACTGAGCTGTGTCAGTCAACAACTAATTAGCCAATGGGGACGCTCTTTTGAAAAGGCCCGCCTACCCGAGAGGTTTGTGCCAAAACTGCAAACAAAAAGTCAGGGAGCGCAAACGAGACAGAGCTGCAGAGAGACCGCAAAGTTGAGAGTCAGCACAAAAGTCTGAGCCGAGAGGGAACCGTAAACAAAATAATGCATTATCAGAGGAGGAAAAGACCAATATTTTACAGTATTTGACAAGTTATTTGATTGCAAGTTCTAAGTTTTATTTTTGAAATGAGTTTTATGTTCTCTCAAATTCCTGTTTTGTTTGTTTCTTTTGGCACAAATCTAATTCCATATAATAAGATATTGAGGAATTAAGCATGCTGTTTTGATGAATGAGACCTATACATTTTGAATCAACATCACAAGAAAAAGTAATTGAATTGTGAGAGAAAAGAAAGAGAGAGGAGCAATCCCTGTTACTCCTGCTGGAAGTCAAATGCACTGGAAGGAGGCATTTAAATAATTTCCCAGTCTGGGATCAATAAAGTAATTCTATTGCTAATACAGCTACACCACACAGAGCTCTGAGTGTGTGTGAGCGTTAGGCTGCAAGACTACAATCTAATAGAACCAGTCAACAACCACACAAACACAGCATGACAAGTCAGAAGAATGACGAAGGAGGCAGGAAGTGACAAACAATTGGGAGTAAAGAGGATAAAGGGGAAATGAACAGCAGAGGGACACAGAAAAAGACACAGAAATACAGAAAAGAAATGGAGAGCATGAAGGAGCCAGGGAGGTGGGGGAATGAAAGCGATGGGCGGAAATGAGTAGGTGATGGCACATGATGAATTTTGCTCATTCTCTGGCTAGCTTTCTCTCTCATCCCCGCAGAGGGCTGACCTATTCATCAGACAGACCTCCAAACTGTGTGTGCGTGTGTGCCTGTGTGTGCATGTGTTTGGGTCAGGCACCTGCTGGCCAATCCATTGCCAAGACACGACCCACCGACTGACCCACTTCCCTTGGTCTGAGCTCTGAGCAGGGTGTTGTGCGTGTGCGGCTGCCTGATTACTACTAAAGTAATACTACTGAAACTGCTCGTCTTTCTGCAAGCAACATGAAAGAAGGAAAAATAAAAAAACAAATCAACAATGAGAACAGCCGGCTGGTGTCTGGAGGGAGCAAATAGTTTGATGGATTCCTGAGCACTACAGAAGAGGGGGCCTGTGACTGGATAAAAATGACCGGGTAGTGTGCTGACCATGTACCATACATGTGCACAAACACACATGTCGTCACACACGAGCTGAACTTATGTGTTTGTAAAGGCTGGCAATGAAGATAAATGGTGGGGGTGCACTGACAAGCTTAAAAAAAATTAATCCTTTTTGAGTTTGCTGTGATCTGTCGAACCAGCTTTTCATCACTACTTTTTATGAGAAGAGAGACGACAAAATACAGATTCTAAGTAGAGAACACAACGTTTGTTCTGATTTCGTTTAGTGTCTTGGAGTTTTTGTTTTTTAACACTACTGTGATTTTCTTGAAAAAAATATGATCCGCCATCCTTTATCCTTTATTTATTTTAGTTTAAAACTTCTCACAATATTTGTGGCAGAAAACAGCAGCCACCTGCTCTTCTTGTCTTCCAATCAATGCATTTCTGGTGGCTACCCACTAAATAAAAAAATGTGAAAGGCCCTCACTAGTGCCAGGTTTGTCTGTTCTTGGCTACCGTACAAACATGGTTGTGAAACATGGTGACCTCCATGGAGGGATACCCACCCCCTATGTATATATGGACGACTCATTCTAAGGTAATGAAAACAAAATGACTTACTTTCGGTTTATTCACTAATTAAAATGTACTTATGAATATTAGATTTGATTTCTGTCAAGTCCGTTAAATACCACTACCTATTACACACTTTACCTTTAAACTAAATTCACTTTTTTTAACCTCTTTATTTCAGATTCCAGAGTCCTTACATTTCTCAGGATAAGACTAAAATAAAAAATAATTTTCCAAGGTCTGGATGAAGCAGTGTAGGAATCAATCTTTTAATAGTGTCCCCTGGGAAAATAAAATAACTCAAGAGGTAAGAATAACATAAAGTAAAGGGGATGATGGTTTGACAAATCAAGAATGCCTACCGCTTGTGAAAAATGGTCACCTTGTCCTGGACAAGGAATGAAACTTTTCCAAAAAAACATTTGCTATCAGATATACTTGGTTGTTGTGCAGCTGAAAAGATGAACATTTTCTCAAAACCACTTTGTTGAATGGTCAGCATTCAAAATTAGCGATTAGACAAACCAAAGAGAGTTAAAGGCAAAAGGATAGGAAGGGGTGACCGATCAAAAAAGAGGTTGTCATTTATCCGTGTGCTATAAGACACCCTTGAAAGCATGAAATAAAATTGTACCACTCTTTTATACTTCTGCAGGGGTCTGGCAGCACAAATAGAATACTATGTGGAGTCATTGGTTTTCAAGCTACTATGCTGTGAACATCCATATCATTCTGATGAAATCCAGAAAGGAGAACAATGAGCCCCACTATTTAAAAGATTTGCGGTCATCAGGGAAGAAAAGGTTGAGTCTCGGTAGAAGGTCAGAGTATCACTAAAACAATCCACACAGCTCTACTTCAGAAGCTTTGACACTTTCTCACCGTCTATCTCTTTTCTTCTCATTAAGCCTTCTGTATTTCTAAGGGCCCTGACACAGTCCTAGTTGTTGTGATGAGTTCCTCACCATTGGCACTACTTGGCCCTTGTCAAAAGCTTTGTGGGCGTTTACCTGAAAGAATCTGTGCTTGAGAAAAGAAACAGGACAGAAAGGGAAGCCCCTTGACACTGTCACTGTAGTAACCAGGATTCTCCAGTTAGCGCAGTTTCTCCTTATTTTTTTCCTCCACCTCTTCACCAGTGCCATTTTTAACTTTTTATCAGAGATATTCTTGATAGAAGTGACTTTATTAGTGAGAGAGCAGTTTGTATATCGAAGTGCCTGATGTTCTAGTTCTGCAAACAAACTACCACCACCTTGTGGTATGGAGATTGATTTCCTCTCACAGATGAAGGACGTACAAGCTAGCTGACTGTCGACTGTAGTATCTTGCCTAGCCTGCCTCTCCAAAAAGTTCTTTGATGTCAGTTTGGTGTGTCTGGGCCATAACATTAAGCTCAGGCTCTTCATACTTTGTATGACGTCAAAACCTTTAACAAGCATAATCATGCAATGTAATTCTGTTGACTCTTCATAGGCAGCTGTTTCTGCTCCTGTCTGACCTATAAGACACACAACCATAACAAAAATGAGTAAGACCTATAATTTCCAGATAAAAAAGTCCTCACCTTTACAGTGTGCATGTGGTGTTTTGTGGGGGCGTCACTGCTGAGCACTATACATCTGTTTAGTATAAGCTTAAGTGAACTAATGGGAAGCCCTGAAATGTCTGCCAGGCTAGATTATGTATTCTCGATCAGTGAGAAAGAATTAGAGAAGGCCAAAAAGGCTACTGTGTAATGTGGCAGGTAAAGCTCCTCTAAGAAACATTAATTATCTTGAATTCACAAGCATGTCTGCATGGCAAAACAGCAAATCACCCGTAGAAAACTTCAACCATAGAAAATTACATACAAGTTCATACCACTATGCATAGCCTTTATTTTGATAGGCAGCTGAAGATGACAGGAAAGGGGAGAGAGAAAGGGGACATCATGCAGTAAAGGGCCATGGGTTGGAAGTCAAGTAGTCAGTCTTTTGTACATGGGGAGCATGCTCTACAAGGTGAGGTACCAGAGGGCCCTGTTGAAGGTCTCTAATGACCTTTCTTCAACAGCTGATAGAGGTGACTGCTCTATCTCCATAAATATTTATTTTACGAAACAGTGTTTAGCTTGAATACTGTAGATCTTGTTTTATTATCTTACACCTCAAAACACAATGTTGCCAGTTAAAAAGTTGCTGGTAAAAGAATCGAGTGGCTGGCAATGGCAGGTGGACAACAAAGTTAATTTCCCACACAAGGCCTAGCTTATAATTATGTTAATGTTTGTCATTACATGAACCTAAATCAGGAGTATCCTGTTAAAGAATATGTCTGTGAATGTAGCGTGAAACTTGTGCTCCTGGTTAGCTGTATATTTCTCTGTTCTGTTATTCTGACAAGCAAAACATATGCCCCCATAAAGTGCTGGGGAAACAGTTCAGTATTGTTGGTGTATTCAGTGTAGGGCTGGGCAATAAAAGGATCGTGATCATTTTCATGGTAAAAATGTTCATGATAACGATGATAAATCTATGACATTTATTTTCGATACAGCTTTTTTGAGTCCGTTTTCCTCTTCCTATAAACACTACAACAACAGCCAATAGCACAGCAGAGTCACAAATGCATGTGGTGGATGCATGTTTCTGGCCTCTCCCACTCACTCAGAAAGGTCATAGCACTTCCATTATTTGGAACTATTTTGGGCACCTGAAGTCTGACAAAGGACAGACCAGCATTAGGTGCAAAATGTGTCGCCGACCACCACATACCTCTTCCATCATCTCAACAGGTACTGACCCAAACAGAACTCCAAAAGAGTTTGCGCTATCATGCTAGCATCAGCCTCCCCGCAAGTAGACAACAGACCAGCCCCACTGCGTCTACTAGTCAAACTTCACTTCGACTACCAACAATTGTAGCTGCTTTTTCAGCCATTACCCCATATCAGAAGAAACCAAAGCGATACAGATACATAACCAGCGAAATTACGTACTGTACCGCTAAAGATATGATGCCTATAAGTACAGTTTAAAAACAGGGTTTCAAGAAGCTAATGACGATCACGGATGCTAAGTACACTCTGCCAAACCTCAGTCCCTCAACTGTACGCAGCATTGAGGGTAAAGGTAGAGCAGCAGCTAAGAGATGATATGTGGTCTGGTTGCACGTTCGAACCACATCAGGTCTTACAGAACAGGAGGCTAATGAAGCTGAACTGAACAACTACCTGCAAGTTCAAGAATGTGCAATATTCACATGATACAGAACACAGAATCATCCTCAACATTTAACTTTTTATTATTTTCTTTAATCAACGTTCAGTTCAGTATACTACTTCTAAAATGTTTGAGACATGTTTGAAAGAAATTTGTTGTACATATTTATCATTTTATTTAATCAGTGTTTAACATAAAGCCATTTGGTTGGTTGGTTCTGTTGAATGCTTGTCATCTAGTATCTGACAATAAATAATTGTATTCTATAAAAAACATAATTAACCTTCAGGTTTGTTTTGGATTCTGTCCTAGGGAGAATATACTCTTAAAACTGTAAATTCAACATTATTACTATTGTTAACAAATACTGTATTGTGATAATTATCGACATCGATCAATATAAAAAAACAGTTTTGGCCATATCACCCAGCTCTAATTCAGTGCTACCTAAACATATCTGCTCTATGTTTGCACTGTAGCAGACCTGTCTCACAGCACTGGCCAGCTTCTCTTTCACTAACAAAGTCATATAATTCTCTAAATCTCTCTTCAGACTTCTCTCTTCATCTAGGAGTTCCTGTCTTATCGCCCCTCATCCTACCATCCAATCTCTCATCCTCTCTTGTTCTCTCAGTCCCCTTCTCCACTGCTCCTTCAGTCAGTGCAAGGTATCTGATAAGACCTTTGCCTGATTCATCTAGACTGTATCTAGCAGTCTTTCTCTGAATTAGCGACATATAGACACCTGCATAATTAAACTCTGTATAATGGCACAAAAATAAAAGGATGAATACCTAAATTTTGCTTGTTTTTCAACCCACTATTTCTTGAAACAAACATGGATAGTGTACTTCTTTCCTCATAGATCATTCTCAAGGTGAGAGCCATGGTTTAATAATTAACTGCTTCAATGGAACAGCCCACAGACAGCAGCAGAAGACTTTGATTGAAGCAGGAAAACTCTCAGTCTGCTTGTGAAGAACCAACCGAATGAGAAGTAGCCCAGTGTGGAGAAGTGAAAGTGTTTAATCAAGTAATTTGAAACAAAAAGAACACACACTCAACAAGGACAAGCCTTTGACCTCTCCAGTGCATCAACCTTTCGTGTTTTATGCAGTAGGATAAATACAAGACCATGGGTCTCTGTAAATCAATTCATTAAAGAGTGTGGTCTAAACTTGGTCCAACTGGAAAGTGTCATGACATAACTTTTGTTGTGAATTGGTGCCATACATACAAAAACTGATTGATTGATCGATTAACTGATTGGAGCAATCATCATCATTTATAGTGCCAAGCAACTTCAAACAGCAGAGTGAGCTGTAGAAATCATTACAGTGAAATACAGTATAGAAATTGTGATGTCTTACCCTCTGTGCTGAGTCCAGGACTGGAGGTGAACTGGGCAACATCTACGATTTTGACAGCAAACTGCTGCCCTGTGTCTCTGTTGATACATCTCCTTACCACGCTGAAGGGACCCCTTAATAACACAGATAACAAAATTACACTTAGTGGTTGGCAAGAACAGGTACAATGAACCCCATGCTGTGTTAAACCTGCAGTAACTTATCTTTTGGTTGTGTCTGAGGCAGCAGAAACATGTTGCAAGTACATATCTCGATTATCTTATAGAGTTAACATGACAAACCTGTTAGCAAGGAGCTACTTATTTACACATCCAGCAGTCACAGTTCAAAACCACCCCTTATGTGGAGTGAATGAATGAACGTCAGTCCAATATTTACTTTTTCAGTTTGGATTTGGTCTCCAACAACTCCTGATATTTGCCTCATTAGTTGATAAATGCCCCCACTAAGTTCTTCTGCTGTGCTGAAAGTCAATTTTTACATTTGAAGCTTCTACGGAAGTTGAAGATCTTTCATTGTATTTTATGACATCATCATGTGAATTTGGTGTTTCCATCAGCTCCATAGAAGCGAATAAACTGAGGACAAGTAATGGGAAAGAGCTTGGTTGTCAGGACCTCACTGCTATTGGGCTGATCATTTTGTCAATATATACTCCCCCTTACTACAACTCCTCCTCTTACTAGTGGATGCATCAAAGTTATGTTAAAATGCAAACCCAAGAGATAAAAAAACATCACAGTACACAGAGGATGCGAGTGGGTTATGCTTGCTTCCTGCACAACATGCAGGAAAGCCAGGACTGCACTTTGGTTCGCATCACTGAGGTTGGAGAGCTGAAAAATTGAATAATCCCTCCTGTGAAATGAGTCCCATTCAGTAAATGGGATAAAAAGAGTGGGATAATGGAGTTGATCTGACCTGTACGCACTGTGGAATAATATGTGTTGATATGTTTGTAAGTGAATGTGAGTGTTTACGTTGTGAGGACGAGGTTTAAAATCATGGAGGAGGGAGGGGAACTGGTGTAGATCTCTCTATAAAAGCAAGAAATCTCTGTCTGTCTGTCTGTGTGTGTGTGTGTGTGTGTGTGTGTGTGTGTGTGTGTGTGTGTGTATGCGCCTCAAATATCTCTGCGGATCAGGATCAGACTGACCTGAGACTTTCAACATGGCTGCCGTTTGGTTCAGTGGTTTGCAACTTCGCATTTGTTTGGACTGCAATGATACCGTGAATAAATTATTTCATAAATGCTTTACAAATTCGGGAGCATTGTCCACCGGAGCCACCACAGTCACGTGCGCACCAGAGCCAATCACTGCAGAGCTCAAGCCTACGACATACCTTAAGAAACAAGCGGATTTATACCTGCAGCGGCCTAAATAAAAATAAAATAAAATAAAATAAAATAAAATAAAATAAAATAAAATAAAATAAAACCTTTTTATATTATATGGACGATTTTATGTACATAAATGCAAATGGACTGAAAGAAAACCCAATATACACCAATTTAAAAATGAAATGAGGATATACTTTGATACATTAACAGGACTAATGAACAGGAAGGCCATCTGGACTGTGGCCCTCTACAGAGCATTGAGATCCTCATTGTGACTTTTTTATTTTTTGTCCACTTATATTTTTTTATTTATTTATTTCTCCACAAAGCCTTTTGATCCTCTAATTGAGTCGAATGTATGTACCCCATGTTCAGTATTGTTTGTTTGTTATTGGTGATAAATTTAAATAAAGATTTTGGAAGAAAAAAAAAAAATTAAAAAAAAAATTTAAAAAAATACCTGCAGCGGCGCGAGCTGGGCCGGGATTTTGCCGGTGGTTCGATCCCTTTCTGTTCTGGGCATCTAAACTGACTGTTGTGGATTAATGAGACTGAACGTGTCCGGACCGAGTCTGTTCGGGTCTGAGGAGATGTGGAGACGCGTAGACAACAAAGTGGAATCGGAATCTGTGGATGTTCGTGTGTAGCTAACGTTAGCTGCTTGCCGCTAGCCAACCTACACGGCCCACCTCTCGAGTCGACGGACCGGACGCACCGGCACGTCCAAAACCAGACTTAAGGTGAATAATGTCCGCCACGCTTTTTCGCGAACATTGCCGTCACTTTTGCTTTGTGTCTGGTGCAGAAGAAACGGTAAAAACGGGCTTCTGTCACGAAAGTGTTCAAGCAGCAAGTTTGGTTGTTGAGGAACAGGAAGTTGTGGGAGGGACGCCGGCGGATGAGTGACAGGCAACGACGGTCGGTGTACAGACAGCGATATTGAGAGTTGAGAGATTTGTGACATTTAGTGTGTTTGGACTGTATAGTTAGTGTGTTATGTAGTGTTTGGTGTAGTGTGTTTAGTGTGTATTGGAGTCGGTTTTTTGTTTAATGAGTCAAAACAATGAGGAGAAGCTGAATGTGGAGCAGGCAGTGCAGCTCTTCATTCAGCTGGCAGGAGTTCAGGCAGACCTGAGCATTGCCTGCATTTAAATGTAAATAGTTACACATAACTTTGTAAATTTTTAAAATGTATGCACATATTCAGCAAACAACAATTTATATTTGCATTATTAGTAATAAAAATGGTTTGTTAAACATATTTGTGGTCTTCACAGTAAAAAAATCTAACTTTTTCTACTCAGATTTTATTTTTTTTGTGATTTTAGGTCCATTGTGTTAATACAGTAGGTCAAAATGAAAAAATAACTGTACAGTCACACATGTGAGGTTGTGCTGAAAAAAATGACACCAAGTAAATAGTTTTTTAGATGAAATATAATGGCAAAATCAAAAATAGTCAAAAACGGCCAATTATACCCTGGAATATCGGATTTCACAGCAAACCTAAATATACCTGACGTTCCACCTTCAAACACAGCCTCATATGGCAATCAATGAAAAAGCTTCTTAACCTCCCACTTTTCTATAGGAACACATATTTTCTTACGGGCATTGCACTGGTACAGATAATTCAAGCAGTGGATCTTATGTAAGAATAGGCACATAGGCAGACATGCAGGCAGTAGTGTCTATTTTCCACACTTATACCTGGAACCTATCCAAGCATGCACTGGGTGAAAGGCAGGGAAATACCCTGAATGGGTCAGCAGGCATACACTGTAATGTGATAGGATTAAATGGAGACAAGCCCACTTTAGCTCGATGGTTAACTGTCATAATGTTATTTGTGGCAATGATGATGTGGTTTATCGATCTGTGTTTTTAGACACTGAGATAATCATAAAGCATATGCGTAAGGAAGTGGTGCAAGTAATGGGATATGAAAGTACCAACATGCAGTTTTGATGAATGAGATGTATACATTTTGAAATAACATAATGAAAAAATATATTGTATGTAAGCTAGTGCATGATGCCGGGGGTTTTGTACCCGGAAGTTACTGTAAACAAGCATTGTAACTGACTGCCCGTCCTCGGTAATGCCGCTACAACAAGAATATAATGTAGTGCCAATAATGTTAATGATGGTAAATGGAAAGGTACTGTGTGGAATAATGAATGGGTGGTAGAAAAGAGGTGATTACGCTTCAACTGTTCAGATTTGCATCTGACACGTTTTTTTTCCTCCCTGTGTTTCTGTGGCTCTCGACTCTTTCATACTCTCATCTCTGTCCTGTAGCTGAACTTGGAAACACAGCAGCTACCAGCTTTTAACTTGCAGAGAGAAACAGCAACCCTCTTACAAACATACACACCACAGACGCACAACCTGCAGACCTCTGTCAATTACCCATCTCACAACAAAAATCATTTAGCACAACTGCAGTGGCAACGTGAAAGCCCCCATTTCACAGCTAAACAAAATACCAACACTGGCTGCAGCGGACACAGCAATACTGACTGACTGGGGACTGAACACAAGAGCAGCTGCTCAAGAGTGTGTGTGTGTCTGAGTGGGTGAGGAGTGTGAGGCAGTATATGTGCACAAACACAGACGGGTAACAGATGGTGATCAAGCAAAAGCTGCTTAGCGTCAGAAAGGTGAGGCAGGACGGCGCCATGCCCAAACATGCAGGAGACAAACACACACATGCACACACACACACACATACACACACACACACACACACTTGCAGTATAAACACAGACCCAAACTCGGACTTATATAAACACAAGAAGTGGTGTTCCTGAATAAACTGCCAGGAAAATCTTGCAATGTTTCTAGCAGGCTTGTCATTTCTTGTTGTCATTGGGACAGGTGGACTGCGAGTCCGGAACCAGACGCTGTCCTATACAGACCTGGACCTATAGTCAAAAAATTACTGAAGTTCTTAAAATTTTGACGGGGCACTTCTATTTTGACTGGCGCCACTGACTGGTTTAGTGGATCTGGAAATCCACTGACCAATTGTGAATTAAGCCATCCCACGTGATGCTACTCAGCCAATCAAATCTGTGCATTCCAGCCGATAAACATTGCGACTCTGAATACAGACAGATGAAAAGACGAGTGAGTGATACAGGGAGAGATGACAAAGAGACAGGTTACCCGGGGACAGAGACAAATAATTCCACATGGCCTCTCTAAGGGCTGATGTTCCCCAAGAGGGCACGAGTGCAGTAGCTGAAGCCTTACTTGAGGGGAAATAGAAACAATATCATATCTACAGTATTATATATCTGTATAATTAAATGTTAAGTGACAATAAAAAATTGTCAAAATGTTTCTGAAATGTTCTGTCTTTATTGGATTTGACAGTCATTTCTTGATTACATACAGTCGTTGATACAACTACTAGGCTATTTCAATATCACACTGATTCAAATGTGGAGACTGCAATAGTTTAATTGAGATATTAAGTTGACTGTTAACTGCGTAATAATTTTCATTGTTTAATTTGTCAAGTTTCTTTTGGTCAAACATGAAGACAGTGCCAATGTGGAGGTTTTTTGTTGACACAGGAAATTATTTATATTTATATGTATTTAATGTACTATCATTTGTTGTAACAAGGAGAGAAGAAAATACATCCTGTCTTCCAATTCAGTGCATCTGTAACCTAATAGTTACGGTGCTTACGGAAAGTATTCACAGCGCTTCACTTTTTCCACTTTTTGTTTTGTTTCAGCCTTATTCCAAAATGGATTCAATTCATTTTTTTCCTCAAAATTCTACACATAATACCCCCATAATGACACCTTAAAAAAATGTGTTTGAGATTTTTGCAAATTTATTAAAAATAAAAAACGAAGAAATCCCTTGTACATAAGTATTCACAGCCTTCGTGATCAAGCTCAAAATTGAGCTCAAGTGCATTCTGTTTCCACTCATCATCCTTGAGATGTTTCTACAGCTTAATTGGAGTCCACCTGTGACAAATTCAGTTGATTGGACATGATTTGGAAAGGCACACACCTGTCTATATAAGGTCCCACAGTTAACAGTGTATGTCAGGCTACAAAACAAGCATGAAGTCAAAGGAATTGTCTATAGACCTCTGAGACAGGATTGTCTCGATGCACAGATCTGGGGAAGGGTTCAGAAAAATGTCTGCTGCTTTAAAGGTCCCGATGAGCACAGTGGCCTCCATCATCTGTAAATGGAAGAAGTTTTGAATCACCAGGACTCTTCCTAAAGCTGGCCATCCCTCTAAACTGAGTGATCGGGGGAGAAGGGCTTTAGTTAGGGAGGTGACCAATAACCCAATGGACACTCTGACAGAGCTCCAGGGTTCCTCTGTAGAGAGAGGAGAACCTTACAGAAAGACAACCATCGCTGCAGCACTCCACCAACCAGGCCTGTATGGTACAGTGGCCGGACGGAAGCCACTCCTTAGTAAAAGGCACATGGCAGCCCACCTGGAGTTTGCCAAAAGGCACCTGAAAGACTCTCAGACCATGAGAAACAAAAATTCTGTGGTCCAACCTGATGGAGCTCGAGAGGTTCTGTAAAGAGGAATGGGCAAAAATGGCCAAAGATACGTGTGCCAAGCTGGTGGCTTCATATTCCAAAATATTTCAGGCTGTAATTGCTGCCAAAGGTGCCACAACAAAGTATTGAGCAAAGGCTGTGAATACTTATGTGCAAGTGATTTCTTCGTTTTTTATTTTTAATAAATTTGCAAAAATCTCAAACAAACTTTCTTTAAGTTGTCATTATGGGCTATTATGTGTAGAATTTTGAGGGAAAAAAATAATTACATCCATTTTGGAATAAGGCTGTAACATAAAATGTGGAAAAAGTGAAGCGCTGTGAATACTTTCCGTATGCATTGTATTTTGGTGGCAGAAATATCAGTATCGGTACTTGGTATTGGCAAGTACACAAATGAAAATACTCATACCTGTACTCGGTTTGAAAAAAATGATATCGGTGCACCCCTAGTTTCTAACCCACTCTCACACACACACACAGGAACAAACACAGGCCACTAGGTCACCAGTTTAATGAGCAGAAACATTCCTTGTTGTCCACAGTTCACTATTACGATAGGCATTTATTTTCCAGGCTGCTTCTGGAACAGAGACAGCAAATTCCACATTAGCTTCCAAAATCCATCTGTTTATCCAGCAGTCCATGATTGATTGTTATGTAAATATCACATACATATACACATACATATAAGCCCAGAGAATCATATCATTCACTACTTACGATCAATGGTACAGTCATCATACAGTGTGAATATTTTAACTTTCTGTATACAGTGACTTCAAAGAAAGGCACGACTGGCAAAAATTATTGCTTTTTTTGTCCATTTTTTCTAAAGCCTTTTGGAGTGTGAAGAGCCAGGCCCCATGGGGAAATCTACCTTTTTTTAGCTGAAAGACAACACCATCTTGAAAACAACACATCTCAAAAAGTCAGCATTTACAGAGAAATTAACATCTATCTTAAATAAAACTCCAAGTTCATCAAGAATAGGTTTCAACCCAAACTTTGTTGGAGCAGGTACATTGGGTCAAACAATTCTTATTAGTAATGCAGTCCAGTTCCCTGCTGCTGCATTATCTCCCTCCACGCTACAGTCCTGCCACTTTGCCTCTGCCCCCCTTCGAAGTGCACCAAATGCCAGGCCTTGCTCAAGGCTGTACTCTATACAACAATGAACAAGAGGCCCTGGAGGACTTTGAACAAACAGAGAAAGGACAGAGGAAAGGCGGACAAGATGGGCAATGATGTAAAAATACTGATCCTTGAGTAAGTAGCTTACTAGATGGTATTTGAAAATGAACAGGTAAAACCATGAGGGTAAAAGAGTTGGCTAAGGTCTTACAGAGACCAGGAAAAGTATTAAGAGAGATACAAAACAGAGGCATGTCAAGCAGACAAATATATAGTGAATTAGGAAGACAAGCCAAACTAAAGAGTTTGTAGGAGCCTCTACAGAGTCTTAAGAGGTCTGAAAAAAGTTTGCAATACAGGTGAAAAGCTCTTAAATATAAATCAAACAGATGACACATCAAAATAAGTAAGCTGCAGTATCAGCGCTATCATGTGTTTTATTGAAATTCAGTTGCAGACTGTCATTGTCTGACATGTGGGACTACAACTTACTCTACTTTAAGAATCCATTCTGACTGACAGGCACGTTTGAGGAGCGGTTCACCATTACTCTCCTGCCTGTCAGGTCGCACTCAGGGATCGACACTTTTTGCCTGCCATGACGGCAACGCGCAGGAGCTGCAGCAGCTAACGTGAATAGTTCAAAAACCTTCTTTTTCATAAACTCTGTGTAAACAAACAATGTTTCAATGCTCGTGTTCATGAGTAGAGACCCTGGTGATGCTACGAGCAAAAGTTTCATGTTGTGTCGAGCCTTCTTACTGTTCTAAAAATAGCGATTTTGATGCTAGCGTATCATGCCCCTAGCACTCCCGTTCAAAATTAACGTGCCCAAAACCGAAACTACGGTAAATCTTAAAAGTGCCTCTTTCATCGCAATTATGCTTTTACACAAAGGTTTGAGTCATATTCAATCCCAAATAAAGCCTCGGTTGCTTTTTGGCGAGAGTTTTGCTTTAAGGAGTGTTTATGCAACAATAAAAAGGAGATTTAGGTTAAATTTGGCTATCAATAATAATTAATGATTATTTGGAATAATTATTAATTATGATACATAATATGATCCAATCTGCATTAGATCACCTCGGGGCACCACCCTTGAAGAAGGGAAAAGATAGCAATTTTACTAAATCAGTCTCAGAAAAATGCCAGGTTATAGAAGATGGTTAGTTGCATGCAGAGACCCTGAGTCTATAGGAAGCATAATTTCGACTAGCGTCGAATTAGCCGTCTAGGAAAGCAAACTACAAATAACTTGACTTGAGGTCAAAATAACACCAAACATTGGACAAACACATAAAATGAACACATTACATCAACCAGAGTTTAAAGTCCCGTGCTTAGCCGTGCTATGCTTTGCTATCTAAGCCCAGTTCAACATTACCAGTCTTTGAAGCGAAGGTGCTGGTGGTTGCAAGAGAAGGTTGGGGCTCCAATGTTGAATAAAGCTGTTCTTGCTGT